>CM077178.1:14284385-14349385 GCA_039654105.1 Coreius guichenoti
AACATAACTTTCAACACACTCAAATGTATCTAATATGATAAAACAGCACCGCATTACCCCTCATACGCATGAGTGGAAAAATCGGAAGCGGTCGTCTGTGGCATAATAAAAGCTCCGCGAAATCAAGGCGTCATCAAGCTACGCCTTTGTTTTGAATAAGCGACCTCTAGCTGCGAAAAATTATTGAAAAATATTGTGGCTTTAAACAAATTTTCATATTCATTTGTAAATGAAATATCTAATATTGATCGATGCCGATACTTTAAAAAAAACTTGATAAATATAATGATATTCATGCTTACTTTTAAAAAATAAAAAAAGCATTTCATGCTTGCCTGACTTCATCTGCCTTTTTTGCTTCCTTGCAGTTCAGTTCATTCATTTCTGTTCATTCATACACATCCCTTAATGTTGTATTTGGCAGACATATACATTTATGGATTTGGCAGATACGTTTATCCTTTTTTTTTTTTTTTTTTACAGTGAATCTACAGTATGCAACATTGTTTTTTGTGTGTGTTCCTTGAGAATCAAGTCTGACCTTGCTGTTGCTAATCCCATCAGTTGCGCTACAGTCTAATTTAAAAAGTCATGTGTCAAATATAATTTTAGGACCCTCAAATCTGGCACACAAAAATACATTCATAAATGAGAACACACTTTGTGCCTAAACACACATTCTTATCACCAGTTGAGTCATTTAAACACCTAATTTTCATTTCTTTTTCTCCTGGAACATGAAAACCTCTTACAGGGCTCCCAAGCCTTTCACTGCTTCTCTTGCTCTCTTTTACTGGCTTGGACACTCATCTTTCTCTCCTGTCCTACTCCTCCCTTCCTCTCCCAGGCTGAAATAGTGATCATGGCTGCTGTTTCATCAGCTCTTTGCACTTCTCACTTCTATTAAGATTGATGGTGTGCTGTGCTATAAATGACAGTGCTAAGTCTGGCCATAGCATTAAGGAGGGGGACTGAACAGGGGAGGGGGGATGCCGGCCCTCCGCATTCTACTGCTAATGGGACGAGAAAAGTTAGTCGTGTGTGTGTGTGTGTGTGCGTGTGGGTGTGGGTGTGACTATTTATGCTGTGTGCAAAAGACAAATGGCCTTTGCTGTTAACTACCTGGCATTTAAACACACACTTGCTTTTCCATTCCTTATTGGATTTAACTGTGATTTGAATTAAGATATAATTTTATTTTTATTAACTGAGTAACCGACAGCAGTTATATCACCATAGTATTTGCATACTGAATTTGTGGTTGGTGTTCTGTTACATATATTTTATTTAGACATGCACCAACACTATAATCATGGACAAAGTTAAATTTCCTTTTATCTATTAAAAGGCATGTAAATTTCTTTTATAAGCATATGCGATACGAGAATAATTGGACACCGAAAAACTCAAGCAATGTAATGTCTAGTGTTTTGGTTTCGTTTCATGTTCATGTTTCATGTTCTTATTTTGTGGTACAGGGAACAATACTAGACAAAGACGCATGGCAAACATGAGGGCTTATGCCGCGTTCCAGGCAACCCGTAACCCGTGTTTTTCCAAACTTCTACCCGTGAAAGTGCATTGGAACGGCAGTCAAACCCGTGACTTCCCACGTGAACTCGTACTAGATCGATGTACTCCCAGTTACGCGCTCTGACGTCACATAGCCCGCGAAACAACAATGGCAGCCCCTACGGATGCGGTGTTATGCATTATGCATTATGTTATGCATTATCAGCAGCTTTTTTTTAGCGTTAGCTATTTTTCAGTCCATTGAGTGCAAGAATAAATTAATACCAAATACATTTTCAAATATACAAATAACGTAAAATAAAAGGTATAACAGCTTCTCTTGCCATATGCACCGTTTTTTCTCCACCGTTTCCCTCAAATAAGCAAGGAGTAAGCACCTTTGGCGACAGAAATGATTGTAAATGAGCATGAGTCCCGTACGGTCCGCCATGCTTTGTTTACATCTAGCTACCACAATTCTTTGCACTCAGGCAGTTTGGCGTGACTTTGCCTGGAACACTACTAAGTCGTGAGTCGTGGTTTGAAGTCGTAACTTACGGGCTCAAAAACCTGCCTGGAACGCAGCATTAAATACACCGAGACTAATGACTAACAAGACACACCTGTGAAAAATCAAGACAATGAACCAATGACAGAACTGAACTAAGAACCCACATGACTAAATCAACCAATGACAACATGACACAAGAGACTAGGGAAGCACATGACATGATCACATGAGGGCACAATGGAATCACATGACAAACCAGGAAACATGACATTGAACATGACAAAATAAGAACATGAAACATGAACATGAAACAAAACCAAAACACTAGACATTACAAGCAAATGATTGCAAATCAGCGTCTGTCTACATTTGGCTGTACAGAAAACATCAGATGTGTATAAGCTTTCGAATCAAAATTTGTCCACCAAGGAGAATTCAAAATGTCTATATATCTAGTTTACTTGCTACTAAGTGCCTAAAAAAATAAAAATAAAAAATCTTTCAAAAATTTGATGCCACTGACCTGGAAAATTTGTGATTAGTTCTTCTATTTTATGATCCCAGTACCTTGCAATAACAACTGTTTCCAAGCGGACTGTTGACACCGTCTTTGCAGTGTATTTATATATATTTAAATAGATTATGGATGCACAATATACCAGGACCATATTGGTTATTGGCTGAAATTGGTGATTTATTTATTTATTTATTTTTACATATCTGCAGATTTTTGACGACTTTTGACTGCACCAAAATAAATGAAACTAGTCTGCGCAGGTATGAAAAATTAAATAAAATAAAATAAATGTTACATGTAGGATATGAATAAATACACACAGGCGTATTTGTCTAAACCATCCAAACTTTTAAATCATAATATTATAATACAACCTCATAACCTACTCAAAGGTGTAAAATAATAAAAGTATATCACTTTCGTACCTTGTGTTAGCTTGTCGTTTTATGAGTGTGTGATAGAAGGTGCTAGTGTGTGATGAGAGCTGACTGGAGCGTCACTCCGGAGAGGGCTGAGCTGACCTTAGCTATGATTTGCATTTCAGTTTTGATTTATCCGAGCCTCAGATCGTTTAGACGCCTGGCAAGATACAGAGAAGACGTTTATAGAAGAGATCAGTTTCTCACACACACACACACACAGACATACTATACATAAACAGAGTTTCACGGAATGAGGAAGTCTTTCGTAATATATTTTCATGGTATTATTAGAGGAGAATATGGCCATAGATCGACATTCATCATGGCAAAATATAAGGCTCTGAAAACAGGGTTGAACCGTAGCCATTAATCAGATGGATAGTGGGATTTGATGACAAAGATTAAATGAGTGTAAGAGACACCAGTCAGCTTCAGATTACTGCAACTGTCATCAAATACCCCCCAGGCCATTAACGGGTCACGCAGACCCTCTCGCCCCCCCACACTCACACATATCAGCACCACCAGCACAGCTCGACCCTGCACACCACAGGTGCTCTTCCTGGAACACCCAGCGGACAAACACACACACACACTGTCCACTTGTCCTTTTACACTTGCTAGAATTTTTTTTTTTTTTTCATGTGAGTGAAATGTCCTGCACACAGAAGCGCTCGCCATGCTCCCTTTGACTGCCGCATCTATAGGCTATTTCTGACAAAGGAGAGTGTTATTTATGTTTGTGGACCTTAATAGTGAAAATACAGGTGAAATTATTACATATAATTTAGATTTCTTGAAATAATAAATCCCTAAATTAACTTTAAATAGGCGTATATTGCAACATCCAACATGGGACATTAAATAGCAATATTAATTTGATGAAATTAAATGACCACTGTTGTTGAGACTAACAAAATTCATAATAGTTACAGTAGCTGTTAACAACAATGGGACAGAGGTAAGTATCAAGTAACCAATAAAGGTTACACTTTATTTTAAGGTGTCATTGTTACAGTGGAATTATATATTTAAGTACTGAGTAATATTAATTAACATGTACTTACTGTAGGGTTAGGGTAGAATTAGGGTGTGGTTTGAGGGTTAGTTGCATGTAATTATGCACAATTTACTGTTATTACTAAGTACATGTAACATGTAACAAGGACATTGTAAAATAAAGTGTTAGCCCAATAAATAATAATTTTAAACTTAATTTTGTCTGTTCCCTCTTTACTGTTTCATTTGACAGATAAAAATGAGCAAATTTTCAGTAGGTTAATGGTCACGGGAAAACGTAATGGTGATCCCAAACATACCAGTCACTGGGGCGTAAGAGGACTGTATGAAAACATACAAATGAGATTCTATGAATTCATAGCCATTGATTTGATTAAACGGTTTTATGATTTGTCACGAGTGCTTGACCACAACATAGAGTGAATGACATGGATTTCTAAAATATCATCTAGTATCCAGCTTTTTTATTAGTCATATGCAATGCAGAACGCGAGGCTCCTCGCTAAAGTGAACTGTAAGCATGCTATTAGTGGGTAGTAAAGTTGAATGTCAGACCGTTTGGTAGTGTACCAGGAGACACACAGATGAATATATGTAACAGTGCATAGTTATGTAATGTGGCCCGGGTTGCACTGTTGGAAATAAGGCTTGCTTTCTTCCCAAACCATAATGGGCGTATGAAGAGCTGTTAAACAAGAATGAATTATTCATGATTTGTGCAAACGGTCGAATAATGTTCTGCCTTTTCTAGGTTGTTTTGGGGTCTTAATCACTTATGGTCTGACGTAATTTTCTGTAACTTTCTGTACATTGAATGTTGAAGAGATGTAAATGTGCAAAGATTGTACAATCAATATAAATGCTGGAGAAGGGTATAACTGATGTCTATAAGACCTGTGAGACAAATTCAGGAGTGTGAAAATGTAACACTGTGTTGGCCGTGTGGAGAGACGATGATGCCAGGCACCGAGGGACCGAAAGATGATCCCATATGCCAACACGCTGACATGAAAAGAGAGCCCTGGCAGAATAGTGGTGATGACCAGTACCACAAGGCATGTTAGCCAGTGAATCTAAAAAGCATATGTAGTTGAGTAATATTACACTTTATTGCTGGATATGAAAATCATTATGGGCAAAAATAAACAGGCTTTGGTCATTTATTATTTCATCTCATTTGCATATTTGAATTATTACTGCCATTTAAGTTGACTGATAATGGATGAAAGGAATATTATATGTGTATGTAAATGTGTTTATGTACACACACAATATGAAAACACATATAAATGTAAAAGAAAAATTAAGTCCATTATAGTAAATATTTAAATATTTAGTCCATTATGAAGTCCATTTAAAATGTACACCTTATAATTTAAGTATACATTGTACACACACTGCTCTTTACTGGCCTCAGAGTGTTAATGTCCTCAGGTTTACTGATAATGAGCCAGTAATGTGAGTGTGTGTGCATAAGGATATTGGTGTATGTAAGGTTTGCCAACCATGGGGGGGTCTGTCACCTGTTAGTGAGATATAGCAAGCCAACCATTCCTCTGTTCTAAAATAAAAAAGCACCCAACAACCTTCTCTCTCTCTGCATGTGCTGTTTGTCTGTCATCTTCAGTCCAAAACAGGTGCCTCACTGGTTCTGGTTCTGAAGACTGACCCAATGTTAGACTGCTAGTACAAATTCCTAGTGCTGTTTGAGTACTTTCAAAGTTTTGAAAATTAGTCAAAGTTCACACACTAACTGTTTTAAGTCCCATAATTAGTTTGTTTGCAGTTCACTAGGTGTTAAAAGTTAGAAGCAGTCAGAAGGTCTAGCATAACCTCCTTTAGACACACACACACACACACACACACACACACACACACACACACACACACACACGCACACGCACACTCTTAAGCTGACCACATTGCAAGTACATGAAGATGATGTGCGTAATGTCGCACTCATTTACCGATTCACATAAACAGAAAAATTTTGTTGATTGTATGATTTCTCAGGGACAAAAGCGCAAACTTTTTTCTTATTTCACATTTAATTGTTTAAACTGTAAGGTTGCAAGTTCAAACTGTATGTCTTTCATGTGCATGAATGCATTCTGTTTGCGTGTGTGTCAGTGTGTGTGTACCTCTCTAGGAGCCCCTGGTGGTATTTTTCATTTGTTAGGCATTCAGAACCTTTGCCTGACCCCAAGAGAAGCATCTGATGCTGAAACACATGCATAAACTCCTCGATTATTCTTTGTCATATGGATACATTTTATTTGGCTCAAAGGGTTTTCTAATTATCAGGCCAACAAGAGTCAAATATGGAGGAAGTGTCAAAAGAGTGGCCTCTGGCAAAAAAGCCTGAATATTAAAATGCAAGTATTTAAAATGGCCGTAAGTGCAAGTGAAATCTTTACACAGTATCAATAATATTCATATTTTCCATATTTGTGAAAATTTACATTTAATAAGTAAATTAGCAAAAGCTAACATGTCTGCAAAGGAAAAGCGTTCTTTTCAGTCTTGGATTCAGAGTGAGACAGCTGACCTGGACTATAATCCTTCTGAAGAATGCCAATGGTTGTATTTATAAAGTGTGAGAATTATCATCTTGGTTTAGATTTCATTCAGCCCTGTCTGTTCCAAGACTCAGACAGCAGTGCTGATCCAGACAAAATCCCTTCGACTTGGAGAGAATTTGTAAACACTAGCCCACATTTTGTTTTTTCCTTGTCCAGTTTCAGATTAAACCACATTAGATGCTGTTCGGATGTGCTCAAAACCTCAGCACAAACAAGTGACGTAGTTACCTGATGATTGTCACCTAGCAAATGGTGTAGTTAAAAATTCAAGTCATTGAAGCCTGTTTCATACTTCATGACATCACTTCCTGTCTTTTTTTCAGTCTGCTCACTCTTAAGTGCCAAACTCTGTTTTATTGTCCATAAGATGCTGAGTCCAGCCTCACAAAAGTCATCTGTTAAAGTCCTCACACTCCTACCAGCAGTTCAGGGGTCTCATTGAACCTTGATGAGATCCGATGGCTGATGTCCTTTCATGCCATGAAACTGAGCAGGATTGTGCGCAAGTGTGTCTGTAAAGTGTTTTCTAGGTTTCCCGCGTGATTTTTCAGGCATTTCCATACCCTGGTGTCCAATAATGGTCTGTGCTGCTTCATCAGAATGATTTTAAAGATATAAAGTCTATTAAAAAATATCCTCAATGTGATCTTCAGCTGTCATTTTCACAAAACATAAATGATATTGCAGATTTCTCTCAGTTCTTTACATTGTGTACATCTGTTTCTTTTGCTTGTCATAGCAGTATGTCCCTCTCTCAACTCTTGCGAGAATGATGAATGTCCGACGGATTATAAATTATGCTATTGACTAGTCCCAAAAACTAGTTTACACTCAAAGAAAACATTCTTAGCTGAGTTTTGAAGTCTGTCAAAGTTTTTGGGTCACAGGTTAAGCCATGTGGGCTGTCACCTGGGAGGTGGAGCTTGTCAGCCCCAAAGTCCGTGAGTCAAAAAGATTCTGTTGACTACTACTTAGCATGTGCAGACCGTCCACAGTGGATAGAACCTGCCTGTCCGTCAGCGTCCCGCTAGGGGAGGAGCCAAGGAATGAACTTTGCGTGGCGGCTGCCTTTTCAGGGCTGGTGGCCAAGCGGGGAGAAGTGGAGAAGTTGTAACCATAAAGACCATATGGGCTGTGCAGGCGGAACCCATTATAGGATCCCTGTGTGCTCTGGTTGGTGGAAAATGCATTATGGGTATGGCTGGGCATTAGGTACTGCAGCTGGGATGTTGTGCTTGGCATGCTGTGGATCTGGATCGGCAGGCCAGTCTGTGTGCACGAGAACGCTTCACCTTCGGTCGCGCTCACATACGCAGAGCTCCGATTAGTTGAAAAGGCATCTGCTGCTGGGCTGGCCAGTCGACTGTAGGAGTCTGCGGAGAGGGGAGGGGCGTAGCGGTGGAGAGGGTGGCTTGTTCGACTGCAGGTGGAGTAATCGCACACTGGCCCCGCCCCGGAACCCAGGTGGAATGTAGGGGAAGAGCATGAGGACGAGGACAGCAGATGTGTGTGTGCTGAAGACCCAACAACACTGTGAGAACCAGCTGCACCTGAGCGCAGACATAATGACACATCATTAATATAACATATACACATAAAACCAACTAAAATATACAAATCTCATAGAGATTTAAAGTAAACATGAAATCGAATTTATTCTTAATTTATTTCACAATTATTGTATTTAATTTCTTAATAAATCTTCCTGGTCTTCATGTGTACCAGGGTTGTGCAAAAATCATATTTGAAGAATTGGCTCATCTTTTTTACAGTATATTAATTTATTTGAATTTTTTAATTTAGCTTCCAAGCATTCAAATTCAAGTTCCAATTCTGCATCCTGTTTGCTAGCTCAATTAAAAGTGAATTCAAATTCAGGAATTGAAAATGGGAAAAAAAATTCTGTTATTTATTTACCTTCATGTTGTTCCAAACAACACTGGACCCAAATGACTTTCATTGCATTATCAAAGATTTGAGACATTTTGCAAAATATTCTTTTTTATTCCACAGAAGTAAGAAAATCATACATATTTGAAATTACATGAAGTTAAGTATGTTAAAAAAAATGTACCTCAATGGTACAAGATATTCCAAAAAAAAATGTTGTCTTATGTAATTATTTACAAATACTTACTACTTAATACTTATAAACAACAACCCATTGTGCAATGATAAATTTGAAGGGAAAACACACACACATACACACACATGTGGTACCTTGTTTAGTGATTCCAGGGATGTCCTCAAATGTCAGAGTTCTCAGTGAGGGCCGCCAGAACGCATACGACTCAACCAGAGCCTCTAGTCCCATTCTACAACACACACAAGCAATTTGATCAATAAATATGTACTATCTAAAGACACAAGAACACACAATATGCCTACAAATACAAAGGAAAGAGTGATTCAGTAAAGCTCTCAGTCCACTTAACAGAAAAGCTCTGCATCTGGCTAACCTTTCCAAAAATGTGTTCAATCCTGCCAGCCATCTTAGTGCTAGGCCCTTTCCTTATCAGTATGTATTTGGGCAGTAAAGCAGAGCAGGTAATGAAGAACATAAAGTGTGTGTGCGACGGCAAGGCTATAATTATTTTCACATAGCTTTATCGGTGGGATCAGACATAGAGTGCAGGAAGCCACAGTTAAAGCTTTACGAGGAGAGAGAAAGAAAAAGAGAGAGGAGGAGGGGGGTATTTTCTTGCTTTTTCTGGAAGTAATGGTGGTGCTCGGTGTGCCTTGTTAGCGTGGACGTTACTCCACCCCCTCCACAGTACCACTCAGGCGATAATTCACACAAGATGCCTCAACTTGTTTCGGCCTCAGTTTTATCAGCCACACCACTTGAGCTATCAAGTGGCCGAGTTTGTTTAGCAAACTGCTTAACTTTTCCTGTAACACTGAGCCACGGGGCTCGGTCTAAGTGCTCTGCAAGACCTCGCAGAGGGACGGAGGAAAAGTGGATGTATGTGGTCTGCTGCGATTCAGAGGGGTGTTAAAATTGCTCTCGTTTAAAAATAATGAGCAGAGTTAAACTTCCCCACTGAGCTTTCGAGCCTTATTTCTGCACAGCCTCCATTTCCTGTTTGCACGTTTATTATTTATTTATCTTGTGTTATGTGAGGATGCAGATTATTTTTATTGTGCTGTGTATTTTCATTTATACATTTATTTTTGTACAATAATTTTTTTTATGTTTATTTTGTCTGGGCCTCGCTGGAATCTTGGGGTACGTTCAGTTTGGCTAAAAGAAGACTTTTCCCTTTGGATCTGATAATCCTTTAATATGGTTTGATAGTTCTGAAATAACTTTACACTGATGTCAGAAGAGAATGAGAAGTTGAACAAAAAACTTGTGTATGTAATAAAGTGTCTTCTGTATTGCAACACAAAAAGGTAAAAGCAAAAATTACACATTTACTCAATTAGACTATTCTGTGACAGATGGGTTTGACTCAACTGTGATCAATACAATTTAATGAAAAACCTTGAAAGACCCATTTCCCAATTCCAGTATTGGTGCAGTTACTGATTTTTAAAATGTAGTATAATGCCATTGACTCAAAAGCAAGCAAAGCCTTTTGCAATCCAGAGCTAAGCATTAGTAACAAAGATCTGTACATATAAGTAATTCAATTTTACCTATTTCTTCCTGAGTCTCTGAATCCTTTTGCAAATGGATTCCTGTCGATCTTCAGTCTTGTTATCTGTAAAAGATCCACACACAAAACACATTCTCTTTAGCGACCCAAAGCCTGTAATGTCAAATTCCCTGACCTAGCACCAGTGACCCGTATCCCACAATGCAATGTGTGTGGGTTTATTTTATAAGCTTTTTTTCTTCCGTATGTGTGTGTAAGAGAACATGTTTGTTGTGTTTTTATAAGCTCAGACAAATGTATGACATAATTTCTAAAACTTGGCAGTTAACATGAAAATTAACTTATCTAAAACATGCTCTGGTATTAATCTGTTATAGCAAATGAAAACAATATATAAAGTACTTTTTTTCCTGTGTTGCAATTTATCAATATTTTGCTTCTGATTCCTTTCCTGTTGGCAAAGAAAGTCAACACATTTGCGTAAATAAACACACATGTAACTGTCCTCTTTATAAATAAATTGCCCTTTATGGGGTGCCGCATACTCTTTCAGCCTCATAGAGGCTTTGATCTATGAATTTAGAGAGCAAGAGCCCTTCAAATCCCAACTCTAGGAGATTTGTATAATTATTTCAATAATATATATTTTAAATTAAGTCATTTGTCATTCCAGTGTAACCTAAATAAGAGTGTTCTGCTAGTTAACTGGGTTTATTATAAAAAAATAAAACATTAAAAAAGTAAATAAAATTATCAAAAACAACTGTTTGTTTCTATTGTCACAATAGAACAGCTCTGCTTTATACATTTTCATAAAGGCTGGTATTGAGTCCAGATAATTTTAAAATTGATCATTTTTGCTTATGTTGTGCTTGCTTTTTAATCTGTTTTCTTTCTAAAGCAGTGATAAAGCCCATGTACATTAACATTTTGTCTTGCTTGCTTGGAATTACAAAAATAAATAGGCAAGTTTTGTTGTGGCAGGCATGGCTTAATTTTTGTTTTATAAAAATCAAGCTGTAATAATGTAATCCAGTATAAAGAAAAGGCACCAAAACTGACAAATCTGACCCTTATTTGCAGCTTTTGTGATGTGTTATCAAATTGTGCATAGGACAGTTATGGCAGGAAGTGTTGGGAATTACCTGTTGGTTTTGGTATGCAGTCACCGTTGTGAAGACAGTTTCAGGGAAAGAGAATGCTTTGACACCGTCCCCAGTGGGAACTGCCTTAACGGGCGAGAGTTCTTCACCGCACTCCTTACGGATGACGTGGACACGGGGCTGGTACTTGTGCATGGAGTGCAGAATGATCTGGAAAACATTACATCGCGCATCAGTGTTTAGAGTGGGAAACGGAGGAATTACCAAAGCAGTTTTCTACCTCAATAAAAACACACATGCCTCCATTTTCAAAGGCCAAACGGGCCTTTAACTGCCTCGCCCTGGGGATGCTTTCAATTGAGTTTGTTTACAACCCTCCACATTACAACATGTTTAGACCTTTAAAATAATACAGCAAAACAAAATGCACACCGGGCGACAATGGCTAGCATGTGTATGGGGTGCATGAAAAGAGTTGTCCAATTATAACATTTAATTTATTTCAGGATCACAGAAGGAAATTCTGGAGGTCTGCTTTACTAACTAACTTATGAAGCCTTAATGTATTTACAGTTTTTCCTTTTAAGCCTAACATGCATTTTTCCTCATTCAAATGTACAAATATAAAACAGCAACAACAACAAAACATTTACATTCAGTAAATTACTCTTGGATACATAATAAGAGATTCTCTCACATGGCCTTGGTCGTCGAGCTCGTTATTGGTCAGTTTGAGTTTGTCGAAGCTTATAACCTGGCGCATCCACGTCTCACCGGAAGCAGGCGAATCAGGATGGATGTAGACGCGCGGAGGGACAGGAGAGTCGGCATTACCCGCTACCATCCACTTCGAGCTGTGGTAGACGTACCTTGGAATGGAAAAAAAAATTGTCAGTGTCTTTACATATTGTGAATTTTAGACGTCTCGACTTTTTAAAGCAATATTTGTAAGTAATGTTTTGGACCGACGCAATGCAAGATTATTTCTTGTGGTGACTCTTCTAACCGTCTCCGACCTTAAAGACTACATGGTTCCTTAGTCACTAAAGGTTTCTATTATATATTTGTGCTGTGATATAATAAAATAAATAAATAATAAAATAGGCTAAATGACAGCTGCCTACTTGTTTTGTAGATACACTGATAATGAACTGAAAGCACTTGAGTGGCGTACCTACTGTTGCTATGGTTATTTTATTCTGTATTTACTTTGACTTCTAATTCAAGCGTTTGTGGTTACTAAAACATTGTTTAAAATGTGTACTTATATATAAAAAATAATAGTAATATTTTAAAACTTTAACCTGTTTTTTCTTTAAATGGGGGGCATAATCCGCAATCTGTCTATTCAGATACACAGAGCAACGCGTTATGAATTTGTTTTGACTGCCATTGTCTCATGACCTTCAGGTCCACGAGGTCAATCTCCCAAAAGGGCATAGCAAAAGGCCGGACTGAACATGTCAACAAAGTCCCGGAGTGCCATTTGTGGAGACGGTTAGTTCAAACTGCTCAATATTATTTTTTTTTTACATAAAAGTTTCATTCATTTGTCAGAATTAATAGCCTACATCACTAGCCTACAACAGGCTGTCCTGCAGCGACCAGTTGGGAAGACAAATTTCGTAAATTGCTCACCTGTATCGTTTGTTGTCGACAGGAACAATATCCATAGAAATATAATACTGTTGATGAGGATCCAGTCCCGCAATCTTAACCCTCATCGCGGGAAACATTCGCCTGGGATCAAAAGACATTTTATATTATTTTCATTAGGACTAGGCTACATAATATTGAGGCAATCCAGAATTGCGAAATCTTCCAAAGAGCACAGTTTAATGTGGGCACCATTTTTCTAACCTTAGGCTATAAAAACAAAAACTTTTTTTTTTAAAAAATATATATTTTTAGAGTCAGTTAAAAATATCAGTTAATTTAAATACATTCAGTCAAATACAACTCCAGAAAAATCCACATAAAATGAGCTGTACTGCACAAAAGCAGGTCTAATATAATATAAAATCTATCAAATGTGTAAAAATAATCACTATGAGCAGTATAAAATATCTGCGGCATTTTCGTCCCAATCTAATTCAGTATTTCATAAAGTATAACCACATTTACCATCTGTCAAAAGAGACTGTCTGGATATTTCAGCAATTTAATTTGGTTGCATTAAATAAATATTATTATTATTATTATTTTAACCGAGTCCTATATGGCGTATTTTTGCTATAAAAAAAGAAAATAGTTTTACCACTTTATTCAAATGCAATTTTAGCCAATCATCATGAAATGTTTTAAGATTGAAAAGCGTGTTTTGTGTGATGCACCTGCCGGCTTTGGTGATGATCATTTCAGTTCCTATCTCGTGGAATCGCTTCCATAAGTCTGAGCCTTGCAAATCCACGCGCATCTCCTCTCCGGAGCTCGTGTCTGATTGCGCGAGGAGCTGCGCGCCCTGGGGTGCAGGTTGTGGGCTATCCAACAACACGTCCTCAGACTCCGCTGAGAAAGACAGAAAGAGTTTGTCTTAATTATTGCATATTGTAACAGTCTGCAAGACACTTTTTATTTAAATTATCGTTATTGCAATAACGAGTGTTGAATTGGCATGCAAACGTGATTTGCAATGATTTTCTGTATTTGTACATGACTATTAATACTTTATAAATGCGGTTGAATACAGTGCAATTATAAATAGTCTACATTTCCCCCCATTTTTTGTTTTGTTTTACTTAATCCGTTATGGAATTAAGAATTTAAGTCATGATTTTGTGATGCATTATCGAGCTGACAGATTCTTAGAATAACTGCATTCGTTTACTTTAAAAAAAAAAAAAAAAAATACTAGGCCTATTTACATAATAAAATAATCAAAAACATTTTTTCCAGCTCTATAACATAGTTTTGTTGTTGTTGTTGTTGTTGTCGTTTTGCAAGTAGGCCTATTTAGGCTTTCGTGATGGCAAGTTAATTTGAGTGTTTATGATTGTGGCCAAACTCATAAACACAGAAACACAGAATAGATTAGTCACTCTCTTAGTGCCCATATTTATGAGGCTCATAACTGTGTTATTTTGTGTTTCTGTACTGTATTTTTCGTCTTTGTCACCCTGACTTCACTCAATTACATGTTTAAATTGGTATTTTTACTTAAGAATTTATTGATATTTTTACAAGATTTTGTCAGTGAAAGACTGTCTTCTTTAGTGTTAATTATTTGTTTGTATTTATTTAGCAGCCTATTATTTACAAAACTAGGCTATACAGGCTAGAAATACAGAATAACATTGTGTATGTTTTCTTCGTACCGTGTTTCTTTTCAGCCGAGATAATTACAAATACAGATTTATTTTATACTTGTGGTTTGTTTCGCGCGTAACTGTTTCTGACCATTTTAGTAACTCAAGTAGGCTACTTACGGGATTCGTCGCTTGCGCAGTCTATCTCGCAACTCCTGGTGCTGGGACAAGTTCTCCTAGTCTGGGGTGGCGGACTTTCTGTCAGGCTCGACTCCTCGTTTAACTCCTCAAAACAGTTTTCGTTGTCCTCCTCCAGCTTTCTTTTTTTCTCCGTGCCAATAAGCGCTTCTACCGAGAATGCGTGCGCTTTGAGGCTCATGGTACACGGGGACCGTCGTTTCTCAGCCATGGTTACAAACCGAGAAGACAGATTGGCCGGGAAAGAGAAGTTCACCAGAAGTGCATTTGCAACAGCACTTAATCTAGCATTCCTTGAGTCAGAATAGTCCACTTCAGTAGCTAATTAACACGGGCGATGTGACAAAGACGCTGAAAACGAAGCGACAGTCTATTTAAAACAGTCTCATCGGTCTGTCAACGCGCACAGACACCGAGGCAGTGGCCGGGATTCGTTAAAGTGCCAATAACCAGGGCAGAAGAGGGGCGGGGCTGCCTCGCGTCAATCACCGGCGTTCTCTGCCAATAGGCGCGCTGCGTTTCGGCCCCTCGTGTGGAACGTTCCGCCCATATGTGGTAAAGCGGCCTGGCGGAATGAATCATCTCTCACTCACTGAGCTCCAGTCATGCTCGCGGCATTGCGATCATTTTCACACTGCGGCTGCACATGCTCCACATGCTTCCGCATTACCTCCTCACTAGCCCTTGTGAGCCAATCCTGTAGAATTATTACCAAATCTACGCCTGTATCTGCGTGAGGCCCAGTAATAAGACATGTCAAACTAACCTGACTTGAGACTTGCAGTCTACAGTTTCTAAATACAAGTCCCCAAGAACTACTAATTTTTACTACGAGACACAATTTCCTGGTACTATAAATCAGCCCCCCTCCTCCTCCCCAAAATAGAATTATGCTATTATTGTCAATTGAATACATGATACAGTTTTTAAATAAAGTGTTTGCATTTATTGATAGGCTACAGCAAGTTTATACATTTTAAAAATAAATTAGACATTTTGCAATTCAATTATAAATAGCCTTCAGCTTTAAATAAGGTATTTTTATCTTTATCTTTATCATTATTGGTGTATTTTGGTAGGCTGATTGTGTTATTGGTGTTACTTAGACTATACCTACTGAATTCGCGAGGAAAAAATATTTCAAATGATTTCAAAGAAGCTATTTTATTTTTAATAATTTTATTTTTTGCCAAAAAACAATTTGTCTTAGGCCTATTTTTAGGAGATGTTTTTCCACAGATAAACAGATAAGTCGCGTACATTATCAATGATTCGATGTATTAAACCCATGTGATTTTAGAGCATATTGTGGGTTTTATGTACAGTGCTCCAGAGCCTTAATATTCCCGACGTTTGAAACGTGTAAATTACTGCTCTGCCATTTGGAGAATTCGTGTCCCACGCGCATGTGAAGACAATTGGAGCACATGCAGCGCGGCTTGACTCTCTGTACCTGTCAACCAGCAGAAAAATATAAACAATAAAAATATGAATGAAAAAGAGAGATGCGTGCATTCTTAAATAATAATATTACAATATAATTGATACAAATACAAAATAACGTCCAAATGACAGTCGCCACTTTATAAAACTCGTAACATTCACCTAATCTTTACATTTTGTCATACGAACTTGTATAACGCGTAGTCATTCATTAGATCAATATGGATCTGCGTAAGATAAATATACCAGATGTACTTGAATATTTTCAGTTTACCACACACTCCAGCAGCAGCATCTTAACTCACTTTTCGTTTGCAGTTAATGTCACTTGTGGACAAAAGCCTGATTATTTTCAAATTGCAGTCTGAGGGCGGCCTTGACAATGTCCGAAATGTTTTAGATTAATAAAGTCCAAACTTGTTTCTTCTAGAGCGAGTGTTGCACCTTTTCTTCAATTTAGATGAACTTTTGATTTTTGGTTGCACCTCCTCTTCGGTTGGTTGAGCACCTTTTTTTTTTTTCTTGTCAAATTGCAGTAACCACCATTATTATTTTGACCTGCGAAATATAATGTGTAAAACAGTATATGAGGAATAATGTTTTTTTTTCCCGTATTGTAGTCGCCTAAATGTGACGGGACAGAGTCTAACAACTCAGCATTTTTTTTTTTTTTTTAGAAATTACACAAAACATATAAGTTTCTGTTTTTTATAATAGCCTAATAATACGAATTATTATTAAGAGGTTTAGAATTTTTTTTTTAGTTTAGTTAATGGGGGCTAATGATTTATTTTGAATAAATTACACAATATTTAGCCTACTTTGAATATGTTCGGTCTGGGCTGCTCATGTAGCCTAAATGTTTTACTCGAGAAATTGAGTCCATTTAATATTTAAACATTTAATCAACATTTAACATTTAATGTCCACACAATATAAACATTGTGTATTTTTCAGTAACATTTTAGGTTATTAATATTACCAATAACGTATTTTTATCCATTGGTTAAGAGTTTCTGCACCTAAACGTTGCAGCTGACCTTTCAATATGGAAAACTGTTTACATATGGAAAACAAAACCTGTAGATACACTTTACTTTGTAACAATATTTTAAACTATTATTTTTTTACAATTAATTATTAAAGACATTTAATTGATTATGCCTACTTAAATTATTTCTTAGTATAGATATGAGTTTTGATTGTCTTACATTCATGAACAAATTATGAAACAATTTATAGTACTGTTAATGTGGCTTTATTATGACGACTGTAAATGATCACAATAATACACCCTTCTCATAATTATAATAATAATAATAATTACTATTATTATTATTATATAGCCTACATTTTGGCGTCTTAACCTGAAGCAAACGAATGTAACGATTATCTAATTAATTCGATTTTCTATTTTTTTGCATTGACCTTGAATTTCACTCTATAATCTGCAACTAGCGTTTATATATTTTTAATTTCTGCCTTAATGCTGATTTTATATTTCTACCTAATATACAGCGACATCATTTGAATGCTTTCATCTTTATAGAATGATATATTGCAAAAACTATTTAGCTTTTTTTTTTGTCCACCGGTTCTGCAAACCAACATATCCTTTCCTTTTTTACATTTTTGAGCATACTTTCGTTCTTGTTTTTCTTGCACCTTTAATGCATGTGTATAGTCAGTTCATGGAATGACGCGCGCCTAATAATAGCGGGCCTTTTCAGCTTATAATAAAGCAGAGGAAACCCTGCCTGCGCTTTTTTTTATCTCGAAGCTCGCAATTAACACATTTCTGTTTAATTAACTCGGCATTGCACAACTACATTTAGGCTTATACATAATTTAATTTAAAAGATTTTTTTTTTTTTTTCAAACGTCTTCACAATAAATGAATGTGTTCTTTTTTTGTCTCTTGTGAAGCATCAGTGAAAATGATCTGTGCACTTATTGCACAGATGAAACTGCACTCATGTGTAAAAGGCGTTGTTTACTAATCCTCGCTCTGTAACCTCTGGGATCACTGGACCCAAACAATGTCGGCTGGTTAAACTTTAGAGTCGGAATTGCTGTGTCTGGGCACCATATTGTTAACAGTTATTTTGCTAGTGCTAATGGCCGCGTGGCAGCCAGCCAAGGGCTTTATAGCGGAAGTGGCAGCGCGAGGAACGCGGGTATATGGGAGGAAGAAAAAACTATTAAGAAAAAAAAATCCCTTTGAAAGAAGCACGAGAGAGACCCCATTGTGACCCACTGCTGCCACCGTTATGTGTGTGCATATGAGGAAAAAGACCGATCACAGAACCGGTAACCGGCGGATAAATGTCTGAGGGCACTGAAGCATCCTCAATCCGCCTCAAATGAAACGACACGCCAAACCATCCGTGACCCACAAACCCATTCATAAAGTTAATCTCCCCGTGAAAATGCGGTATTTCTTAACGTGCACCATATACACTAATGTATTTACCGTATTTATGACAGTCTTTATGGGGCGGCGCGGACAGGGACCCCCAGCGACTCTGCCTGTATTGACATTGGATTTCCGCGCCGCGCGTTTCTACCTGTCACGAGGGGGAGTGTATAGTGAAACACACGTGGGCAGAGGTCAACTTTGTTTGTGTGAGAAAATTATTAAGGGAAGGAAGCTGAGCTGGCATATGGTTGTCCTTCCTTGCAGCCCAAAAAATTGAAAAAATCTGACCAGACTAAGACTTACAAACCAGGAGAACAATATTATATGCATATAGTTAATCTACTCTGATTCTAAATGGTTTTGGTTTTGTGATCCATTCTTATTAGCTACTTGGTAAAGACGGTGTCTCTAACACTAGGCCTATGTTAAGAAGATGAATTAATGCATTAAATAGAAGAAGGGATGGATAGAAAAAAATTAACAGGTTCTCTGGAATTATTTCATTTATGTTTTTGTATTGTTTTAATGGTTATTCGTGAGTTGGTTATGGTTATTGGTGGAGAAGACTATAATTTTCAAAAAGCAAATGTTTTCTGTCTTTAAGGCAGTGGTTTTCAAACCTGTCCTGGAGGCACCCCAGCCCTGCACATTTTGTATTTCTCCCTTATCAGACACACCAAATTTAGTTCTTGCAGTCTCTACTAACGAGCTGATGAGTTGAATCAGGTGTGATAAATGAGGGAGACACACAAAATGTGCAGGGCTGGGGTGCTTACAGGACAGGTTTGAAAACCACTGCTTTAAGGAATTCAATAGCTATCCCTATTTTATCTTATTATTATTTTATTTATTTTTTTGGTTTGTTAAGATTCTGATGTGTTGAATATGTAAATTCTGCTGCCAATCAGTAAAGCTCTATTGGTTTTATTGGTGACAGTGTTTGAGGACTGTTGGCATGTATATTTTTAGGAGAGATTGATATATTTTAGTTGAGACTGGAAAAAATGATGGTAGTTTCTCACTTTAGCCTCTAGAGGGTGATGAAAATGATTTTCACTCTGTAGACCCACAGCAGGGAGCGTGAGCATCACTCAGAGGGTCTCCAAGCCTCTTGGGACAATATTAGCACTGGACGGATGAAGTACCAGAGTACCCCCTCTCGTAGAGCACAAGGAAGAAAGGAAGTGAGAAAGAGGAAGTGTTGAATAGAGAATATGAAAGAGATCGTAGGTCAGATTTGGTGGGGAAGAGAATAAGATAAAAAGTTGAGAAAAAAGTAGAGAGCAAGCAGGTGTTTTTTATGAACTCTACTCTCTTGAGAAAAGATAGTGAAAGCGATTTAAATCCAAAAGCAATAAAATCATGAATGAGTGAGTCGCTCAGAGGAAATGACTGGGGAAAGTAAAAGAAAAGGGAGGAATAAATAAAGAGCAAAAGACAAAAGACACTTTTTCCTAGAATATGCTGAATGTGCTTAACTGAAGTTGGAAGAAAGATTTTTTTTATATTGTTACAGTTTATGGGTCTCGTTATTTAGAAAAGATTTGCAGCCTTTCTGTATGCAAACAGAAGAACGTCAGCCAAAGGTAGTCATTTTAAAATCAATTAAATTTAAAGATCAAATAAATACCAATACAAACTCATATATATATATATATATTCATTAGAAAAAGCTCTCCCATCTGCATTGATTCTTATTAATTGTCTTTTTTTTAAATATATATATATATATATATATATATATATATAGAAGGATCTGGAAAATACAATGCAGTGTTCCTTTGGTAATGTAATTAAACTAAAAAAGAGAGGTTGTTCGCCCAGTATTTTTGAAGCACATACAGCAGTATTCTTCAGTATGTTAAGTGTTTATGTGTCTCATGCTCTCTCTCACACACGCATAAGTATACCCACACACAGCAAGTCTTATTTTAGACATTTTAGAGCGTGTAATTGAATGTAATGGTATACTGCTGGACTTTGGGAAGAAACTTGCAAAAGAGTTCAGAATTACTGAACTGTACACACACAAAACATTCCTCCCTCCAGCTATCCATCAGCTGTCTGTTTTGTCCGTCAATCTTTCTTTAGCAGTTCATTAACACATATACACTCACACACTCTGTTGTTTAATATTTAAGGATGGGTTGCTCTGTCCCATGCTCCTTAAGCGCTGCGGTATCCCCAGGCCAAGTATGGTTTTAATATACATATCTGTGTATGGGACTAATAGAATTATACTGTGTCTGATGTGTTCTCCGAATTCACACGGGCATCCTGCCTGGACACCTGCAATAACACCGCAAGGACCTACTGAAAATATCCACACTGTCAGGCAGCCGCAGGGCAGCCCTATTCCGGGACCTGGACTGTTTGATATTTTATGAATGGGAGGTAAGGAGAGAATGGAGGAGAGGAGGATACTGGGGAGTAAAAAAGAAAGGGAGAGAGAGAGAGATCACACATGTGCTTATGTACACACAAAATTTGTTTTCTCTTCCTTTAGGTTGTCATCAGAAGGGCTCTCACACACAGCACACATATGGAACACTTTGAGGAATCTGACTCAGTGCATCTTAAGGGCACATGGTGGAGGCAGTGAGTGAGTGACTGTGCGATGAGGTCTGGATTCCACAGACTGACATGCTGTGAGGTTCATAATCTGGGATTCAGAATCAAATTTAAACCTGGAAAGTTTTAGGATTTTGAGAAAATTATAAATTCGAATCGGTGTTTCTGAACAAATTATTAAATGATTCAATGAATCACTCAAAAACAGTCACGTATTACTCCCCTGAATGAATACATGAACAAATCTGTGAATGACAGAATTATGAAATAGTATACTACTCTTACTATTTGGGCTATACTGTTCAAATTCAGTCCATCAATTAAAAGATTCAGTCTGTCACTTGTATAAAATCAATTGTATAAATGAGTCAATGAGTCACTCATAAAGACAGTCACTTGTCTCCACCTACTGGTGTAACGATGTAACCTTCAGAAAGAGTCACTGAAAAATCCCCAAAATGTAAAATAGAAACATTTTCAATAGTAGTCTCAGACTTTTGGACTCCACTGCATGTTGTAAAGTCTTCTTTTATGATTGGCCTCAGAGACTGGAAGAATATTGAAGTGATTAAGTGGGTGAGTATGAGATGTGTTGTATTGTGAGTCATTATATCTGTGTGTGTGTGCCAAAGAAAGAAAGAAAGAAACACATGACAAGAGTGTAACCTAAGATTAACACGTGGCAAGAGAAATATTCCAACCAATGTGTAAAACAACGGTATAGGCTCACCCACTATCTCTCTTGCGCACACAGATTTGAAGAGGCCTAGGAAATCCATATAAAGATGGGTTTAAATAATAAAATGTAAAGATGGAGAAAGGAAAATGTTTTTATTTCTTTTGATTTTTCAGTTTTCCTTTCCTCTCTACAGTATGTGGAGAGAAAATAGATGGGTGGATAAAACTAAACTGCTAAACTGAGGGCTTTCCTCCGCATGTTTGTGTGCTAAATGTGATTTATATATAATAACATTTAGCACACAATACCTATATATATATATATATGGTCCCACTTTATATTAGGTGGCCTTAACTACTACAAACCCGATTCCAAAAAAGTTGGGACACTGTACAAATTGTGAATAAAAAAGGAATGCAATAATTTACAAATCTCATAAACTTATATTTTATTCACAATACAATATAGATAACATATCAAATGTTGAAAGTGAGACATTTTGAAAAATGTCATGTCAAATATTGGCTCATTTTGGATTTCATGAGAGCTACACATTCCAAAAAAGTTGGGACAGGTAGCAATAAGAGGCCGAAAAAGTTAAATGTACATATAAGGAACAGCTGGAGGACCAATTTGCAACTTATTAGGTCAATTGGCAACATGATTGGGTATGAAAAGAGCCTCTCAGAGTGGCAGTGTCTCTCAGAAGTCAAGATGGGCAGAGGATCACCAATTCCCCCAATGCTGCGGTGAAAAATAGTGGAGCAATATCAGAAAGGAGTTTCTCAGAGAAAAATTGCAAAGAGTTTTAAGTTATCATCATCTACAGTGCATAATATCATCCAAAGATTCAGAGAATCTGGAACAATCTCTGTGCGTAAGGGTCAAGGCCGGAAAACCATACTGGATACCCGTGATCTTTGGGCCCTTAGACGGCACTGCATCACATACAGGAATGCTACTGTAATGGAAATCACAACATGGGCTCAGGAATACTTCCAGAAAACATTGTCGGTGAACACAATCTACCGTGCCATTCGCCGTTGCCAGCTAAAACTCTATAGGTCAAAAAAGAAGCCATATCTAAACATGATCCAGAAGCGCAGGTGTTTTCTCTGGGCCAAGGCTCATTTAAAATGGACTGTGGCAAAGTGGAAAACTGTTCTGTGGTCAGACGAATCAAAATTTGAAGTTCTTTTTGGAAAACTGGGACGCCATGTCATCCAGACTAAAGAGGACAAGGACAACCCAAGTTGTTATCAGCGCTCAGTTCAGAAGCCTGCATCTCTGATGGTATGGGGTTGCATGAGTGCGTGTGGCATGGGCAGCTTACACATCTGGAAAGGCACCATCAATGCTGAAAGGTATATCCAAGTTCTAGAACAACATATGCTCCCATCCAGACGTCGTCTCTTTCAGGGAAGACCTTGTATTTTCCAACATGACAATGCCAGACCACATACTGCATCAATTACAACATCATGGCTGCATAGAAGAAGGATCCGGGTACTGAAATGGCCAGCCTGCAGTCCAGATCTTTCACCCATAGAAAACATTTGGCGCATCATAAAGAGGAAGATGCGACAAAGAAGACCTAAGACAGTTGAGCAACTAGAAGCCTGTATTAGACAAGAATGGGACAACATCCCTGTTCCTAAACTTGAGCAACTTGTCTCCTCAGTTCCCAGATGTTTGCAGACTGTTATAAAAAGAAGAGGGGATGCCACACAGTGGTAAACATGGCCTTGTCCCAACTTTTTTGAGATGTGTTGATGCCATGAAATTTAAAATCAACTTTTTTTTCCCTTAAAATGATACATTTTCTCAGTTTAAACATTTGATATGTCATCTATGTTGTATTCTGAATAAAATATTGAAATTTGAAACTTCCACATCATTGCATTCTGTTTTTATTCACAATTTGTACAGTGTCCCAACTTTTTTGGAATCGGGTTTGTAGATGTCTTCGGGCCAGGACTCTAATAATACATGTGAAGTTTGGGGCAGATCGGAAATTGTATGACCGAGTTACAACAACTTCCTGTTTCATGGCGAAACATCGAAATTTGTCAGGCCGCCACGGACACGCCCTTCAGGGAAAACTCAAGATCTTCACAATTTAACATCACAAAGGCCTTTAGATTAGACTGTGCAAATATGATGTTGATCTAAATAAATCTCTTAGAGTTCGTTAAAGTACAGCATCTGGAAATGACAAAATTTGCAACAATTTTGCAAAGAAAATTCAAAATATCTCACTTCCTGTTGGTTTTCAGATTTCATACCAGGAGACTTTTTTGTAGATATTGGGCTGTTACATGTGTGTACCGAATTTCATACCTGTACGTGAAACGTAGTGGGAGGGGCACTTCGTTGAAATGTTGTAGGTGGCGCTATCGAGCAATTTTGCCATGCCTAATTCTGAAACTCATATGTAGATGTCTTCAGGCCAGGACTCTTATCAAACATATGAAGTTTGGGGCAGATCGGACATTGTGTGCCTGACTTACAACAGCTTCCTGTGTCATGGCAAAATATCAGATTTTGTGAGGCCGCCACAGACACACCCTTCAGCGAAAACTCAAGATCTTCACAATTTAACATCGCAAAGGCCTTTAGATTAGACTGACCAAATATGATGTTGATCTGGTTAAATCACTATGAGAAGTTAATCACAGTGTAAAACATGCCATTTCCTGTTGCCAGTAGGTGGCACTATGACTGTAACTGAATATTGGCGTGTAGATGTTTTCAGGCCAGGACTCTAATAAAACATGTGAAGTTTGGGGCAGATCGGACATTGTATGACCGAGTTACAACAACTTCCTGTTTTATGGCAAAACATCGAACTTTGTGAGGCCGCCACGGACACGCCCTTAAGGGAAAACTCAAGATCTTCGCAATTTAACGTCGCAAAGGCCTTTAGATTAGACTGTGCAAATATGATGTTGATCTGATTAAATCTCTAGGAGGAGTTAGTTAAAGTACAGCGTCTGGAAATGGCAAAATTTGCAACAATTTTGCAAAGAAAATTCAAAATATCTCACTTGCTGCTGGTTTTCAGATTTCATACCAGGAGACTTTTTTGTAGGTATTGGGCTGTTACATGTGTGTACCGAATTTCATACCTGTACGTGAAACGTAGTGGGAGGGGCACTTCGTTGAAATGTTGTAGGTGGTGCTATCGAGCCATTTTGCCATGCCTAATTCTGAAACCCATATCAGACGTAAATTTTCACCACTTTTGACGCGTGTACAAAGTTTCATGAGTTTTCGAGCATGTTTAGGCCATCAAAAATGCGATTCATTTGGGAGAATAATAATAATAGGCTGAGCAATTCCAATAGGGTCCTCACATCATCGGTGCTCGGGCCCTAATTACATGCAGGTCATTTTTTAAATGTAAGTACAATGTAAAAACATGTATTTAATTAATCAAATGATTAATTTAAATGTTAGTGCATAGTAGTTAAGGCCACCTAATATAAAGTGGGTCCATATATATATATATATATATACACTACCAGTCAAAAGTTTGATGGAAAAGTTTTCCATTCTCTTTGATGGAAAAGTGTGTCCAAACTTTTGACTGGTAGTGTATGTATAAAGGAAAAGTAGAAGATAAATCGAAGAAATAAATAGAGTAAATTAACAGAAAAAAGCAAAGTTGTTTAACTCTGTCCCATTTCTCTCTCGCCCTCTCTCCCTTTCTCTCTCTCTCTCTCTCTCTCTCTCTCTCTCTCTCTCTCTCTCTCTCTCTCTCTCTCTCTCTCTCTCTTCCTGTTTTATATGCCCCTTTATTCCCTTTCCTGCTGCTCAAAGCCAACCACCATGAAACCACTGCCACATTAGAACCTTTAACTGGCTATGGCTGGCCCTACACTGGCATTAAACTGGCATAGCCACCCCGATCGTGCCACTCCACTCCTTATCAGTGTCAATCATGTTTCATTATTCTTCATTCTTCAGCTGTCATCACAGACAACCTTTAAGAGAGCCCATAAACCCAAATCTCAGTTCCTGATTCATGCTAATCCAAGACCAGTTTTTTTTTTTAAACCGGCACATTTTTAGAGTTGTTCTTTATTGGGCTGTGCACAGAATGTTTGGAACATTCGAGGATGGAATGGCGTCGTAAAGACCAGCTGGACTGGCATGACTTGGACGTTCTGTTAGAATGAGGTCATCAGCGTGAGATGACATATTTCTGCAGGGTCATTTTAAGAGACCAGAGTCCAGTTGTGCTGTTTCACAGTAACACGTGGTCACAAAACACCCCGTCCCCCGGAAAACGCATGCATATACACTACCATTCAAATGTTTGGGATCGGTAGTCTCTTATGCTCACCAAGGCTGCATTTATTTGATCCAAAATACAGTAAAAGCAGTAATGTTGTGAAATATTATTACAATTTAAAAACACTGTTTTCTGTTTTAATATATAGGCTATTAAAATGTTATTAATCCCTGTTTTGTCAAAGCTGAATTTTCAGCATCATTACTCCAGTCTTTAGTGTCACATGATCCTTCAGAAATCATTCTCATATGCTGATTTGCTGCTCAAGAAACATTTATAAAGAAACAAACTTTACTCCATATGGTCACTCCTATAAATCTTCCCTTCTCAATGATGCCATCACTTAATCAGCCAGAACTCACCAGTTCAAAAGCATTAATCTCAACATGTGGTCAAACCAATGCATTCATTATTTTTTAATTTTCTTTTAGCAATGAGACTCCAGAACAAAAGCAAGCATCCGGCTTTGTTGGTGTTACATTTTGTTATGGTTTCCATTGATCAATTAGATTTTTAAAATGAAAGGAAATAATAGAAACTAAGTAAGAAATAAAGTAAGAAAAAAATCAAGTGGACAAAAGTTGAAACAGGTGGATGTCATTATTTTTAGTTACTGCGGTCATTAGCAGCTGCAGTTGGGTTTTAATCTAATGAGAGAGAGAGGGGAAGAGATGAAGTATGTGTGATGTTAGAGTATATGAGAGTAAAAGACTGTGAAAGATAAAGCCAGACAATGCGTAGGTGATGTGAGGTGATCAATCTTTACGGGCTAACACTGCAGTGTTTATCAAAAACACAGCTGGACATAATGAGACAAAACAAGATCTCATGCATTCGTGTTTGTGATTTTATGATGCGCATAAAAAACATTTTTACATATTAGCATGTGGCGAAAGTGATTAAATTAATGGTAATTGAATGTATTGTGTGTGTAAACCTGTTTGTCAGTGCTTGTGTTTGCGTAAGTGTCCTTGTTCAGATTGTTATTCACCTCTAATTGCCTGTGGTGAACGCTCACTAATTCTCTTAAAATGTTGCTCTTGAAGTTCTGACAAACAACCAAATAACTATTTGCACATCTGTGCTTGTCCAACACATTTCACTTGTGGATGTAATCACAAGAGTCTATCGTGTATAATAGCGTAATTGCACTCAATCCGTAAACAGCCATTTATCTCACCATTTACAATTCAGACTGTAATGAGAACTCGCGCAGCATTTGCAACTTTTTCGAACATCACCAGGCCGTGCTGAACCCCCAAAAACGTCTGTTTATAATTGAAAAACTGGCCATCTAAATACATATTTATGTCAACAAATTGATGACAGAGTTTTGACCAAATAAAATCCCTATCATTACACTAAGAACCATTGGCATGCTGCTTGTCTAAACCAATTTAATCTGCTGCGTTAAAAAACACAAAGCAGGCTTTTTCCAGCTCTTACTCCTGCCAAATCTATGTACGCCTCAGCACAATCTCTTACAAGGGGAAAATATCCATCAAAAACGAGACAAACTTGGAGCAATAATAGTTTAGACATTGTAACAGGAACCCTCATGTAAACAAGATGATATATATATGAAAGAAACTTTTATTCAGCAAGGATTCATTAAGTTGATAAAAAGTGACAGTAAAGACAATCTGCAATGCTACAAAATATTTCTATTTCAAATAAATGCTGTTATTTCTATTCATTAAAGAATCCTGGAAAAAGAGTATTAGTTTCCATTAAAATATTAAACAGCTCAACCATTTTCAATAATAAAAATGTTTCTTCACAAAATCAGCATATTAGAATAATTTCTGAAGGATTATACGACACTGAAGACCGGAGTAATGATGCTGAAAATTCAGCTTTGCCATCACAGGAATAAATTAAATTTCAAATTGTAATAATATTTCATAATATAACTTTTTTTTTTTTTTTTGTATTTTTGCAGCCTTGGTGAGCATACGAGACTAAAAACATAAAAAAAAAAAAACCTTTGAACTGTAGTGTACAAATAACTGACCCTGACATGCTTATTTAAATATATAATAATATGGCAGCAGAAAGTACTTTTAAATCCGGAACAATCTTTAGTCATGTTTAAATTATCCATTTGGATGTGTCAGGGTCAATCAGCATTTTGTTTTGGTCCTTGCTTGGATTTAAGCCTCAGCTGCCAATATCCAACTATTTTGCAGACTACCATATTTAGACGTCTGGCACTGTCTGGCAGTGATTTCAGACTCGCACAAGCACAGTAGTTGGACAGAACAGGTTCAGAATGAGACAGAATAATTATAGTCTTACGAGTGTTTAATGTTTCTCACGTTTAATTCTTATTTGCTTGAAATTGGCACTATGTTTTATGTTGAAGTGTATTATTTCATGTGGTGGATACACTGATAATAACTGTCTTGTAGTTGTTCTTTACCACACTGTTGTGCTGCTGTGGTCTGGGCATAATTCATTTCATACTGAACCTGTGGACAGACTCTCAGTGGGGAAGTGGATTATTTTATTCCCTCTGATCATTTCATAAATCAAATCACTGGAAGAACGAAGCCGCATAGTAAAAACAAAGCAATCCTCGCCGTCACGTGGCCCTGTGGTGAGGACTCGGGATCTGTGCTGAAATATGATAGAAAAGCTGTGTGTTCTATTCATCTCCTTCTATTCATATCACACTGAGGGCTAACTTAACAGGCTACAGGAAGTCTATGGTGGCCCTGTGGGGACAAAATTAATTTGCATTGAAAGGTAATGTTGTGTGGATAACCAATGACTGAGGAGACGGCGGTACGGTGGCTTTTATTTGATGGATGAATCTGAATAAGTTGCCAGACAGCTTGGGTTTGGTTTGTACATTGGCGTTCCAAAGTGCTGATGATTCGTTTGGTACTCATAATGCCTGTTTTGCTGTCTGTTGTTGTTTACCTCCACATGTTTTTGGCTCTTCTCTTCACATCTGATGGCTGTTAGGTGGGTAGTGTATAGTGACATTTGTTTGTGTCTGGATTGAGCCAGCAAAAGGGAAATACTTATTTTAATGTCAAACACCGAGACTTTTGCACTCACTTCTGACCTTGTTGAGAGAGTAAGAGCAAGAGAACATTAATGACATGTTTGAAGAAAGAGAATGGCTGCCTTCCCAGATCACCTCATGCTGGCTGCATGGCGCCATCATCAGACTTTAAATGGAATGTCAGCACACAGTCAAAACAGCCCGTTTTCAAAAAGAAGTCATGCTTCATCTATTTTTTTATTCTTAAAATAATTGAAATATACAGTGAGCTCCAAAAGTCTGAAACCACTAGTGAAAATGCTTCTATTTTTATTTCACAATTTTTATTTCAAATAACACACAACAATTTCAGCAAAACATGTTTTTTTCCTACTTCAGGAGAATCATAAATATCCCCTCACTTTCTTTTTTCTTCATTTTAAATTGTTCAATATTTAAAAAAAACTAAAAAATAAAAACTTTTACTTCCATGACAATAATTTACCTCAGTGTAGGGATGGGCGATATCTTACCGCTTGCGATATACCGGTAAAAATTCTCCCCACAATAAAAATTAGTCTTCCCACGATAATAACGATAAAGCCTAGTTGACGACGTGACCCATTTGCAGCTCACAAGCAGAGCGAAAACAACTATGGCGGAAGCTGCGGAGGAGTTTATCGTTAAACGAGGAGCTACCTCTACAATCTGGAACCTGTACACAGATATATTTTCACTCGCTGAGCACTTGGACCGAGCGCTTGAGAGATTCGCTCTTTGTCAAGTGATCCGTGAAGCACGCTATTTCAGTTCACCTCAATGAATGCACAATGTATTCAGAGGCGAACCAACACTGAGTGGGGGCCCCAGGCAAAATTAATCAATGAGGCCCTATTAAAAAATTCTGTTAATATATCTTCGTTATCTAGAGATATAATTTTAGGCTATACAAAAAGTAGTCAAAACACATGCTTTTTGTTTAATTAACAAAATGTCAATCTTCATCTTTATAATAGAAGATACGATACAATATTTTCAAAATACAGTACAATCTTCATATTTATAACCAATTGTCACCTTAAAAATGGTGCTTTGTGTGGTGGTGACAGGAACAAGCAATTCCCCTACATATAGAAATATATGGTTATCATTTTAATTTAATCTTTATTTTATTAGTTTATTAACTAGCCTAATTATGTTAACTCAGCTAATTTAATGTAGAAGATCTGGATATACTGATTAGCCTACTAATTAAATAATGTCAATTAAGTAGATGTATTGATTAGGGCCGGCCCCGACTAAAGATTTTTCTAGTGGACTAGTCATTCATTTAAGCAATTAGTAGAGTAATCGCACATTTATATTACGCTAATTTAATTAGGCTGCTTGAATATATAGGCTACTGGGTGCGTGGAAGCGAAAAAAATGTGTCGAGATTAACAAGGAGACATTTTATTTGTTTATTATTAAACTAGTATTTTCTGAGTCAGTATCGGCTGCAAAGATGAAGTTGACGGCGCTGCCTTTCCGCAGCATATGGACGCGCCTTTAGAGAAAAATGCACTTTTCATACAGATTACATAACCAGAGAATATTTGTTTTCGATCTGAATTTGTTAGTTTAAAAGTAGACACTTCAAGCTTTCTATAGGCTAGATATATTGATCATATATGTGAGGCAAGTAGCCTGATACGCTTAGTTTCGGTTCATTTATGAGATGCGCTGGAGACTATTGGACGAAAGAAAGCGCCCGTCTGTTTTCTTTATTTTACAAAAGCACAATCTGATGTTATTGTGAGTTTACACAAATACAAATAAATGATGTATTACTCTTATCTGTATGACCATAAATTATGGAGTATTTTAAGTTGTTTTCGCTGTCAGGAAAAAATGCCAGTGATCGCGCCAGCGCCTTCATGTCATGTAAGCGCGCTATTACTTCAACTTCCACACTCCACACAAACTCTTGGATATGTGCCTAATAATAGCGCATATTTATCTAGGTTAACATTAGAACGAGCAGCCAAGCCAGACGGATAAGTTCTCTTCATGCTTAACAAATCAAATCATGCATTTTCTACAGTTTGAGGCGGTCAAGGTGAGGTGGCGAGAGCATTACCAGTGTAACGAGAGGGGGCCCCACTAAGGGGGATGCAGAGATGTCGCTGCATGTTTATATTACCATTTATGATTGTTTAAATGATCAGCCCTCGGGGGGCCCCTCAAAATGCGGGGCCTCAGGCAAGTGCCTGCCTTGCCTGCCCTATTGCGACACCTCTGAGTGTATTTGACGCACAGTAAACACTAGTGTGAGGTGCACGACTCGCCGTTGCTTTGCTGAGAGTGCTCAGTTTTCTCACACACTCAAAGAGAGCGAGAGAGTCTTATACCACGCAGAATTGATGTGCTACATGTAAACGATATTCTTTGCTGTATTTTCCTGTAAAATAACAGCGTTCATTTGGAATTGTTCAGCCTTTATGAATGTCACTACTCGATCCGTACCGGAAACACGATTTGTACTGCGCATGTGCGAAAATGCCTCTACTTCCTGTCTGACATGTCTAAACAATTTACGGCAGTTGTTATTTGACAGTACCCGATCTGTACCGGAAATAGTTCTTTACTAGTGATTCTTTTGACAAATACACTTTTTGGTAAAGTATATCAAGGTTAATACGTGGCATACATTCAATTAATTAAATAAAAGGAAAAATTAAATACAATTAAACTAAATGGTTCATATTTGCGAGACCTCATTTGGAAAATACAAATGTGTATATTTCAAGGTTATTATGTGACTACTGGGGCCGATGTAGAAGAGTCTGTCGTCTGTTTTAAGAGGAAAAAAAAAGTCAGGAAAAGGTGCAGTTCAAAATATATCTGATATCTGACAGATTACACTACATTACAGTCACTTGTATATTAATACCCAGATACAGGAGCTGAACAAGTAAAGTTAAAGGGATAGTACACCTAAAATGAAAATTGTTTCATCATTTACTCATGTTGTTCCAAACCTGTATAAATTTCTTTGTTCTGTTGAACACAAAAGAAGATATTTTGAAGAATGTTGGTAACCAAACAGTTGACGGTAGCAATTGAACAGAATTTTCTTTTTTGGGTTAACTATCACTTTAACGTAGTGTGATATTTTAAAGAAAATTTGTGAATTAAGCAATTGACCCAGGTTGTACCAGACAGTCAGTTCTCTTTTTTCATTATAAAATCTCTCAGTACGTATACCCCTTTTTCACTGACGAGGCTTATGCTAGTCCCAGACTAAAATGCATGTTTGAGTGCGCAAACGGCGATCTCATTGGCTGGCGCTCACCTATTACTGTCCCTGTTTTGATTTCAGCAAATCAGTTCGAGTGAACGCTGACAACGTGATTAATATTCATGAACCCAGCAGCTCATCAGTCCTTAGTGCAGTTTATTTTTATTAGTAGTAGAATTCGTAGTATTGTTATCTTATCAATATTATTGTTAGTTTTTTACAGAAACACTGAATGACCAACAATGTCTTAAGCACCACCACCAGTCCTAAGTTCAGTTAAAATGACATAAAATATGCATTCATACGTTTTCATTCGCACATGATTACCAAGTTTTAGTTCAAATTACTTAAATTCTATCATTAAATCATTTGCAATTTTTTTGTAATCTGAAGACATGGTTGGGATTATTACTTTTGCTGTCTGCACTACTTTTGCAACTGTTTGAACCATGAGAATATGAATAAATACAGAATCTGTGTTTACATGTCAAACTTATTGATTTGAATTATTATTGTTTGTATTGTGTTATGTTATGTGTGTTATGTTTTTCAGCACAGTTGCACTATTTAAACATTACTTGCACTTTTACAGAAGAAAAGTATATCTGCAACTTTTCCATTTCTGAAAAGGCTGGTGTTTAGATTTTTACAGTGTTTTTTATTTTTTATTATTCTTTTATGTAATTTGTTTATTATAGGAGCCATTTTGATGATGGGTACGTTTTACTTTAGATCATTGTTTGTTTTTCTGAGGCTCTCAAGAATCCGTGCAGCAGAGGGTGCAAAAAAATCTAAATATTGAATATTGTATAATCTAAATATTGAGAATATCGCCTTTAAAGTTGTCTAAATGAAGTCCTTAGCAACGCATATTACTACTAATAATAAATTTCTGATATATTTACGGTAGGAAATTTACAAAATATCTTCATGGAACATGATCTTTACTTAATATCCTAATGATTTTTGACATAAAAGAAAAATCGATAATTTTGACCCATACAATATATTGTTGGCTATTGCCACAAATATACCCATGCATGCGACTTATGACTGTTTTTGTGGTCCAGGGTCACATATAGAATATATTATTATAATTTTAATAAATAATTATAAATAATGTTAACAATAGAAACATCACTGTGAAAACCTAAAAGAATGAAGTAAAATGTTGTGATCTAGAATGATACAAAGCCCTGGATTTTAACAATGCCATGAAATCATGTTAGATTCTCCTGGGAATACAGCAGCCATAAATCATGTCAGACACTTTGTCTCTGGTCTCTAGTAAGCAGGGTTCAGCTGATCCTGACTGTCCTTTATGACACGCTTACACCCTCAACTGTTAATCCACTCAGGGCCTCACTAGTTCATGCAGCAGATGACGCTCTGGCCGCTCTGCTCAACCTCCATCAGAAAAGATGAGAGGCCAAGTTGATCATTGCTGGTCAAACTCTCTCGCTCTCTCTCTCTCTCACACACATACATACACACACACTTTTTCTCTCTCATATAATATGGGATTTTTCTCTCTGGAGTGAATGAGCGCTGAAATTACATTTCGCTGAAGTTTCCATCGTAAAACGTCTATGCGGAATTACTTCTGGCTTTCGACATCGCACTTCTCCCTGCTTTCTTCTCTTTTTTTGTCAACAGCTCTGTGAGAGAAAGGAGTAATAAAACATAAGAATTTTAACCAGCTCTTGAAGCAGTCGTTTTTAATTTGCTCTCCAGTGGGATTTCAAGGGCCCTGGGCCCTGTTGATCCCCCTCGACTCGACCCGAACTTGTTCTGAGCACTCAAGCATGATGGTCTGAACTTCACAGAGAGATGGAGATGGGCGGGGCTGTTCTGCTGTGTGTGTGTGTGGCCATGTGTGCGTAGAAGCTTGTGCTTAAGCCAGAAAATAAGTGATCTCATTGTCATAATGATCTGTCCCTTTTACATTTTGTGGTCACGGACTGCGCTTAAATTGTTAAGAAGGAACTTTTGTGCAAATGAGCAAAGTATAAGTCTAATCATGGTATGTTTTTCTGTGTGTGTGGTCTGTGATCCTTAGCCTTGCACCTGCAGCGCTGTCGTCTCTGCATCCTGGGGTTTATTTAGATGAGAACCTACACAGACACATAGACACACACTGATGCTGAAAGAGCAATCCTCCCATCATGTGTCTCCCAAAGGAGGAAGTTCTAAATTAAAATCAGCCTTTAGAAATGAAAGAAGAATTTACAAAGAAGAAATGGGCACTAGAAGGACTGTTTGACATCAGTGGGGTTTCCCTGATTAAATTGTTTAATGGTCTTAGATGTTTTTTTTAAAGAACATTTTATTTTACTTCAATTACACTTTCTTGTTAGCATAGAAGTAACTGTTTGAATATTTGACTTTTGGTGTGTGTATAAATACTGTTTAGAAGTTTGGGGTTGGTATGATTTTTAAATGTTTTTGAAAGAAGTCTCTACTCACCAAGGCTGCTTGTATTTGATATAAAAAATACAGTAAACATTAACATTGGGAAATATTAAATTAAATTTAAATTTAAAATCATTGTTTTCTATTTTAATATTAAGATGTGTCACATGATCCTTCAGAAATCGTCTTGGTATACTGGCCTCTGTTTTCACTTTGGGATTCGCAAAGGAAGGAAAAGTGTGAGAGAGAACAAAAAACAGTCAGGTGTGGGGAGTGTGTGTGTCTGGAATCCGTAAGTCTGGTGTGTGTGTGTGTGTGTACTTGGCACTCATTTAGCAAAAGTGTTTGTGTATGTGTGTTTAGCGAGTTATGACCTGCTAAAACAGCCACATCTTAGTCTGCACACTGTAAATCAGCAGGAAGCACCAAACATAGCAGGGTGATTGGTGATGTGAGGCCACACCCCCTAATTACTGCAACCCTTCATGCCAATGTGCTAACGATGTTCCTCGCAGCCAGTCTTACTCCATTTAACCTCACTGTATTTAATCAGTGACCTAATTCCAATAACGGAATTCACCTTTTGCTCCTCTTTATGGCTGGATTTCCTTACACAGAATCTGAAAATAGAACAGTGTTATATGTACATATAATACTGATTTACTACTTTCCAAAAATGTCCTTATTTCTTTGCATATATTTTTCATGTATTTTGTTATTTGTTATATTTAAGCAACAGGCAATTATATTGTTGTTCTTTTCAGTTCTTTCAGTATTTAATATTTGTGCCTGAGTAGGTTTGGAAAAACATGGGCATGAGTAAATGATCACAAAATATTTATATTGAAAATATTCAGTATTTAAAATAATTATTTTAGAGTTGGTACTCAGGAAGTTCTAAAAGAAGAAACTTGGAAATTCTGAAATTTTTATTCTTATACACATATACACATTCGGAAATGGTCAGAATAAAGACCTAAAATAAAAAATAGGGATAGAAGTATCAAACTATATCAAAAAGATGATGACATATCCTTTCATGCACCTTTGTCACATAATATGCTTTACTAGATCACATAAGAAGCTTTGACCTTAAAATGTGTTCTCTAGTTATTACTATCAAACTTACAAAACAGTACTGAAAAATGACAGATAATGACGGTTTAGTTTGTTAATCCACCATATGATTTTTTGATTTACCGCCCACCCCAAACCCTTTGTTATAGTGTAAAAACTCAATTGTACATCAATTGTGAGTGTACATTCTGTTCGTGTTCATTCCAGCCGTGGCACTGAAGGTGTTAACCTGTTGCATGTGAAGCTGAAAACAGCTACGAGTATTAAACTCACACATCATTAGTGAGGTGTAAATCCCCATCCCACACAGACACACACTTACACATTGAAGATTGTTTTTGTGGGTCCTGGAGGCATACCACTGAAAATGGACCCAGTTTAACACAAGTTGCTTTTAATTGGCTGTTTCTGCCTGGCAAACAAGGTGTGCCATTAACAACATAACACAGAAATATCAGAGAGTGAAAACACACACACACACACACACACACACACACACACACACACACACACACACACACACACACACACACACACACACACACACACACACACACACATAAACTCAGAGTCTCAAGCAGAGCTAAATGAATACATCTCTCAAGGGTTTTCTCTCTGAATGAAGCATTTCTCATCCTGTATTAGTGGCAGAAGTTGGCAGTACAGTGTCTCTTGTAGATCTGCTTTACAGCGGCAGCACAGCGTTCATAGAGTGAAAGTGAGAGAAAAGCCAATGCGGATGTGGGGGTGACATTTGTCGATTTTTCATTTCTCCTGAGTTGAGCTGCGGTTTCTTTCCCATCCTAGACCCGATGACTTTATTAAATACCGGTTCCTTGGCAACCATCACTCTCCAACACACACACTCTTTAACCACACGGCCAGCTGCTGAGTTTGGGTTTGATGTGGCATAGCCACAGTATCTTGAAACCATGTGCCCCAAAAAAAGGAAAGAGTGGGAACAGAGGAGTTTATCAGGCACCGCAGATAAATTTACACACAAAACATTTTGCAAAGTTTTTTAATTAAAAAAAAAATTATCATTATATATTTAATATTATTATTATTATTTAGTCGTTGTATTTATAATATTATTATTATTATTATTATTAACATTTATATATTTATTCACCTACTAATTGTTAAATATTACGTACTGCATTGGTTTCAAAACATATTTAGACACACACAAAAATATATGAATGTAAATAATTTTATAAACTTTATATGCTTGCATATGAAATCTAAACATCTTTATAGACACGTTTCTGTATGTGCCTGTAGTGAAAGGCATTCTCACAAGCTTTCATACACTTATTTGCAGTTAACGGTAGATTAGCAGAAATCTTTTGTTCAGTGGAGCAGACAGCCGCTTGCATGACTGCTGTTAAGTTTGGCAACACATTTAATATGTACATTAAAATCTTGCCAAATTAAGAGCAGATTTTTGTTAACACTGTGAAGCATTAATGATTTCAGCAACCCACAACCACACGTGTATTGCACGCACACTCATTAGCAGCACATTTCAAACCATCTCTCATCGCTCTTGCTCTTGTACTCTCTCTCAGCAGGTATGAGTCTGTAGTGAGGACTCATCAGTATGCAGGTTGTAATTCATATTTGGCCTGAGGAGCAGAGGAGTCTTTACAGGCCTGAGAAAACACACGTGTTGTTCCAGTCTGTTTCCTTTCAATAAAACCCGACACTTAGCACTTCATTTCAGACCACTTCTGATAAAATGATGCAGGTTAGTTAAAGAAGGAAAACAAAGGGAGCTAGTTAAAGAGACAGAGAAATGGGTAGATGAAGAAAGATAGAAAAGTAAGAAATTCAGTATAACAGATGTTTTTTTCTTAACACAAGTAAGGGTGATAGAGGCGTGCTCAGCTCAGCACAGCACAGGGGGAATATTTTATTGCTGTAATTTTCATGTGCCTTTTTAAACTGCCTCTAAATTAAGAGTGGGCTACAATATATTATAGCCCATTATCGACCATTCACACATACAAACCCCAAAGCCCAAATTGCATAAACATCGGATCAAAGGTTACAAAATGGATAAAATCTCTACACACACACATACACACACACTACTGCTCAAAAGTTTGGGGTCGGTAAGATTTTTTAAATGTTTTTTAAAGAAATCTCTTGTGCTCACGAAGGTTGCTTTTTTCTAATTATCAAAAATACAGCAAAAACAGTAATACTGTAAAAAATTTCAATTTTAAATAGCTATTTTATTGTTATATACACCAATCAGGCATAACATTATGACCACCTTCCTAATATTGTGTTGGTCCCCCTTTTGCTGCCAAAACAGCCCTGACCCGTCGAGGCATGGACTCCACTAGACCCCTGAAGATGTGCTGTGGTATCTGGCACCAAGATGGTAGCAGATCCTTCAAGTCCTGTAAGTTGCGAGGTGGTGCCTCTATGGATCAAACTTGTTTGTTCCGCACATCCCACAGATGCTCGACTGGATTGAGATCTGGAGGCCAAGTCAACACCTCAAACTCGTTGTGCTCCTCAAACCATTCCTGAACCATTTTTGCTTTGTGGCAGGGCGCATTATCCTGCTGAAAGCGGCCACAGCCACCAGGGAATACCGTTTCCATGAAAGGGCGTACATGGTCTGCAGCAATGCTTAGGTAGGTGTTACGTGTCAAAGTCACATCCACATGGATGGCAGGACCCAAGGTTTCCCAGCAGAACATTACCCAAAGCATCACACTGCCTCCGCCGGCTTGCCTTCTTCCCATAGTGGATCCTGGTGCCATGTGTTCCCAAGGTAAACGACGCACACGCACCCAGCCATCCACGTGATGTAAAAAAAAATGTGATTCATCGGACCAGGCCACCTTCTTCCATTGCTCCTAGGTCCAGTTCTGATGCTCACGTGCCCACTGTTGCGCTTTTGGTGGTGGACAGGGGTCAGCATGGGCACCCTGACTGGTCTGCATCTGTGCAGCCCCATACGCAACAAACTGCAATGCACTGTGTATTCTGACACCTTTCTACCAGCATTAACTTCTTGAGCAATTTGAGCTACAGTAGCTCGTCTGTTTGATTCGACCAGCCTTCGCTCCCCACGTGCATCAATGAGCCTTGGCCATGACCATGTCGCCAGTTCACCACTGTTCCTTCCTTGGACCACTTTTGATAGATACTGACCACTGCAGACCGGGAACACCCAACAAGAGCTGCAGTTTTGGAGATGCTCTGACCCAGTCATCTAGCCATCACAATTTGGCCCTTGTCAAACTCGCCTTATGCTTGCCCATTTTTCCTGCTTCTAACACATCAACTTTGAGGACAAAATGTTCACTTGCTGCCTAATATATACCACCCACTAACAGGTGCTGTGATGAAAAGATAATCAGTGTTATTCACTTCACCTGTCAGTGGTCATAATGTTATGGCTGATTTATTTGATGCAAAGCTGAATTTTCAGCATCATTACTCCAGTCTTCAGTCACATGATCCTTCAGAAATCATCCTTATATGCTGATTTGCAGTTAAAAAATGTCTTATTATAAATGTTGAAAGCAATTGTGCTGCTTTATATTTTTGTGGAAACTGTGATACATTTAATTTTTCAGGATTATTTGATGAATAGAAAGTTCAAAAGAACAGCATTTATTTAAAATCCCTTTTCTGTCACTTTTGATCAATTTAATACATCCTTGATGGAAAAAAAGTATTTTTTACTGACCCCAAACTTTTGAACGGTAGTTTATATGGCTGTTTATGTATATTTTTAAATGTTTTTTTTATACTCTTTTATGTCCTTATTCAGCCCTGCCCCAGCAAAATGGTACAAATGGAACATTTGAAACGGTCTTTTTTTTTCAATTTTCATGTGTCGCACTTTTTCAGTCTGTCTGCATGTTCTATATCTAGAACTGTCCATATACATCTCTCTCTCGCTAGGACACACATACGGAGGAATCCCTCCAAACCCACCCTCAGTTCTATTTTCAGGAGGAAAGCCAAAGGCAGCCAATAGCTCACCGCACAGTGCTATTAAACTTAATATAACACCCTTTCCATAAAACACATCCATTATGCTGTATGGTCTCTCTGCTGTTGACTTTGGGTGCATGGATGACCATATGAGCAGGAAATCACTGGTATTGTGGTAAAAAAAAAATCTGTGCGTTCAAAATGAGGCAGAGAGAGTCAAATAATTGTGAATTTACAGTCAGGGACGTTTATGGAGAGATGGATGTCATGGAAGTCATTTTTTGGTAAGATTTTTTTTGCATGAAAAATGCTTTTGTCGCAGCTTGCTGCTAATCAGTGACAGAATGGCCAGGAAATAAGACTCGCAAATGCATAAGGGGTATTAAACACTGTTTTTTGCATGTGCAATTAATGAAATGCACAGAACAAAAGCCCTTGTTCTACGCTTGGCCATTTAAAACGATTTCCTAACTTAAAAGCTGCATTTTTATGTGTTATTCAGAGTGTGAATCATTAAAGAAAAAGCTAATTCAGCAATGGCTTGTTTTAGTGTGAGTTTTACAGTGACCACAAAATGAATTGTGTCAAATGATTTATTATTACAGGACTACAGTGGAGTTCCAATCTAAACAACATTGAATGTGTAAGTTATTTGGTCTCTTTATAAACATTTTTTGGGCTGATTGATTCATTTTTGATCCTAAGGTTAAAAACCATGATATAGCCTACTAATCTTAGTGTTATATTAGGTCAGAATACCTTCAGATTCCCTAGAAAACTGAATAAGCTAAATTGATATGTAAAACAAAAGTATAATATAATATGTGACTTATTTATATTTATGTATTTTTAAATTATAAAATGTCAAATGTATTTGGTGTTCAGGCCAAATATTACTCAGGGATTAAAATGCTGGTTCCCTTTTGAAAGGGAACTTGTGCTGGGTCCCCTAGAGGGCACTATGGGGAATACATCTGGCTTGACCGGTGTCATTCCTCATAGCGCCCTCTAGGGGACGCAGCGTCTTTTTCCCCTTCTCAGGGAACCATGGTTACATGGTGACATTTTCAGTGCCACTAAGTAACTCATATACAGTACATCTGATGGTTGCTAGGGTGTTGTTAGGTGACTGTTAGGGTGGTGGTGATTGTGTTTCCACCAAATACATTAATATATTCATATCAATTACCATGCTATACCATGACCCCCCACACCCCCACACCCCCCCCAAAAAACATATATATATATATATAAACTTGCAGTATATATATATATATATATATATATATATATATATATATATATATATATATATAAACATAAACACAGAAAAGATTTTCAAATTTTTCTTTGCTTTTTTTGCTACTTTTTTTTTTACTCAAACAAGGGTTTGCTAGTATGCTAGCATTCATGTCTATAATAAAAAGAAAGGTATGCTGTATACATACTACTGTACTGTACCAGGTATTTTGACCCAAAAAGTAAAGTTGTTTTGAATTTTCTCTCAAACAAAAGTGTTAAATAAAAAAAGAAAGAAAATGAAGAAGTTTCCCTCTAACGCCCTCTTCTGGCAACTTCAGAGAAAACAGATCAAAAACTTCTTAAAACAGTTGACTCTGGAAAACATCTGGGATTTACGCATGTTTTCCCATATGCAATGGAAGAGTCTCTATTTCTTACATCCACTTTTCTTACATGATTGATACATTTATCTAAGTTTAATATTTTCATATATGGTACAGCACATCCACATTAGCACATCATTCACTCTAAAAATTCAGAATAACATCCACTATACACCAACTATTCTCTGAGGAGATTTTTACTGCAGTTGCACTATGTTGATTTGGGCCCTAAAATCTGTGCTTTTAGCCTTTACACACACACACAAGTAACAGCCCACATCCTTTAGAAGGTGTGCAATTTACGAGCTGTGAGCGCAGCGTGGCAGTTCCACCATCCGAGTTGCTCACAAACTCACACACAGCTTTTCATTAGCACACAGTAATTAAGCCACAAGCTGCATCACACACACATGCATGCAAACACACACGCACTACTCTGAACACTCACTAAAACATCACTCTGTTATTTTATCCACCTCTGTCCCAAAATAGTGCGGTTCGCCCTTTAGCTGGGACGTCGTAATGAAGTTTTGCTGAGCAGCTATGTCTGAGTGACCCTAGCATTGGTATTAATGAGATCTAAATGTCTGACTTATTACACACCAGTGTGTGTGTGTGTGAGTGAGATTTCTGAGATGTAGTGTGTGAGACATCTGGCCATGGTGCTCAGGAAATGACTGCTTCACTTCACTGCTGTCATCACCCTGCCGCATGTAACTCTGTGTGTGTGTGTGTGTGTGTGCGCAGCAGGTCTTCATTAGCTGTGTTGAAGCATTTTCAGTGTAATTATGGTTTAAACTCTATCCCATCTACAAGCTTACAGACAGGACAATCTCTCTCTCTGTCTCTGTTTCTCAGTTTTATTTGCTTTCTTTTCTTTCTTGCAGCGCGTTCTGTTGACAGCGCAAGGCCTCTAAACAAGCTGTGATGCTGGCAGTCAATGAAGGTGTTTGTTTGAATTAAGGCTGTGTCGGGACATTGTATGATTAGTACTGTGTGTTTGAGGAGTCAGGCAAAATGAAATATTAAACATATTTGCTGACAGTATCCACCATATACCATTGAAAGAAACATACACACGTACGCATGTTGGATTCCATTTTTATGGGGACTTTCCATAGACATAATGATTTGTATACTGTACAAACTGTATATTCCATCTCCTAAACCTAAACCACAACCCTAACAGAATACATTATGCAGTTTTACATTTAAAAAAAACAAAACAATCTAGTATGATTTATAAGCTGTTTTAAAAAAATGTCCCCACAAGACATAAAATACTGGTATTACCATCTTTGTACAATGTGTGGTTTACCAGGATCTCTCACACACACACACACACACACACACACACACACACACACACACACACACACACACACACACACACACACACACACACACACACACACACACACACACACACACAAAGAAAGCATTTTAAATGTTACAGGTGAATTAAGATATCTTAATTTAGGCAAATTAATGGCACATTTCCATAGTGCAAACCCAATATATGTATACATTATAGTAAACCATACAGTAGCCTGAGTACCCAATACCAAAATATTTACTGGAGTAAAAATGTGTGACAACTAGCTGCATGATCTACTATGACATAGGGATGTAGTATAATATAAACAGAGGGGAAAAAGGTAAAAAAAATAAACAATTTCATATGTAATTCAGCCACAAGAGGGCAACCTTTACAATGGTTAGTACTTGTTCATTCTGATCAAAGCTGACAGACTGTGTAAACTGTTGTTCAGAGCACATGAGCACACATTGTTGAGAGAACATGCCTTGAGAGAAGTTGAGAGAAGTATGACTTATGCAAGCTTAAAGGGATAGTCCATCCCAAAATGAAAAATTTGTCATCATTTACTCACAACATGAGGTGTCATAATTTTTTTTTTGTCCATACAGTGGAAGGCAATGGGCTCCAATGTTGTTTAATTGTTAAGGTTTTTATGTTCTGCAGAAGAAAGTTATACAGGTTTAGAATGACATTGGGATGAGTAAATGATGACAGAACACTACTCCTTTAAAAGAGAGAACAGACTGCACATGTATCTGCTTTGTTTGAACCACCAGCTACACTTTACTTTATGTTGTTTACTTTGTTGTTTTTTCATGATATAGTACATTTTGCAGGGTGATGTTTCTGTTGATATGCTGTTATGAGACTTCCTTGTGAAGATTAGCATGCTAGCACATAGGCGCGGAGATGCTCCAGAAGGGCTTTAAAAAGTTATTTAGTGTTAAGATATGCTTTAATGGATTGCTGGGGATTGGTTTCTTACAGAGCAGGAAATGGACGGAGGTTTTCAGCACTATTAATTTGACCGCGCAGTGTTTTGCCAAAGCCTCGAGGCTGGAGCACATTTTTTGGGGGTGAACGCAAAACGTTCTGTTCTGTGCATCTGTGTGTTTGCACATTTTGGCTCTCTTTGTCATGGCCTGCTTTGAACCATGGATATAAAACTGTTGAGACACACACACACACACACACAGCTTTGCCATATAGGGTCTGTCTTTGTTTTCTAAAAGCGGATAGGGTAGATATGAATGAGAGATATTTACCGTACTGCAGTGTATATATGACTGCGTGTGTGTTTGTACAGTATGGTGGTCTCAGATTCCAGCCTCTTGCTGCTCAGTTCATCCCTCTCCGGTGGATGAATTGAGAGATCGAATAAGAAATAAAGAAACCTGACCCCAACCACACACTTATCCAACAATGGCCTCTCATTTAAGCACACAGACCCCTACTAACACACTCTGGTCCCAGGCCAAAACCAGATGTGCACGTCCATTTCTAAAATCATTTTATGGTATTAATATCAATGTGGCTGTTATTTCCTCATCGTCATCATAATAGTATCTCAAATGATAGTCACATTGACAAGGCCTTCATTACAGCATATCATTATGAGCCAATAAAATATCTGTCCACCTCATTCTAGAGGTTTTAAAAGCTTGTTTATTGGAAGATGTTGCTTTTTGAATTACTGTAATAGCCAAAGATTATTTGGGGGGAATATGACACTATGTAATTAATGGGGTTATTTCCTTCATAATTGAATTTCTGCTGTAGTGGAGGAGATTAATCTCAGTTGTTGATACTAAATGTACAGTTTTTATCCAATAAATTTATTACTGGACCTTACAAAAACATTATTGGACCAATATATGAAAATTATTTGACAATTATTGGAGATAATATTCAATCAGAAATGATGTTGGCTGAAGTATGAGAAATACATTACTACACTGTAGAAATGTTTTGTCAGGTATCTTAAAATATGTGCTTCATGTCTCACTTTTTGTCTGAACTTGTTTTTTTTTTGTATTTACATATAAATATTAATATAACAGACTTTTAAAACATTACTCAAAACAGACTCATATTTTTATTTATATATATTATATTATATTATATTATATTATTCACAAACTGACTTCATTAAGTTATACATTACCAAAATAAATTAAAACTTAAAACTATCAGAAATAGGTAGAAACTAAGTAGAAGTTTTCAATCCTTGTGCACTTATGATATACATTAAAACTCGGTAACCTCATTTTTGGGAGCTGTGTTTTTCAGTTTGCGTTCTTCTGCTTGTGTGTGTGTGTAGGTGGGGGGTCATTACGGTGTAGTGTGTCCTCTCACTACGCTAGGCTCACAGCATCAACCTGAGACCAGATACAGTTAATTATCTACCAGACACACACACACAAACACACACAAACACACACACACACACATACACACACATACACACACACACACACACACACACACACACACACACAAAAAGACAAGGGTGCATGAACTAACCAGACTGACAGAAGAACCTTCCGTTGGACCGAAAAGAGACAGTCTAGATGAAAAAGACAGATAAAGAGAGGTAGATCTGAGGCTAGAGACAAGTAAAAGACAGGTACCTGGTCCCAACACAGGACACGTGATTGTGGATCAGCATCAGGACTAAAGAAATAACACATGAGAGGAGTGAAGAGTGGATATTCTCGTTCTTGACAGGACAGACCAACACCAACAACTAAAGAAGAACCAATGAGACCAGCCTCCATCACACATGCCCTTCCTCTCTTGCCAACCTGTCTTCCTCCATCCTCTACCGGTCTGCTCGGTGTCATCCTGTGGATCTGCTAGCAGACGGGCATTACTGGCATCATGCCGGCTGCGTTGAAGTCATCTCTGGATGGGAGCATGACAGATTCAGGGGAGCTGGAGCAGGCGGCACCTCCCTGTCTTGGAAAAGTGCCCCGCGACCTGCTCCAAAACTTTCCACACACTAAGCGTGTGGGCAGCTATTTGGTGGGCAAAATGATCAACAAGGGCTCGTTCGCCAAAGTTATGCTGGGCATGCACATCAGTACAGGAGAGAAGGTAACAGGCACACACCCATTCTCTTACACGCAGACGCCTGTCAATCAAAGGCACAGTGTCACACACTAAGGGTGTCAGTCATCAGTGCGCTGAAGGGTTGTCATCCATTTTTCATGCTGTCTCGCTGTCTCAGCTTTCATAGCGACTCCGTCTTTCCTAATCTCTGACACGCACCGCAGTAATAATCCATCCACACTCGCACTGCTAGAAATGTTTATTAATACAAAAGGCACTTTATGTTTAATTGAATTGTGTGTTGGCTAGTAGTATTTATTTCAGTATTTATGCTGATGGATTTTTATACATGCTAACTAGTGTGTAGTTTGGTGACACTTTACAGTAAGGTCCTACTAGTTAATGTTAGCTAATGCATTAATTAACATACATTAACAACGAGCAATAAATTTGTTACAGTATTTATTAATCTTCATTAACATTAGTTAATAAAAACACATTCATTGTTTATTCATTGTTAGTTCATGTTAACTCAGGTCCATTAAATAATATTAACAGATACAATTTTTGATGTTAATAATGTCTTAGTAAATGTTGAAATTAAAATGAACTAAGATAAATGCTTTAGAAGAATTTTTCATTATTAGTTCATGTTAACTATAGTTAACTAATATTAACAAATGTAACTCTACTGTAAGATGTTACCTGTATTTTGTCTGCATAATAGATGGTAATGATATGTAGTAGTACTTTAGATCATTATTGTTTCAGTGATTTGCTGTTTGGGCCTGCAGACATTTTATTTTACAATTTTTTTTTTTTTTTTTGTAAAATATTTCACATGCGCCTACATCAGCATTATTAGAACTTGAGTGAAAAATCTCTCTATGTGAATGTATTTACGTATGAATGTAATGTGTGTATAAATGTATTGTTTACATATACATTACATTACATTATTTATTTATAAATAAATACATTATATTGCCAGTATATCAATAATGAGTGGATTTTTGGAAATTCTGGGTTCATCATGACACAGACAAACAGAGAAAGAGAGAGAGTTTTAGCTCAACCTGTCCTCCTCTCCTCATTGTGTGACCTGAGCTTTCATGGGTCAGTAATTGTGGCCTGTGTGCGTGTGAATGTTACCAGCTCTTATACACATCACTGAGCCCTTCCTGACCACTCTGTTTACCTGAAAATGTTGCTATGGTGATGCGTAAGCACACATCACCTCCAGCACAATCCTAGAATTTTAGAATGTAAATTATTATCACAGAGTTCCTAAAGAGGGACTTTGAGCTATAGTGTGTGTCATGCTATGGGGACGGCAAACTCACCAAAATCAGTTTTATATACTACAGAAGTTTTCTTTGCACAATATTGTCTTATAGAAAATAAAAATCAAGTGAGATTTCTTGCCCCCCCATCCCCCCTCCCCCCAGGTATTTATGGAGAAACAGCTTGCATGAAAGATTTCTTATTAAATACTTCTAAGACTAAACTGTCCTCTTACATCTTTATTTAATCTAATACATTTTACGAAAAAACACGAGAAAATGAAGCATATTTGCTCTGTTTCTGTCAGGTGGCGATCAAGGTGATAGATAAGAAGAAGGCTCGTCAGGATTCATACGTTTTAAAAAACATGAAGCGTGAACCCCGGATTCACCAGCTGATCCGCCACCCCAACATCGTCTTGCTGCTGGAGACGTTGGAGACGGAGAACTGCTACTACATGGCCATGGAGCTGTGCGGAGGAGGAGACCTTATGGACCGAATCTGTGAACGCAAGCGGCTGGAGGAGAGAGAGGTCCGCAGGTTCACCCGCCAGATACTCTCTGCGGTGGAACACCTGCACCGACATGGGATAGTTCACAGGTAATCAACAGACACACCGATATGGTCAGGACATGTTTAATGACATAATTACACCCATGAAAATGAAGTGTAGAGATCGTATGTTAGGGATAGTGGGGTGGAATGAGAAATAAAAAGAAAGGAAAATGCTAAGTGTGCTATGCTGTATAGTGGACTTTAGCTATAAGAGCCATAAAATAATGAAGTGCTGTGTGTCATAGATGAGAGAAGTGTCTGTGAAAATGGATGAAATCAAAGAGCAAGTGTGTGTGTGTGTGTGTGTCGGTGTATTTGGCTATAGTCTGAGGATACATTGTCAATTTAAAAATAAATAAATAAATAAATATAAATAAAATGTTTTTAGTAAACTAAATTATTATTAATATAAAATTTAAAAAAAGAAAATAAATGTATTAATATTTTTAATTTTCCCCCTGGTTTCATAGACAAGGCCCAGACTAAAATGCATGTTTGAGCGGTTTTAACTGAAAGCAACTTGCACAGACATATCTTAAATTGTTTTGTCTCAAGAAGCACACCAGTAATTTTTTTTTTTCTAAGGCACATTTATAAAAGCTACTTAAATGCCCTAATTTAACTAAGGCCTAATCATGGCTTAATCTAAGCCCTGTCTGTGAAACCAGGCCTTAGTGTCTTATATATTATATATATTTTAATAAAATTACTATCCTCAATATAAAATTAAAAAATGATATCTAAAATTATACAATAGAGAAATTAAATACAAGCATTAAACTTATTTAATACATTTTAACATTAATGAATTACTTCTTGCCAAGAAAGACATTCTTCTTTTAGGTGCAGGGTTAGAGTTAGTCTGTAGTGTTTATAAATGCATTAATATGTAAATATTAAAATAAAATAAAACCAATATAAGAGACTTAAAAATAACGAGAGAAGTTCAATATGAAATTAAAGAGCAATTGTATGTGTGTGGGTTTACTTGGCTATAGTTAGGGGATACATTTTGGATTCAATAAATAATATTAGATTATTAATACAATAAATTATTAATAATAAAATCTCAGTTCAAAATGTAATTAATTTGTTAATATTTCCGTTATTATATAAAATAGAATTTTATATAATTTATTTGTAAAATTACTGTTCTAATATAAAATGTATAAAAATATCTGAAATTTAAATAAAATACATTTATTTTAAAAATACATTTCATTGTTTTAGGGGTAGGGTTAGAGTAAAAATAAACATAGGCCTATAAAATAAAAACAATATAAGTCTAAAGTATGTCCTCATTTAAGTAAATGTGTATATGTGTGTGCGTGCAGTTCTTTGGTCTGCCAGTGAAGCCTAATTGAATCAAGAGTGGGAATGTCATTAGCTTCTCATGACATCATCAGCCAGAGCCACTATGGTTAACACATCATTCACTGACTTCCTCACTAATGGAGTCCCAGGATGAAGCTTCATGATGCTGAGGTCTGTCACACACAATCCAGCCTTTTTTAGAGTATGTCAAGGATCAAAGGACGTACATCAACCTACACGCCATACACACACACATTTAACTACCCGCGGCATATACAGTCCCTAAAAAAACATATACGGTCCCTATGGTAACTAAAGGAGCATGTGGGTTCATGTCCGTTTCAGTTCAAAAGTTCACATGACATTAATCAACCCAAATCAAACTATTTTATCAACTGGCTCCGCAAACACTGCTTTATGCATTTAAGCCTCTCTCTGCTGACCTCTCTGTACACACTATTACCCACAAAAGCTCAGTCAAACTGCTGGACGGTGGTCCAGTTTTCCCCTAATACACGTCATGTCTGTCAGAGAACTTTAATACTGGCAGATTTTCAGAGTAGTCTGTCAGCCTTTTCTTTTTTGGACATTTTAGGGACAGTGTCTGTATGTGTGTGTGTAAAGGAACGTTAGGCCGCCCATTGAGCTTTGAGATGTCAGCCATGTCAGTAAAAATGCAGGGAAATGAAAATAGCTTTGAGGGCTGTGATATTTTTATAGGCTTTTCATATAATTTCATATTAAATGTGAGGAGCGTGCGGTCGTCAGAGTGAGTGTGGGTGTTTATTATGAAGTGGAAAGAAAGGGAGAAAAAGAGAGTAAGATAAAAGGAAAAAGAGAGGGAGAAAGTAAAAGTAAAACTTGGCAGAATGACTGAACATCCAGGACCACCAAGCTGATATCACCAACAATAATTCTCGTAGGTCTGTTCTTTAGTACAAATCCCCTTTTAATTCACATTTTTCATTACATTTTGTGTTCTGCAAGAGGTTCTTGGCTGGTCATGGAAGGAGGTGATCTGAGTTCCCTATCAGTATATGGGGTCCCAAAGTCTGTGACCCCCCCACCCCCCACCCCCAAAATAAATAACATTACATTATATTAATTGAAAGTCTGAATGAAAGTTGATCCAAAGAGCATCTTGTGTTGTGAGCAAACTAGTGTTGTTATTGTTAACTAAAACTATTAAAAAGTGTTTTCAGTAATTAAAATAAAGTTGAAATAAAATAAAATATAAATATTAGATGAAAAACTTATGAAAAAAAATAAAACTAATAAAATGACAAAAGCAAATAACAAAATTACCAAAACTTAAAATGTAATATATATATATATATATATATATATATATATATATATATAAGCTAAAAGTTAATTCAATACTATAATAGTAGCCTACTGTATATAAATACTAAAATAATACTGATGAAAACAATAATGTTATTTTGCTCAGTTTTCTTGTGAGTGGTGACCAAGAAATAGCGTCAAATCTTAAATATTTTTTTCTTGCAACATTGGTAAGTGTTCACAAACCTAAAACAGTTTATTTCCAGATTTTTAAGTGTGGTATGAGTATTTTGGACCCAGCTATGCAGTTATTTTTAACTAACCTCCTTCATCTCTGAATATTGTGGGTTTTTTTTAACTAGGGACTTGAAGATTGAAAACTTCCTACTGGATGAGCACAACAACATTAAGATAGTTGGTGAGTGGGTCTTGCCTTTTGACTTTTTTTTTTACATTGTGTGTAAATGTACATAATTTAATATGAGGAACGTTTTGTCAAAGCTTTTTTTACTGTAATACATTAATTAAGAATGTCTCAACCAACTACTATGGTTGCAGCAGCACACACAAATGCAATCACACAGGAGGGACTCATTTACAATTAGCAAAACTTATCACTTACCAATGAGGAATATCAAAGTAATAGCATCAACTCGTGTCTCCTTCATCCTTTTATTCATGTATTTCATTTTTAAGCTTCTGAATGATTTATTCTTGAATGCTTAGTTACAAAAACAAGAAAGAAAAAGAAAAAGCAAGTAGAGAATTAGTTTATTATGCAGTCTGCTATTGACAGTATCTGTGTCAGAAACACTGTACAGGTGTATGTGCTTGTATGTTCATGCAAGTACACTAACATATGAGTGTTTGTGTGTAGACTTTGGTCTGAGTAACACTCTAAAGGCAGATTCTCTCTCTCTGGAGCTGCTGAACACTCAGTGTGGCAGCCCTGCTTATGCTGCTCCAGAACTGCTGGCCCACAGGAAGTACGGCCCTAAAGTGGATGTGTGGTCTGTGTGAGTACACAAAGTATATCTGTATGTCTTCTAGAAATGGCAATCGCATATAATGTTAACTGATGGGTTTTTAAATGAAGATGGGTGTCTTTTTAATGCGTCTTTGTGTGTTTCTGTGTTTATAGGGGTGTGAGTATGTTTGCCATGTTGACTGGCACTTTACCGTTTACGGTGGAGCCCTTCAACATCAAGCAACTTCACCAGAAAATGGTGAATGGAGAAATCAGTGCGATACCGTCGGACATCAGCAAAGGTAAAATCTATTGCATTTTGCACTAAGTGTGGAAATAGCAACAAAAAATGTATTTTCTATGCACTTAATGCGTTAAATGCTATTTAGTGAAATTTAGTGCAAATATACATACACCTGACATTTAGTGAAAATGTAAAAATATTTTTTTTTTATTTAGATGCTATTTATACTAGTGGCGGATACTATTTGCTCCTGAGTGTATAGTATATTATAAAACAGTATTATATGCAATAATAACAAATTTTTTGTTACATAATATTTGATTATATTTATTAAAATCATAAATAGATGTTGTCCCTATCCCTAAAGCCCTCCCTTACACCTACACCTAACCCTACCTGTTAAACACTTTATTCCCACTATTAAACAATCTTTAGGCACTTTATTTCCACTTTACAAATCTTTTCATAATTTTTACTTGACTCTCTGAACTGATATGCGATGGGAAAAGGGAGAAGAACGAGTTTGGAAAAAGGCGGATTCGAACTTGGGTTGTTTGCATCAAAAGCTAGGGCACTTAAGCCCAAAGTATACTTTGTTTTTTATGCGTATGCGAGCGTACGAAGCATAGACTGTAAAAAAATAATCCACCTGTCACTCAAAGTGGCCACGCCCTTAATTATGCAGAACTTTAAGGCTTTATATAATGTAAATAAATGAGTTTTCACCCCCCTCACAGTTGTCATGAAGGGCAAAATTAGCCGTATAGACCAAAACCACAATTTGTACCAGGCTGTAAACATGTTTTTTTCTGCTGTAAAGTTGTACATTTTAATATGGAGCTCAATGACGTTGTGCTCCCTTTTGGAGCCTGTCCCTAGCAGCCAGTCGATGAATTGCATTTTAAGTCACTTCCGTATTGGCTTTAAGAGAAACTGGGGGAGGTTGCCTCTTGGTACGAACACAGTCGAACGCACAGCCTTGCGAAGTATACTTCTTTTGACTCGTATGGGTACACAGGCATTTGACGCATGCGCAGTTTTGAGCAATCTCTCACCACAAGTTACAACCCATGTAAATAATGCAAAAAAGTTAAATGCGCAAAATCCGGCGGTGCATGTACTCTTCTGTTGACGAAATTCGCATTGCGTACTGTACGATGACCCTCGCGTACGGATAAAAAGTGAAGTATACTTTGGCCTTTATCCAACTCTCCACCCCACTGCTGTTGTTACCCAGCGGCATTTCTTTTGTAATTTTGCCTGGCTCAATCAGACAATGTTAGTATAAATAGCCTCTGCCAACAAAACTCAGAAAATGTATACACACAAATGTGTTTCTATTATGGTGGGGACTTTCCATTTACTTTTTTTTTATTGACCTTTTTTATTGACATTTACTATCCTCTAACCTGAAATTATTGGCTGTTACATAAAATGAAGGTGATTTCAGGTTTTACTATCCATGTGGGGAAATTGATCATATACACTACCATTCAAAAGTTTCGGGTCGGTAAGATTTTTTTAAAAAGACATTGATATTTTTATTCAGCAAGGATGCATTAAATTGATCGACAGAGACATGGAAGACAATTATAAAGTTACAAAAGATTTCTGTTTCAAATAAATGTAAGAACATAATAGAGAGAACACAAGAAACAAGAAATGTTTCTTGAGCAGCAAATCAGCCTATTAAAATGAATTCTGAAGGATCATGTGACACTAAAGACTGGAATAATGATGCTGAAAATTCAGTTTTGTCATCACAGGATGAATTGCATATTGCATAAAATATATTAAAATAGAATTAAATAGAATTTTAAATTGTAATAATATTAACCCCAAATTTGTGAAAGGTACTGTATATGTACACACATGCATACACTTAAAGATTCATCCCTAAGGAGTTCTTCATCAGGACAAAATACACAGAGAAAGAATGAGAAAAGAGAACGAGAGAAGAGATAAAATGTGTTGAGTGCAGTAGTGCATTTCAAAGTGTCCTTCTCAATCAGATTGTGAGATCATCTGATCCGGCACATTAATATTAATCTTCATCAATATTAATAACAGAGTATATTCACCAATCACAAAAATAGATGCACTACAAACATGATGACGCAAAATGTCTGCTAGTGGAACACAACCCGGCTGGGTTCCCCGATTCCATTGCAGGTTACATTAGATCATTGTGGGATAGTTTGTACATTACGTATAGTGAATTACCTCCTGTTTCTCTGAACCAGCACATACATTGTTTATGAAAAAGAATAATATCAGAGTAATGGAAGTTAATGGAACATATGCATATATCTACAGTATGTGCAAAATAATCATTTAGCAGTGTCACTTTGGATAACATCTGCTGAATCAACTCAAAAACTCACAAGTGTGTTCCATGTTATGCTGGATCTCATTCAGCATAATAATTAATACTATAAAGTAAACATACACTGAAAAAAATGGTAACACCTAAATTAAGTATTTTTATTCAAGTCAAAAATATTATTTAACATCGCTGAATTTATACCAACAACTTTGTATGTGTTAAATCAGGTAGAAATAGCTCTTTAAGCTAACAATTGAAAGCTTTTTAATTATTACTGTCAGTTAAGTATGGTGAAAATGAATTACAGTGGGGAGAACACTGCCGATTTTGCAGGTTTTCCTACTTACAAAGCATGTAGAGGTCTGTAACTCGTTACCTGTATAAAAGACACCTGTCCACACACTCAATCAAACAGACTCCAACCTCTCCACAATGGCCAAGACCAGAGAGCTGTGTAAGGACATCAGGGATAAAATTGTAGACCTGCACAAGGCTGGGATGGGCTACAGGACAATAGGCAAGCAGCTTGGCGAGAAGGCAACAACTGTTGACGCAATTATTAGAAAATGGAAGAAGTTCAAGATGACGGTCAATCTCCCTCAGTCTGGGGCACCATGCAAGATCTCACCTCGTGGGGCATCAATGATCATGAGGAAGGTGAGGGATCAGCCCAGAACTACACGGCAGGACCTGCTCAATGACCTGAAGAGAGCTGGGACCACAGTCTCAAAGAAAACCATTAGTAACACACTACGCCGTCATGGATTAAAATCCTGCAGCGCACGCAAGGTCCCCCTGCTCAAGCCAGCGCATGTCCAGGCCCGTCTGAAGTTTGCCAGTGACCATCTGGATGATCCAGAGGAGGAATGGGAGAAGGTCATGTGGTCTGATGAGACAAAAATAGAGCTTTTTGGTCTAAACTCCACTCGCCGTGTTTGGAGGAAGAAGAAGGATGCGTACAACCCCAAGAACACCATCCCAACCGTGAAGCATGGAGGTGCAAACATCATTCTTTAGGGATGCTTTTCTGCAAAGGGGACAGGACGACTGCACCGTATTGAGGGGAGGATGGATGGGGCCATGTATCGCGAAATCTTGGCCAACAACCTCCTTCCCTCAGTAAGAGCATTGAAGATGGGTCGTGGCTGGGTCTTCCAGCATGACAACGACAGGAAACACACAGCCAGGGCAACTAAGGAGTGGCTCCGTAAGAAGCATCTCAAGGTCCTGGAGTGGCCTAGCCAGTCTCCAGACCTGAAGCCAATAGAAAATCTTTGGAGGGAGCTGAAAGTCCGTATTGCCCAGCGACAGCCCCGAAACCTGAAGGATCAGGAGAAGGTCTGTATGGAGGAGTGGGCCAAAATCCCTGCTGCAGTGTGTGCAAACCTGGTCAAGAACTACAGGAAACGTATGATCTCTGTAATTGCAAACAAAGGTTTCTGTACCAAATATTAAGTTCTGCTTTTCTGATGTATCAAATACTTATGTCATGCAATAAAATGCAAATTAATTACTTAAAAATCATACAATGTGATTTTCTGGATTTTTCCGTCTCTCAGTTGAAGTGTACCTATGATAAAAATTACAGACTTCTACATGCTTTGTAAGTGGGCAAACCTGCAAAATCGGCAGTGTATCAAATACTTGTTCTCCCCACTGTATAATGGAAGCTTACAGTATGTGATTTTGTGTGTTTTGTTGGCTACCTGAGGCTGCCTGTAATGGCACTCTAAGTGAATGAGTAAATGTGATCGTCACTGTCTACTGACACAAACACTACCTTTACACACACACAAGGCCATCGCAGAGCCAAACTGGCACTCTGATCTGAGGAGTCCCCCCCAGATTGAGAAGGTGGCACAGGGGAGCATGAATCTGATCTCCCCTTCTGTAAGAGAAACCTTGAGAAGTTCAGTCTGGGTCGGACACACACACACACACACACACATTCATTGACAAATCAGTGTTGAGATCCTCTGTGTAAGGTTAAAACAGAGTTTTGAGACTCCTTTAGCAGTGTCAAGATGTCAGTATTCTCTTTTTTTTTTTTTTTTTTATTTCTAGTGGCTGTACAGTTTGTCTTGTCTCTGCTGGAACCAGAACCAGCAAAAAGGCCAACAATAAAAGCAGCAATGGAGGATAGATGGTTGAATGAGGGTTATGCCAAGAGACCCCTTCATACTGTAACTCATAAAAACAGGTACCTGCTAAATGAAATCTAATGCTAAAGCTACCCAAAGGAACAAAGACGCACAGAAAGACATTTCCTGATATGCGTATACGTGTGTTCTTTGTTGCTTCTTTAGGCTGCATCCTGAGGATCTAAATTCAGCTGTGCTAAACTACATGACTGAATCTCTAGGTTACGGTCTCTCTGATATCATCCACACTGTCATCAGTAACAAGCCGTCTGCCATCTTAGCTTGCTACCATCTACTGCTGAAAAAACTCAACAGGCATCAGAAAGCTGTGAGGACCATGAAGGTAAAAAGTTATATCAACCATTTATCAGTTATTGACCATAACATGACAATAATTATCAATATTATAATATTGCTGCATGCCTAAATACAAATATATTTATCAGCATTTCTTGTGTCCTCCATCTTGGAGGACAAAACTCATCTGGATACATGATGCTATGATATTTTCTAGGTTGGCAGATTATTAGGTTTTGCATCACAGCTAACATGTCAGTTATTGTCCTCAGAGAGAAGAGAACAGTGAATGGAATCTTCTGAATAAGGGCTTGTCGAGAGAGAGAAGCAATGCAAGTGCAAAGAGTCAGCAACAGGTGATTTGTCCTTCTATATCCAAGAATTTCATCTTGTTTCTTAAACACTCATGGACACACAAAACATTTAACACACTCTTCCTTCACTAGTCTCCTCAGAGTGACACAGCCAATGAGAGGAGCTCAAGGCAGGCCAGTAAGACCCAGAGGAGCCCATCACAGGACAGAGATGCAGAGAGTGGCATGAAAAGGCCTGTGGAGACCATTAGACCAAAGCAGCCAAGCCTAGTGGACAGAGCAGATTCCCCAACCTCACTGCCTGTGGATACAGCTAATAAGATTGCCATACTTGTGGAGACACATGATGGACTGATTCCTAAGGGTAACGCACATGTTTATAGGAACAATAATTTTTATAGAGTGCTACAGTGATGAGGCCAACCCGGAAGTTAGCATCACCCTCGACTAAAACCAAGGATTTTTTTACATTGGCTTTTAGATTATTGGAGAAAATAAGCTCTGTGACCAGCAAAAGTTCATGATTGTTACACATTTTGATTATTTTATGAATTTAAAAAGCTTAAGTTAGGCTATAAACAAACTACACCACGTTCGCATGACTTCAACGTCAAGTTTGCAAGAGGCTATGGAAGCGAACTAGTGAGTAGATGAGTTTAACTGTTACGCCGGTTTCACCCTGCACGCGCAAGCAGTGCGGTGGCAGCTCAGAAGCTGTGCGTATGGAGAGCGGGAGCAGCGCACACCCGTTGTGCTTTCACACTGGCAGCGTGTGTCGCGCGCAGCTGAACCGCTGCGCTTGTGTACTATACAGACGAGTATCGTCCATTCTGTCACCTTCTCCGGTGTTCTCCTCCGACCCCTGTCTGTCTCGTGCTTTGATGATGGGCAGCATCTGCTGCGATGCGACCGTGTTCCCCTATGTCCCAAACATATACACTCACCTAAAGGATTATTAGGAACACCATACTAATACTGTGTTTGACCCCCTTTCGCCTTCAAAACTGCCTTAATTCTACGTGGCATTGATTCAACAAGGTGCTGAAAGCATTCTTTAGAAATGTTGGCCCATATTGATAGGATAGCATCTTGCAGTTGATGGAGATTTGTGGGATGCACATCCAGGGCACGAAGCTCCCATTCCACCACATCCCAAAGATGCTCTATTGGGTTGAGATCTGGTGACTGTGGGGGCCATTTTAGTACAGTGAACTCATTGTCATGTTCAAGAAACCAATTTGAAATGATTCGAGCTTTGTGACATGGTGCATTATCCTGCTGGAAGTAGCCATCAGAGGATGGGTACATGGTGGTCATAAAGGGATGGACATGGTCAGAAACAATGCTCAGGTAGGCCGTGGCATTTAAACGATGCCCAATTGGCACTAAGGGGCCTAAAGTGTGCCAAGAAAACATCCCCCACACCATTACACCACCACCACCAGCCTGCACAGTGGTAACAAGGCATGATGGATCCATGTTCTCATTCTGTTTACACCAAATTCTGACTCTACCATCTGAATGTCTCAACAGAAATCGAGACTCATCAGACCAGGCAACATTTTTCCAGTCTTCAACTGTCCAATTTTGGTGAGCTCGTGCAAATTGTAGCCTCTTTTTCCTATTTGTAGTGGAGATGAGTGGTACCCGGTGGGGTCTTCTGCTGTTGTAGCCCATCCGCCTCAAGGTTGTGCGTGTTGTGGCTTCACAAATGCTTTGCTGCATACCTCGGTTGTAACGAGTGGTTATTTCAGTCAAAGTTGCTCTTCTATCAGCTCGAATCAGTCGGCCCATTCTCCTCTGACCTCTAGCATCAACAAGGCATTTTTGCCCACAGGACTGCCGCATACTGGATGTTTTTCCCTTTTCACACCATTCTTTGTAAACTCTAGAAATGGTTGTGCGTGAAAATCCCAGTAACTGAGCAGATTGTGAAATACTCAGACCGGCCCGTCTGGCACCAACAACCATGCCACGCTCAAAATTGCTTAAATCACCTTTCTTTCCCATTCTGACATTCAGTTTGAAGTTCAGGAGATTGTCTTGACCAGGACCACACCCCTAAATGCATTGAAGCAACTGCCATGTGATTGGTTGATTAGATAATTGCATTAATGAGAAATTGAACAGGTGTTCCTAATAATCCTTTAGGTGAGTGTATGCATAGGCCTATAACATGCTGTATATAGGTTGTTTACATGATAAAAGTAACCTTACAGTTAAGATATGCCTCTAGTTTTAATCATTTAAACGGGCCTTTGAAGTTTGGGCAAAAACTTATGGCAGTAATGTGTTTTCGTGTATTTTTTTTTTTTTTTTTTTTCACAGCGCTGGATGTCATATGGTGATTGTAAAACACACGGAACACTTCACTACATGGTTTCATGGTGAAATTTGTTATTTTTCATGTTAATCAGGTCAATTTTGGTCAAGAACAATGCACTGTGGCTTTAATTCAGCGTGAGCAGCGCAGCAAAACTAGACTCGGCGCCGAAACGATCGCGGCACTGCCGCTTCTGCTCTGCGACACACTGCCGCGCCGCCTCTGCGTGCGGTGTGAATGCTCTAATCTGTTAACATGGGCACCGAAAAAAATATGCTCTGCTAACGCGTGCGGTGTGAAACCGACCTTAGGCGTGATGACATTTAATGGCCCAGACAACCTCTGTAGTCCCAATTTAGCCACTTGTTAGCAACTGCCTCCATAAAAGATTTAAAAAAAATTACAAGTGGGGTATTACCAAAGACTTCATATACAGAAAGACGGTGCACTCGTATTACTATGATTGGGAGAAAGTGCAACGCGCAATATGGTGGAATAAGTCCCGCCTTCTAAAGAAAAAAGCCAATCGCCATTGGTAGTCATCACATCACTGCAGCTGTCGCTAGAAGCTCCGGTCCCACTACATGCACATTTAGCTTGGTCCAGCCTGAAAAATGTTTTTTGTCATGATTCAAGTGTTTAGAAACAGTTGTTGTCAGATTTCATTGGTGATTTCAATTATGAAATTTTATTGTAAGCTTGGCGAACAGTTTTGGAGAATTTGATGTTTCCCCATTCAAAGAGAAAGGAGCTGCACTTGCATGCCCGAGAGGTGTTTCAAAGATGGCCGTCGAGTGAAATGACTTGTCTTAAAGGGACTTTGGTATTGATGTATTTTATGTCATAGAATAAAACATTAAAATATACTGTGATAACCACAGACCTTATTTCAGGCTTTTAAGCAAAAACCCATTCTAAAAACCCATTGACTTTGGGACAATGGAACCACAAGTTCAAAAATGCTCACTAATTTCTGGGTTTTAGGACTCATTTCTGCATAACTCTATAATACTATTATAATTTGTTTAATTTTGAAATTCATATAATGCATATTCAGCTGACAGAAATTGTATATGTGTGTATTTTAGTCTCAACGTTTCGTGAAAAGGAGATGCTTCGTGTCTCACCCCCTAAGTGCTCCTGCAAAGAGGAGAGCGGCACCAAACTCTGTGACTCTGCCCCTTGTGATGCCACTGTAACCATAGACACCTCTAGAGACTCCCAGACAATGAAAACATCAGTCAAACCACATGATCTGAGACCTGCTTACTCTGACAAATTTCAGGCGCTGGACTGTGAATATCAGCATGATGACAAGTTAGAGAAGTTGCAGACGTTCTACTCAGAGAAAGGGGCTTCTCCCAGAACGGGACAGCGCTTTAAAGATCTATTACTGGCCATTGAGGAGAAAACCTACAATACTCGCCACCTCAGCGCCATAGAAACCCCGACACAAACCTCCCCTTTACCGCGACTACGACACACTGGAACGCTTAAAGAATCTGCACCTAGAAAAGTCACTTGGGTAGGCTTTACGCGCCACACAACAGCTGGCACAGGCTCCTCGTCTTTCTTAGTAAATGGGTCCAAACCACCACTGTTTCCATCTCAAAGACAACAAGCTCTCGTCATTAAAAACCTAAGACATGGAAAGGAGAAGAGGAACTTGGGAACTGGAGGGGGAGGAGGGACAGGCATCGCCAGTAATACCGCAAAAAGAAACTCAATTCAGTTGCGAACGGCTATACAGCGCCGAGCCACAGACCTCAACCTACCAATGCTTCCGTCTGCTTTACAAAACAAACCTGACAAAAAGTCAGAAATACTCAGAATGGATTTTGGGTGACATTTGGGAGTATTCCGGGTTCAATATAAGCTAAGCTTGGTAGACAGCATTTGTGACAATGTTGATTACCACAAAACTAATCATTTTCATTCATCCCTCATTTTCTTTAAGGCAAGACAGGCAAAACCATTGTTTTTTCATGCACTGGTCAGAGATATTGGGCTATTTTGCATTCATAACTTGAAAGAAAACATCTAATATACATGTTTATTTTATTACACTTCTATCAATTTGCGTCTGTACAATACATGTCTTTAAAGGCTGTTTTCTCAAAATTATTTTTTTTCTGATGCATTCAGCCAAAATTCTAGCACTTACATGCACCAAACTTTACAGATTTATTTATTTATTATATCTAAATTCAGAGTTTGTTCACATTTAGATAACATTTTATTCCCAAAAACATGGTAAAATATGTATTTTTATTTATTTATGGAGTGATAAAAAAAGATATCCAAAAACCTTTAACTCTAGTATAGCAACAAAATGAAACAAGAATGTTGAATCTGGCTTTATGCAATGTTAAGATTTCTGTTTTGGAAATGTATGCAAATCAATGCATATTTAAATGGAGAACACCTCATATCTGTATTTAAACATAACATGTCAGAAAACTGTACTGTGATTTTGTTCTATTAATTTTTACCCTATATTCATTCACTTTCATTGCAAGTGCCTCTCTCTCTTTTTTTTTTTTTTGTGTGGTAACACTATGCCACAATAGCCGACATTATGCTATCTGCTTCAAATAGCAGAATAAGATGTTATCTTATTATAATCAACTATCTCTTCTTCCCATTACCTCCCCTCTTGCCCTCCACCCTCATCCCTCTGTCCCAGGACAATTTGACTACTCTTAATTGTCTGGTTGGGATTTGACTGATGTCCATGGTAGGTTTTAAGCTCCTATCATGTTTCTTGCTTTATAAATGAATGCATCTCAATAGCATCACTCAACTATGCCAGTCAGTGCCAAAGGATGAGGATCCATAAGCCAGTTTATGAGGAAAATGGCTAAAATAATTGAAGTATTTTACCGGACACTTAGAATTCAATGAAGTAGAAAACTATTGTTCAGGAATGTGAAATTTTATTTTTTAACTTGTAACTTGTTACAAATAAATTGAAAGTATACACAATTCTGGCCTGCTCGCATAATTGTAAACGTCTAATTAGGCTAATGTTCGATTATTTGAGGTGTGCCTGTTTTGTAACATGTATGTTAAATGAGCAACTGTGTTGTGGCTGCTCCCCAATGGCCAGAAGGGTTTTGAATAATGGACATGTAAAGGAATCTTTCCCTCTTTTCAACTGCTGAGGAGCTCATGAATTATGAACACTTTGTTTTGGTACATGATATGGTACTGAGGGGGCTTGGCCTTTGTGTGTGTGTGTGTGTGTATAGATATGTGTGCTGGAGAGAGATTGATCCGAAGTGAGTGTGGCATGTCTGCGCCACATAGTTCCCAAACTTGGGGTCACTTAAACATCCTGAAATGCTATAATCCAACTTTTCTCCCCAATTTTATTGCATTAGGTAACAAACCAAGTGGCATCTGCAACCAAACGCTGTTCTTTTCTCAGAATTTACTTTTCTAGCATTTTTGCAAAAAATACTTTTAACCCACTTTGAAGTCAAGATGATTTGTTTATGCGCATTTAAAACATTTAAGTGTTATTGAAAGAAGGCTGCATTTATTTGAACAAAAATACAGTAAAAGCAGTAGTATTGTGAAATATTATTACAATTTAAAATAAATGTTTTCTATTTTAATTTATTCTAAAATGTAATTTGTGAATCTGTGATGCAATGCTGAGTTTTCAGTAATCGTTATTACTCCAGTTTTCAGTCACATGATCCTTTAGAAATCAGTTTGACAACTACAAATTTGTCCATATTTTTTTATTGTACTCATTTTGAGCAGTAAGTCTACTGTTTTAAACTCTGAAACATACCAACCTTCTTTTTATGAAATTATTTTGATTAAAAAGTGTTTCAGCTCAATTTCTTTAAAATATTTTGCTATAATGCAATGACATTCATTTTAACTCTTTATGTCCAAGAGTACATGAACATGTCCAGCAATACATCACCAACCAGTGGTCTGACCTCAAACACACCAATGACCTAATGTCTGGACATTACCAGGGTGCCACCATTACCTCCAAGACAATCCCATCTGTCTCTGATTTAATTAAACACACCATAAAGGAAAATAACAAATATGTACCACCTGACTGAGTTAACTGGAAAGACGCTACAGGGGCATCTTACTGTACCTGTCAGCCTATATAAAGAGGCGCTTCACCTCCCAGTTCCATGGGAATGAATAGGCTATGTGATACATTCTTTACAAGATTACGTCAACGTTTGCTTTTTGTCCAGGAAAAAGTGGTTGGACAGAATACACTGTAATGTGTCTTTATATCATTGAATAGATTTCTCAAGCTCAACACTCTTTGTTTGAGCTACAGGAATGTTAAATAATTATCCAGTAGACTGTTAAGGTGACCAGGCACCTGTCAAGCCCAATCTTGCATTAAACAAGCCCAAACTTGCCTAACACCAAAGATAATGTATAAATCATTAGTCGAATTGAAACATGACTTGGGCATAAGGACATTCACTGACCGTCTTGTCCAATAGTAGGCCTATATGTCTTAATTTTAAATAATTCTGTGAGGGAAAAAATATCTACGAATAATTTTAATTCTGTCAGTGGATAGACTTAAATGCCTCAATAAATGTCTAATTTGCTGACTATTATTATTAAACTCTCAAGCACAAATAGCGAGAATTTCAAACCCCCAGGTGCTTTGGGAAACTGAAAGGTCGCGCGGCGTGTGAGCCGTTATTAACCCCGAGTTTATAGTCACTGATGTACGAGCCGTTAGTCCCGGTTTGAATAAAAGATGAACGCCGGGGCTTCTGGGTCAAGCAGAAGTGACACCGCTCGGGGCTAATAGTAACCCAGGTAAAACTTAGCACTTACAACTGCATGAAAAACTACAACCATTGTGCACACGAGGCGGGAAAACAGCCACACGTCCTCATGTTCGAAAATTTCAGTGAAACGTGAGGTGCGGCCGAGTCTGGACTGTCAGCACCTCGCCCTGACTAGCGTGTCCCAGGAAATAAAGGCTATACACCGGGCCTCTAGGGTTTCTAATGACGTGCATGCATTATTGAGCGCGCTCTCCCGGGCAGGACGGTGCGGTCCCACTCGAGGTACCGGGTCAGCCACGCACAAAACGGACCGCGCTCCAGGAACATTACAGACACTGATTGTTTAATTCACGTAACCTCCGATTAACTGTCAGTTTAAGACCAGGCAGGATCATCCCGCGAAAGTGTCCTGACTTCAAACCCAAGTGAAGCCAAAACGTTTCGAGGTGGCTGGTCCTAGTCATAGACTGTAAAAAAAAAGAAAAAAAAAAAAAAAAGTATAAAAAGTCCCAGTACAGCTCATAAACCCCGCCCCCTTCATGTAATCTAATGGGACGTGAGAAAAAAATAAAATTACACTTCAAATACATTTTTTCCAAAGATGTTTTCTGTCAATGTAGGTAGTTTTTAATCAAGCTGATGTAAGTTCAAGTGTTCTTTTTTTTTTAAAAGCTGCAGTCCGTAACATTTTCGGTTAAAAATGATCCAAAATCAATTTGAGCAAGTACATAACCAGCCAGTGTTCTAAACTATCTCCTTACCTTAGCCCGATTCACAACGGTAAGCTTGTAATAATGTGTTATAATTTAAGTGATACTGGTGGATTTCCATGGGAAATTCAAGCATGTCTTTGCGTCATTACATCACATCTGTATACATAAAGGAGGAGTCCCGCTAGTAGCTTATCGCATGTGAGGATGCTGCAGGTGGCAGATCATTTATAGCCTTTTCTTACAGCAGCTGGAATAATTAAACGTATCATAAACGTTTTTTTTTTTCCTCTGGATTTCCGGGAGAAGATTGGAGCTTCAAATTAAATTTCTACATTTCCATAACTGTTTATTTCATGAGTTGTTCAGCAGTAAAATGTACTAACCGATTCTGCAGTAGTGTGAGCGGGGCCTTAATGCTCGCTACTGCGCAGACTCAGGCTCCAAGATGTCAGCGCCATATTTGAACATTGGCGGCTTCACTTCTCTACAATGGAAAAAGAGTGAAGGTATGTCATCCATATTTTTTTTTACAGTCTATGGTTCTAACCCTCTAACACATTGTAACACACGTTAATACGATTATTTATGTATGTATGT
>CM077178.1:15554385-15939385 GCA_039654105.1 Coreius guichenoti
GTGGGTTTTTTTTGCCACTCCTTTTCATTAACCTCTGTAAAGAATAAACATGGTTTCATTGTTTTATTGAACAATGAAAAACCTAGATAAGGTTTTCCTGTAGAACAGGTGACCACGGATCTAAACACGACGGTTACCTGGCAATGCAAACATATACACCTTTTATTCTTTTAGTATGCCAGGGCCTTCACATACCCCGAAGTTCAGATCACAATATGTACTTGATCCCCACCATCTGTAGATAAATATCCAGATCAATGCAATGACAGAATTTATTCAGCATGAATCTCGGTGAATCATGCTTACGGTAACAAGCATATGTGTAAATGAATCATCGTTCATTATTTAATATCAGTAAGAACGATTGGTTTCTCTTGTGCCTTTTTGGGTGTGTGCTTTCTTCTTTTCTTTTCTTTTTTTTGTTTTGTTTGTGAGATCATGCTTAAAAAATGTGGTTAAAAACACTTCGTGTCACGACAGGTCATCCCATCTCCAAGCATAAAGAAGTGAATATTTTTATGTCAAACACTGCACTCTCAAAGCATGCAATATGCGTTCCTGTTTTGTTAGTTTTTTCTTGTTTCTGCTTTCTGGATCCACAGGAACAAGAATTACATTTTTCCTGTGGCAAAATGTGCTATTTTTTTTTTTTTACATTAAATGAATTAATTGTATTATTAAATGTGGACATTAGAAAGCTCTTCCTTTTTTAAAGAAGTTAAAAATCAATATTCAGAGCTTTTAAATGTAAATGTCTCAATAGTGCATTACACTACAGTTCGGTAAGATTTTTTAAGTTTTTGAAAAAGTTTCTCATGCTCACCAAGACTGCAGTGTACAGTAATAAAAATACAGTAATAACATTAATATTGTAAAATTATTACAATTTAAAATAACTTTTTTTTTTATTTCTGTGATGACAGCTGAATTTTCAGCATCATTACTCCAGTCTTCAGTGTCACATGATCCTTCAGAAATCATTCTAATATGCTGATTTGGTGCTCAAGAAATATTGCCTATTACGGAGTGTCTATTTACACCAAGTGCAAATAGTGTGCCTTGTTGGCAAGTGCTATTCACACTAGCTCCGCCTAACAATGCCTGGTTGGGCCACACAAGATTAAAAAAAGACGCACATATTTCAATGTGTTCAGTGGCGTAGTCAGTAAAGCGTAAGGCTTAAGAGTCTAGGTTTTAACACGGTCGACCCGGGTTCGAATCCGCCTTTTGTTGAGCTCACTCTTCTCCCTTTTCCCATCACATCGGAAAGGCATTTACCTTCAATAAAAATTAAGAAAATGTTCTAAAAGTGGAAATAAAGTGCCTAACGAAATGTTTAATAATAATAAAAGTATTTATTGGGTAGGGTTAGGGGTAGGTGTAGGGAGGGCTTTTATTGTCCCTTTAAGGTGGCATCAATTTAATAATTTTAATAAATATAATCATTTACACTCTGTTATTATTGCATCCTGTTAATGTACAACAATACTGAGGTGCAAATAGTATATATCTGCAAAAATAAAGTATAAATAGCATCTAATTACTATTTACACATATTGCAAAGAACTGCTGCTTTTACATGGTGTAAATAGAATATATCACTATTTTCACTTAGTATGCTATTTCACTTAGTAAATAGCATCTACAGCTATTTGCACTTAGTGTAAATATCATCTATCGCTAAGAAAATGTTATTTTCACTTGGTGTAAATAGCATCTATTGCTATTTGCACTTAGTGCAAATAGCCGCTGCCTTATTATTATACATATTGAAAACAGTGATACTTTTTTAAGATGATAAATAAGTTCAAAAGAACAACTTTTTTGGTAATATTATAAACATCTTTACTGTCACTTTTAATCAATTCAATGCATCCTTGCTAAATTAAAGAATTAATTTCTTTAAAAAAAAAAAGTTTTACTGACCCAAACTTTTGAACTCTAATGTCATTTGCTCAATTATTTATTTTCCAGACTGAAAATGGAGAGGGAGAAATGCATCAATAATGTTATATCATGTAATATTTATATGTGTTAGTAGGGCGTTTGATGTAATGCTATTGATTTGACAGTATATGAGTACAGTAGGTTTAGTATGCATATATAATGTGTGTCTGTGTTCCTGTTAAATTTGTACAAGCATGTGTATGTGTGTTACATGTTTCTGAGTCTACATTTACCTGGATGCCAGGATCAGGAGATTATATAGAGACTATAATCTATCCACCCTTTCCTGGCACAAATCAAGTTCATTCTCTATTTGGGCTCTCTTCCAAGATGGTTTTAGAAAGGAATAATTTGAGGACCCAACTTATCAACCTCTTCAGTTTGTAAGACCAAAAGTCTTTATAATGATGTCATTCTACAACGGTCACATAGACCGTGTAAATTGTTGCCGATAGGACATTTGAATGTTAATACGCAATCAGTTGATAATATTAAAACAAACATAATGTCATCAGTAGTGCTCTTATCATTTAGGCTGAAGTCCGTTTTGACTTTGTTCCTGTGTGATCCGAGGCGTAGTGAAGGCCCCATCCACAGTATACATCACAATAAGCTAATTAGCAATATAATTAGCATTGTAATTACCAGCTGCAATAATTACTTTTATTTATTATGTTTTTAGGTTATTTATCTGGTCTAAAAAAGAAATCAGCTAGTTATTAGTCTATTCTTTAATTTGGAATTTAAAGCCTTTAATTCTGTTGTTTTTAACTCTTATCTAACACAAAAAAAGCTTATTAAAGTGGATCAGTATTATAAAAATAACGCATCGTATACAGTATGTGATATCAGGTTTATATTGATGTGTATGAAATGAAACTGACAGAACCTGGGAAAAAAGGTATTTAACATGTGAGATGCCGAAATAAATCTGTTTATTTCTATTTTATCATTCACTCTCATGAAAACTGTTTTTCAGAGACTGCATGCACTCCCCTTGTGTTTTACCCACAAACCCTTCTTTCTCTTGAAAGGATAGCATGCATAAATACACAATCTAATAAGAGCACAAGATGGATGATAATGCCTTTTTATTAACTTACGGAGTGGTTTGTTTGGGCAAATTGAAAGTCGTATTTTTCTCTCTAAATATCTAATTGGAGTTTTGACAGGTTTTACAATGAAATGAAAGTAGTTATTGTGCTGCGGAAACAGTGGTGTTTATAAAATTCTGTGAGCGATACAAGCCACTGACAGCACTGGTATAAAAAAATACATTAAAAACCGTCACATGAACTGAATGTTGATTTGTGTAAGTGGCAAAGGGGAGGCGTTTTTTAAAAGTTCATCAAAATCTTTGTTTGGTTTATGGTTTGGTAGTAAAATATGTACCCATAACTGTTCTCTGTGTCCTTACAGGCATCAACAGACAGCTATGTAAGAGTCTAGTGTGAACGTGCAAGCTGAGTTTAGGCAAGTAGACAGTGACCCACCGGACCGAGTCGAACTGGACCACTCGATATAGATGAAGGTCAGTGTCACGATGTACCATAATGCATCTATAGTTTTAATGACTGCTTTAGTGGCCAATTATTTGACAAATAGTTATATCAGTCAACATAAAACATGTTGCTCCATTTCTCCTTTTTTGACATATTTTCGAGTATAGACTGTAGTTTGTTAAGTACTAAGAAAGATTTGTGCCGGCTGATGTTGCCGTTTGTTTTTCATGTAATTTATGCTGGCTTGATTTATAAATGCATGGCTTGACACTATACCATCACAAATAGCAGCTAGTTAAGCTGGATTGCAGGTGATTAGTAAATAGGAAACAGGTTTTGGAACTGAAGAACCTCATGTTAAGTAGCGTAACTGTTCAGTGCATTTGCCTTGCTGTGTTTTGTCAGTGAAGCAGATGAAGACAAGACTATGTTTGCAATTGCCTCAATTCGCCCAAAGCGTTAATGCTAACCACGGCTCGTGTGATAGCAGTGACTCTAAGCAATATTGAAGTCACACCTCTGGTTCACGAAACAACTTAATTGAGTCAAACACGGAGAAGACCAGCCATGTCATAATACCCAGAGGCCTTGATTAATTAAGTCCTAAAAGCCCAGGAGCGTTCAATGTTCACCAGGTGCCTGTTCATCTGCCACTAGTTCCGCTTCTCACGCCGTAAATACAATTCTGAGACTTAAATGCAACTTTATATGGCTTGAATATATGTCGACTTTCTGCAGTTTTTGAATTCATTTGTATTAAATTAAATTGCTTTAGTGATAGTTTTTGACTTTTGGCGAAAATATACTTTCAATTTAGTCAATTTAGTTCCCGAAAATTTGTTGTTCTTGTGAAAAGCTAAGCTCCTGAAATAATTTTGTGAATTGGTTGTGCTTTAGTTATTCATTGTTCGTGCTTTATTTTGTTGTTATGAAAATATATTTGTAGCGTGATTTGCGCATTCTCACTAGCATTTAGTTCACTTTTGTGATTTTGTTGTAATAATACTGTATGTTTATATTGTGTATATACACTATATTGCCAAAAGTTTTGGGACGCCTGCCTTTACATGCACATGAACTTTAATGACATCCCATTCTTAATCCGTAGGGTTTAATATGGAGTTGGCCCACCCTTTGCAGCTATAACAGCTTCAACTCTTCTGGGAAGGCTTTCCACAAGGTTTAGGAGTGTGTTTATGGACATTTTTGACCATTCTTCTAGAAGCGCATTTGTGAGTTCAGGCACTGATGTTGGATGAGAAGGCCTGGCTCGCAGTCTTCGCTCTAATTCATCCCAAAGTGTTCTGTCGGGTTGAGGTCAGGACTCTGTGCAGGCCAGTCAAGTTCCTCCACACCAAACTCGCTCATCCATGTCTTTATGGACCTTTCTTTGTGCACTGGTGCGCAGTCATTTTCGAACAGGAAGGGGCCATCCCCAAACTGTTCCCACAAAGTTGGGAACAGTTGAAATTGCATGAAAAAGCATGAAATTGTCCAAAATGTCTTGGAATGCTGAAGCATTAAGGGGGCCAAGCCCAACCCCTGAAAAACAACTACACACCATAATCCCCCCTCCACCAAACTTTACACTTGGCACAATGCAGTCAGGCAAGTACCGTTCTCCTGACAATCGCCAAACCCAGACTCGTCCATCGGATTGCCAGACAGAGAAGCGTGATTCATCGCTCCAGAGAACAGGTCTCCACTGCTCTAGAGTCCAGTGGCGGCCTGCTTTACACCACTGCATCCGACGCTTTGCATTAGGGATGGGTGATATGGATTTCAAAATATATCCCAATATTTTCTGGTATTTATTGCGATAACGATATTAATGACGATATAAATTTAGTACCATTCCCCATGTTTTTGGCTACAAGTGAGAGCTGCATGCGTTCTTTAAAGCCTCAGAAACACAAACAATGATCTAAAGTAAAACGTACCCATCATCAAATAGGCTTCTATATAAAAAAACGAAGTACATAAAAGAATTAAAAAACAGTCAAAATCCAAACACCTTCCTTTTCAGAAATGGAAAAGTTGCAGATATACCTTTCTTCTGTAAAAGTGCAGGTAATGTTTAAATAGTGCAACTGTGCTGAAAAACATCACACAATACAAACAATAATAATTCAAATCAATGACAAGTTTGAAATGTAAACACAGATTCTGTATTTAATCATATTCTCATGGTGCAAACAGTGGCAAAAATAGTGCAAACAGCAAAAGTAATAATCCCAACCATGTCTTCAGATTACAAAAAAATAGCAAATAATGATTTAATGATAGAACTTAAGTAGGGGTGTAACGGTACACGTATTCGTACCGAACCGTTTCGGTACAGGGCTTCCGGTACGGTGCACGTGTGTACCAAATGGTACCAAATGCAATCTTTAACAGTTGACAGTAGGCTTGTTTTTTACGCACGGAACGTTTTGACGCACTTTAATGTGACGTGACAGATCACTGTATAGACACGTCAGTTCAAGTGGCAGCGCGGTGCACGTGTGAACGCGATCATCTCTTCCTAGTCAAAGAATAAACATGAATTAACATCTGACGGTATGAGGATACATTACAACTTACTGAAACCTATCATATGTCGTGTAATCAATCAATCAGTGTTTCAACGCGGAAAGATGTCAATAAAACAGCTTGTAAACAATGTCACGTAGCATTACATTTACCTCAGAAGTCATTCAGTGTCCACAGTTAGTTCACTAGAAAAATGAATTATTTCACTAAATATATGCACTATATTAGCCTATATATTCAGTCTTGATTATTGATTATATTCAGACTTGTTTAAATTAATCTGTTATGAAAATGACAGCCACTGTGTATAAATGATTATATTTCAACAACGAATTGAAGTAAAAACATAATTTTATAATTAGATTTAGAAGTTAATGCAAAAACTGCCTAATGTGAAGTTTACATGTTTGCATACAATGTGTTATTTGAGTGTTGATTATTATATCTAAAAATAAATAGCTACTTAATTTAAGGTAATTTAGGCTCTGTTGTTATATTATAGTAATGCGCAAGTAAGGGCTCCCTATATAGTTTACACTTTACAGCATTAGCAGAGAATTTTTTTATCTTTAAGAAACTTTTAGTTATAACTGAAGTAATTTAAGGACAGACACAATTTGTTCAGTAAACCACTGTTTAATACAAAAAAGCTATTTTATATTTAGTTTTCTCTCCCCTGCTGTACCGAACCCGTACCGAACCGTGACTTCAAAACCGAGGTACATACAGAACCGTCAGTTTTGTGTACCGTTACACCCCTAAACTTAAGTAATTTGATCTAAAACTTAGTAATCATGTGTGAATGAAAACGTATGAAAGTATATTTTTCATTTTAACTGAACTTAGGGCTGTTAGTGATGCTTAAGACATGTTGGTCATTTAGCGTTTCTGTAAAAAAAACTAACAATAATACTGATAAGATGATAATACTACAAATTCTACTACTAATAACAATACAGACCGCACTAATGATTGACTAATCCGTTTGCGCATTAGTTTCTTCTTGTTCATAAAGGCTGAACAATTCCAAACGCCGTTATTTGTACAGGAAAATACAACAAAGAATATTGTTTAGCATGTCAATTCTGTGTGGTATGTAAGACTCTCTCGCTCTTTCTTTGAGTGGGTGAGAAATACGGAGCACTTTCAGTCGTGCGCCCCGCACTAGTGTTTACTGTGCGTCAAATACACTGCTCATTCATTGAGATTAGGGCTGCAGCTGTCGATTATTTTAGTAATCGAGTATTCTACCAATTATTCCATTGATTAATCGAGTAATCGGATAAGAAGTACTTTCTCTTTATTAAAGAGCAATACTAAATATACAAGAGAAAATAAGACGGGTATCTTAAAATAAACAACTAATTTGTTTCCTTTTTAGAAAAAATTTAAGTTTTATTGCTGAAATTGCATACATTAATATCTGTGAAAACTAAACCAATTTAGTGCATTCAATTGCCATATTATATTCAAAATGCAAATACAAATATATAAATTAAAAAAAATCATAAATAAAAATATAAAAATCAATTTCAAATTACTTTAAAAAGGTAAACATAGTACAACCTAAAACTAAACCTACAACCTATAAATCAAAATAATAGTAATATAAATAATAATAATGCCTAAACAATGCATTTATGTTGTGCAACTTAGCTTTCAAGTTTCAGCTTCAGCTTCAGCATGACATAAGCCTTTACTGTCTTGGAAGGCTTTGTGGCTTTTGTAAGAAGCAAAAAATATTGGACAGGAAGGTAACTTGGAACAAGAACAAGAGTAGAGATGGGCATACTAGAGATGCGCGGATCAGCTCTAACGTCACCGAATTTACATTTCTTAAATAACCTAAACCAGGGTCTGCAACCTATACAGCACACGGAGGAGTAACTGCTGGAACGTATGGAAGCCCGTTTCCGCCACTAAATAAAAAAATAAAAACAGTAATTGCGACTTTTAATCTCAGAATTCTGACTTTTTTTCTCACAATTGTGAGTTATAAAGTCAGAATTCTGAGATATAAACTCGGAATTGCGTGATATAAAGTCACAAATTCTGACTTTTTTTCTCAGTCAGAATTATGACTTTATATCACGCAGTTGCGAGTTTATATTACTCTTTTTATTTTTTTATTTAGTGGCGGAAATGGGCTTCCATAGAAACGGGCTTCCATAGGAACGTGAGCAAAAGCGAGAGATGTGTTTGTATTTAATTCAGATAAAGTACATCACACATACAGATCTACATTTTGAGCTAATCATTCATCATAGTAACACAGCTTATTTTATTAAGTTAGGAGCTATAAATATGATTAAAGTGTGAGATTTAAATTACGCAAATCAATGAAAGCACGCAGCTCTGAAAGCAGGAGCGCTGCGCATCACGCGCACACAACAATTACAGCTTGTTCTGCTATTTGTTGCGCTTAGCTTTGAGAACATTTTAATGGTGTATTTCGGAGATATCAAGTATATGTAAAGTCCCATTAAACATTTCACATACACATCACAATGACGGTGATACATGTGCAAACTCCATTCATGCTGTTCTTGTGTTTCGAGTTGCTCGTATCTCTTCAGCTGACGCGCGAACTGCCGCAAATGAAACTTAAATGTTCAGCGTTGCATCCTGAAGCTCAACACACAGTTCATTTAAAAATAGCAGACTAAATTATATTAGCAGTGCTGATGCCGCTCTCTCTTGCATTGCGATTGATCTTTGATCTTGAAATTAGCTGAAAACGAAAGTTAAAGAATGACACACATTCAATGCGTTTGACTGTGAAATGAGAGTTCCGCGTCTTTTTTAAAATCAACACATTAATGATTTATCTCTCATCCACCCGCAATTTTTGGAATGTTACTTTTTATTACTTTACCCACTTTTTATTACTTTGCGGATTGCAATCCGCGCATACTCCGAGTCCTTACACAAAAATTGTCTTTCTGCAACATGACCGTGTGTAGTTAAATGGACTAAACGAAGCTTTGCCTCGATGATTTTTTGAATTCGAGTAACTCGAGTTACTCGAGGAATCGTTTCAGCCCTAATTGAGATGAACTGAAATAGCGCTTTACCGATCACTTAAAAAGAGTGAATCTCTCAAGCGCTCAGTCCAAGTGCTCATATAAAATATCTGTGTGTACAGGTTCCAGATTGTAGAGGTAGCTCCTCGTTTAGCATAAACTCCTTTAGCTTCCGCCATAGTTGTTTTCGCTCTGCACGTGAGCTGCGAATAGGTCGCGTCATCAACTAGGCTTTATCGTTGTTATAGTAGGAAGACTAATTCTTATCGTGGGGAGAATTTTTACCGGTATATCGCAAATGATAAGATATCGCCCATCCCTACTTTGCTTTACACTTGGTGATGTAAGGCTTGGATGCAGCTCCTTGGCCATGGAAACCCATTCCATGAAGTTCTCTACGCACTGTTCTTGAGCTAATCTGAAGGCCACACAAAGTTTGGAGGTCTGTAGCTATCGACTCTGCAGAAAGTTGGCGACTTCTGCACCCTGACCCCGCTCTGTGATTTTACGTGGCCTACCACTTTGTGGCTGAGTTGCTGTTGTTACCAATTGCTTCCACTTTGTTATAATACCACTAACAGTTGACCGTGGAATATTTAGTAGTGAGATTTCACGAATGGACTTATTGCACAGGTGGCAACCTATCACGGTACCTCGTTTGAATTCACTGAGCTCCTGAGAGCGACCCATTCTTTCACAAATGTTTGTAGAAGCAGTCTGCATGCCTAGGTGCTTGATTTTATACATCTGTGGCCATGGTAGTGATTGGAACACCTGAATTCAGTGATTTGGTGGGGTGTCCCAATATTTTTTGGCAATATAGTGTATTTGATTAATCCCATATGTATAGGCTGCGATTGGGTGACTTAATTAGCCCACTAGCAAAGCACTTCATTAAACCAGTGTTCTTTCACTGTTTAGCTTCAGTTTGCATATCTGAATCCCCAACATTATTGACTATGATTGGATTATTTGAAACTATCATATTCTTTCAACTATCAACATTTTTAATATCTTTTTTTTTTCAAAATATATATTTTCATTAATGGTATGTTTTAATTAAAATAGTAAAATTTTACTATTTTACTGTTTAATTTTACATCATTGTTGATGAAATAAAATAATTGTTTGAGAAATAGTTGATTTTGTTAACGATAACTAGACCAAAAAATATACATCATGACGATAATAAAACAATTTGAATTAGAATATACTGTTGATGAAAACATGCTGAGAAAAAAAATAACAGCGCAAGACACTAACAAGGTTTTTGAAAAGGAAAAATCTAGAAAGAACATGATTGTTTCAAATAAGACACAAGGTCAAGAGACATGAGCTGAAGCTGAACAATGTATGAACAACGGTAAACTGAAGCGATTCGTTAGCGAACATTTTCGTCAGTAATTTTCGTTAGATATTAGCATGCCAGGAAAAAAGCATACAAGGACTTTATTTGACAGTTTTTATGTCCGTCTGGGCATCTCACTGGTCCGTCAGGTGTTGTACTCCTTAACTAGTCATTGAGGAGTCATCACCTAAACCAGTGCTTACAGCCTCCCAATTCCCTCTAATCCAAAACAAGCAGATTTAGCCAGCTCTCTAGACCGCTCTCCACAAAACAAACACACCGGCCCCCTGCAGACTGCACCGATGCCCTCCTCCCTTCCTTCGCACCCCCACTGCTCGATGCTCGGTTAGCCAGGCTAAGTGAATAGGGAGAGGCAGGTCTCCATGGGTAACGGCTACCATGGAGGCACCTGGCAGGAGAGCGAGAAGGATGCTGCGTGAGCCAGCAAGTGCGCGCAGATGAGCGGGGAGATTTGGGGGCCGCGTTCTGCCGTCTTTATCCCGCTCCCCTGCCGTGCAAGGGGTGGTCACCCCCACCAGAGGGTGCGTCTGCCAAGAACTGAAGAATGTTAGCCCTGCGGCCCTGTGAGTGGGAATGAGCAGAAAATTGAAGTTAACAAGCATGCCGTATGCTAAGTGGTGACGAGAGTCCCCAAGCTTTCTGTTAGGGCCCCGGTCCAGCTTCCATTCTCCTCTTAGAGCTGCTGCCAGCATCCATTGGCTCTGACTGCAGGCTGGAGGTGACCAGCATTATGCATTTGTAGGCAAATTAAGACATCATGATCCTCCAGGCTACAAGACTCCAGTGATGCAGATGGATATAAAAGGTGGATTTGTGTTGTTGTGTATTAGTTTTAGCATTAGCGAAAATTTATATTTTTGTATATTTTATATCTTTGTCTCTGCTGCCTTTGATTCTTTAGCACCACAGCAAAAGAAATTATATTTTACCTGATTTGTGAATGTGAGTTTGCAGTTTGTATTGAATGTGAGGTAATAAAAAAGACCATGTACTGAGAAATAATGACAAGGCACAATGCAAGGCACAAATGTAGTCCAATTTATGAATGAATTAACCCTTTTTTAGTGATTCAAAACCTTCAGTATGACCAATGTTGTCTAATTCACAAACAAATAACTCTTTTTAGTTATTTTTAGTGAATCAAAAACATAGTACAGCCAGTGTAGTCTAATTCACGAACAAATGACTCTTATGAACCAGTTCTTTTTAGCGAATCAAAACATACAGCGTGACCAATGTAGTCTGATTGATGAACAGATGACTCTTATGAACCATTAGGTGTGTTCGCCTTGAAGCGGCGTTGCACAGACCGATTGGTGTATGATCTCAAAGTACCGTGAGAACAATTAGAGAGCAGATGGGTCCGAATGCTTTTGAATCGCTCTCTCGGTACTTTGACGCCATACAACGATCAGTCTGCGTGTATCCGGTCCTATTCGACCCATTCCGAGCGGGATTCGAACCTGGGTCTCCAGCTTGGGAGGCGGGTGCGCTAACAAGGATGCTAAAGACTGCAGCTGAGGCCAGGGGAGTAAGGTTTACACACACAGCTCTTACAGGCCTACGTCCGTTACACTCACCCCCCTAAACCTCACTCCCAACCGGGTCACAGCACCAAATGTAACCGGTCCTACTCGACCCGGTCCAAGCGGTATTCGAACCGGGGTCTCTGGCATGGGAGGCGGACGCGCTAACAAGGACGCTAAAAACCGCAGCCAAGGCCAGGGGAGTAAGGTTTACACACACAGCTCTTACAGGCCTACGTCCGTTACATGTGCAGTGCCGCTTCAAAGCGAACACACCTATTGTTTTTAGTGAATCAGAAACATACAGCGGAGCTAGTGCAGTCTGAGTCAAATGCAAATGATTCTCATAAGCCAGTTTTTTGATGAATAGTTAAAAAAATGGTATCAGAATAAAGTAGCGTTTCTTCCATATGTAAGCAAAATGGATATTATAACTGAAATATACCCAAATAAATTGAAATCAAATATGAATCAAATTTAAATTATTTGAATCACAAATGAATCCAATTTGAAACCCCAACCCAACTAGGTTTTTTAATTAAATGCTCAAAAGATGCATGTTGGTTTCCACACACTTTTTAATGTAGTTTGACTGTGACGGTGAATAAGTAGGTATTGTAAAAGATATCTTTTAATATGAACCAATTGAAATGCATAAAAAACGTATTTTTTTCTACACTTCTTCCAAGCATTGTTCTTTTGTGAACAATTACCTTACTTTTGCACAATGGGCCGATATCCTGTTTTTCGGCCAAGGATATTGTGCAGGACCACTGTGGTTGCGGTCAGTCACATGCCACGCATGCATCCTTCTGTAGCGGGCCGCCCCACCTCCTCTTTTTTTATGCTGCAGTGTGCAACCCAAGGGAGCGCTGTGCTCTATGTGTATAATAAGGGTAGCTGATATAATGAAGGTCATTGTAATCAGAGCTAATGTGCCAGGGAGTCGAGACACTTCGGCTTTATTTGAGGGTTAGGCCCAGCACCGCTGTCCTGGGGGGAGGAGGCTGATAGTGTTATCAGAACTAACCTGCTGCTAATAACGACACGCTCCTCTGTTCGTGTCAGCATCGGTCTGAACTTTCACTGATATCTACAGTGTGGAAGTAGGGAAGCAGATTGAGCTACTGAACGCTTCACATCTTACTTAAATCCCCTCCCTAGGTGTTTGAAGGTTCGCTGTTTTCCCCCCTCTGTTTATTTTCAAACAGCAGAAGGAACGTGCCTAGTCTGCTTGATGTGCACTTATAGGAATAGTTCATCTTAAAATAAGAATCTCTTATTATTTACTCATTTACTTTACGTGGTTTGGAAATAGCATGCGTGTGAGTAAATAATAGAGAAATTTCTTTTTTTTTGTTCAGAATATGAGGCAGCTCTCGTTTGTTTTCATCTAAACCATGTAGAGTAAGTCATTAAATAAGAGCCTACTCTAGAAAGTGAGGCTACCTTTGCCCTTTTCCCTCTCCTCAATGTTCTAACTGAAGTTAAATGATGGTGTCCCACAGTGTGGTATCATGGTCTGAATGGACCCCTAGGTGAATGATATATGGGATTTCTTTTGTCATTGAAATCTAGGCTGTATGGATATCAGAATTCTCTTTGTGCATTTAGCTCATATGCCCTTGCAGTACAAGCCTTTGATCTTATGCAGAAATATTTTTATCGAACAATGTACATTTGCATACGTCCCCTTCAGTGCGCAGTCATTTTATTTAATTGATCTACATTGTAGAAATGTTTTGTTAACATAAAAACATGCTTCATGCAGTAATATCTAAATAAATAAAAACAGTTCAAGTCAAATATTTTATATAATATTATTCAATCAACCTGACTACATCACATTATACTAGTGAATGACATTTTATAGGATTCAGCAATTACAAAAGCACGAGGCAACTGTGATTTTTAATGTAGTGTACGGAACTTATAATAATATAGAAAAATTGTATAAATATATTTATTATTTTGTTGTTAAATAATTAATTATTTAGTTTGATTAAAATAAGCTTCTTTGTGACCTGTGAAAATGTTGGCAGGACAAGCAGAAAAAAAATCCTTATTGTTGAGCCTTGATTGTATTGAGTTTATTTGAAAGCTTTTTGAAATTTTCAATGAGTGCTTTACTGTCTTCCAGTCTTTTACTCCTCAGTGCTCCTACATGAACATCAAACTGTACATTCGCCATGAACTCATGCGTCTTCAAAAAACAGGGGATTTCCTGCTGACAAGCCTCATAAAAAAGGATGAAAAAGAGATTGGCAGAGGCCCTAGTCTTCCACTTTTCATATTTCCCTTTTAAAAAGTGGCGCACTGGTTCTGTGAGAGACATCAAAGGGGCCGAAGGAGGGCCAGGGAGCCTCTATTCACTTTTCCACCTCCATAAAAGCTTCCCATATCTAACCCCTAGTGACTGGCTGGCCCTATCATTCAAATGTCCCAGCGCTCTTTGTGGCTTCCCCAGGACCACAGTGAAATGATCTCTTTTGTTGCGCATCATTAGTTCCATCTGTTGTGAGAGCCTGGCTGTCTGTTCCGGGGGCAGGCCGACGTGATGGTGGCCGGGGGCGACGCGAAAGGGCCGCGTCCCTGCGACTCGTGTCCCGACCTCGTCCTCCTCCTCCTGGAACATTGATGCTCCCTCTCTCTCCCTCCCGCTCTCTTTCCTCATAGATGACAATCTGTCTGTCACTGCTTACTTATTTATGCATCTGGAGGAAGGCAAAGCATCTTGCATGCATTTGATTAAAATTGGGCATTTTACTCCATATATTTGTAATATTCTTCATATTAAGCACGTAAAAGAAAATAAGGATTACAGTATGTTTTGATGTGTTTCTGGTGACGTTTCACTGAGAGATGGAGACAGATTTATCTCATATATGATGATGTCATAGGAACAAAAAATCTTTTTTAATAAAACTAACACAAAATAGAGATTCCATTAAATAATATTCATGCCCACTGGCCAGAGGTGGGTAGTAACGAAGTACATTTACTTTGTTACATTTACTTGAGTATCTTTTTGGAAAAATTGTACTTTTAAGAGTAGATTTAAAGGTGGTTGCTTTTAGGTTAATTGAAAAAACTGTACTTTTACTTCGTTACACTGGGCGACGTTCCTCTCGTTACTTTAGTTTAATGCAATACATGTTAAGAAATACGTTATTCCAAGCGCACACTGTCTCTTTTTCTAGGGCATGAGCGATGCCCCATTCACAAATGAATCACTCTTTTGAGTCGATTCTGTTCAAAGACTTGATCAAGCAAGTTGGCAAAACTGTCTGAATTGGTTTGCGAATCGGTTTGAATGATTTGTTCAGTTCCCTGCGCACACTCTGAGTCGAAACAGGAAATGTAAGAACATCAAGAGCACTGGATAAAGTGGCCGTGGACCTAACGTTCGTCTTGAAAACGAATGTCTTTGCTTAGACACAGTTAAAGGGATAGTTCACCCAAAAATTTTAATTACCCCATAATTTACTCACCCTCAAGCCATCCTAGGGGTATATGACATTCTTCATTCAGACGAATACAATCGGAGTTATATTAAAAAATGTCCTGGATCTTCCAAGTATTATAATGGCGATAAATGGCAGCCCAAAATTTTAAGCCCAAAAAAGTGCATCCATCCATTATAAAAGTAATCAATACAACTGCAGGGGTTAATAAAGGCCTTTTGAAGCGAATCGATGGGTTTTTTGTAAGAAAAATATCCATATTCAACACGCTATAAGGTAAAATATCTAGCTTCCAGCGGACTGTCTTCCGTATTCAACTTACGAAAAAAGCTTTTAATACTGTTCAAATAACACAGAGTCGGGACAACGATGTTCTTCTTTTGGTTTAATGCGCAATATGAATTACCAAACTCTATGAACACCGGTCTTTTGGACAATGAACTGGCCAACCAAAAACTAACCCAGAGTTAATCTCTAGAGTGGCCAAACAGTGCTTATTCCTGAGTTTACATACAACCCAAAACACTACAGTTCACTTTGAACGCAAAACTCTGCAGGTTCACTTTATTTTGACATTGTCTAATAATCCAAAATGTTAATATTATACAAAGCAAAGAACGTGCAATGATTTTTGGGCTACAGGTGCCAGAAATAATGCTTGTCTCTTCTGTGTTTGTTGCAAAGAAATATAATTATGATAATAATAACAATTTAAATTCAATATCTATCTAAATATTAACATGTTATTGTATTGTTGTTATATAGGCTATATATGATATGAAGTAACTAGTAACTAGCTACTTTTTTTATTGGATACTTTTTTACTCTTACTCAAGTAACTATTCAGATTAGTGCTTTTACTTTGAGTAAATATTTCTATAAGTACTTGTACTTTTACTTGAGTACAGTTTTTGGATACTCTACCCACCTCTGCCACTGTCCACTAAGTTTGTATATGCATGGTGGTATATTAGACGAAAGAGTTGAAGAAAAAAAACTGAAGCTTGTGGGCGGATGCGAAGTGAAAAGAGATACAAATATTGTTCGTGTTTTCACAACACTGTATTAAAGTGGCTTTGGCTAGTGAATATTCATGAGGATAATGAAGTATCAACATAAAGCTGGACAGCAAAATTGTACTCCAAAGTCAAGAGGCAAACGTCTCAATTATTTGGTACATAACTAAAGGCTTATGCAAATGTGCAGTAAAAACAAAATTAAAACAGCTTTATTCATATTAATGAATTCAACATCTGTTTAATCTAATTTCATGCTGTGTAGAAAAAAAAGAACCATTCTAGTTCCATAAACTTTGTGTTCTTTTGTGTTCATATAGGTGGTCACCGAAGTCTTCCAGTTCAGGTTTTTCTTGCATCATGGTGACTGTGATGCACCAAACAGATGTAACATTTTCTCTTGGCAAGGAAATATTTTATTCATGATTTACATGAATGATAAATCTCGTGAAAGTCTTCGTGCTGATGGGCATACGCAATTTAACATCTGTCTTCCTCAGAATAATTAATAGAGCAGCAGAACACTGGGGACTGAGGACTCTTCTTCTTGTTCACTTTCTGTAATTATTGTCAAAAACAAAGCAAGCCTAGATTTGCATCTTGCAGTCTGTTCTATTGCCTAACAAAACAACTTTTAAAGTGATTTCCAGTTGTACTTAATTTGGAACTTTTGTTTTAACCAACTGTTTTATTCTTCTATTTTTAACCCTCAAGTTGTGTTTGAGGTTAATTTAATAACTTGAAAATAACAATTAGAGCATCAGATTTTTACCGATTACATATATAAAATGTGATTTCAATCAATATTTTATGGAGGATCTATCTATCTATCTATCTATCTATCTATCTATCTATCTATCTATCTATCTATCTATCTATCTATCTATCTATCTATCTATCTATCTATCTATCTATCTATCTATCTATCTATCTATCTATCTATCTATCTATCTATCTATCTATCTATCCATCCCTCTTATACTATGTCAGCGCATTAATACATATATGCAGACATGGTATAAGTGGAATAATTCACGGCTATGTGTGCATTACACAATTTAACATATATAAAATATAATTATATTATGTAATGCACACCTAGCCGTAAATTTTTCCTCTTATACCATACGCTGAGATGTTATAAGTGGGACAATTCATATATACGATAGATGGATAGATAGATAGATAGATAGATAGATAGATAGATAGATAGAATATATTTAATCATTTTATACATATAATATTTTATTAATATTTTTAATATTGTTATGATATTAGTTACTATTTTTAAATATATTACTTATGTTTGAGTTTCCATTAGGACACATATCTTAGTGACCTACAATATAAAATGTGAGTAAATAAGGGTTGTAGTTAGTTGTAATTTATTTTTCTGGGACCCCAAACATAAAAGAGTGCAGTCGGTCTCTGTAGAACAGAAGGGTTAAAATAAACCAATGATGGCTTTAACTGTTTTAAGTAATGCGGTTTGTTGAGGCTGCTACCACACCCGTTCTCTCTGAACACGGTCCCTGGTGTTTGAACAGGATTGGCTGAGGTCCATCTGGCTGTGAGTTCAGCTCTCTCCGAGCTGTTTGCAATGACAGGCCTAAGGCTGGTCTCTTTTGAAGTGAGCTGTGAGTTGGATAGGCCGGTCGTGTTTTAGCTCACCGGTTTCAGTCCAAGCAGCAAGCCACAGAGGTCATCTGATATGACCTGACCTCATATGTAACACTTTGGTCTAAAAGTGAGCTAATCTTTTCCTGTGGGACCAATGTAGCGTCTGGATAATGCTCACAGAGCCGAAATAGAGGGAGAGAGAGTGAATCGAAATACATGGTCTGCGCAGTGGCTTCAGGACTCGACTCCATTGGATAAGTGACTCTGTTGCTATCGCCCTGAGTGACACCCCGTTGCCCGAGAGCCAAAGTGCTGTATTTGTTGGAGCCATTATGAAATAAAAACCTAGAGAAAAAGGGCCACTATTTGGTTTGAATTGATTCCCTGAAAACTCCACCAGTGAATATGCTTTCATTTTGATGGCATTACCACAGGCAAAATGTGTTGTGTCAGTTCCACCTCTCCATTACTTTGTCCATTAGGGTGAAACTGGCTGATTTTATTTCTCACACTCTATTTTCTGTGATAAAATGGAAATTCAAAAGCTTATTAAGTTCTGAGTGACATCTATATCGTGCGCAAACGGGAAAGTAAGTCGACTATATCTAGTTTCAGTTCATTTTTGCTCAATTTCCCTTCCGTGATCAAATATTTCACTTTTCAGGAGGGTCCTAATGGGAGTGTCAGGTTCTAGTGGGCTCTCCTTCCTCTTTCCCTCCCATTACCAGCCGTATGGCTGTTTCAAATTTCTACCTGTCAACAGCCAAAGAGCAGGTCTCAATTTTAACTGATTTCTTTCTCGCCACAAGAACTTTAGCACTGAGTGAAAGCACTTCCAGCACAAAATGGGATGTTTAAATGCCCATATCAATTTATTCTGGAAAGGGAGAATTTATGCTAAGACAGACTGTCTGCTGGATTCGGTTCCTGTCTTGTGTGTGTAATTTATACATGTACAGTGTACTGTGCTGATAGCTAGTAATCGTTTCCTTCAGATACTCAGAATTGTTGAAATATGTCTATGCTTCATAAAGGCTGAGCCATGCACGTCTCGTACACCAAAGTTGGGAAAAATATCAGCTTTAATTGTATTGCATTTGTTTACACTTTCCTTAAAGGGTAGTTTGCCCATAAATTAAAAATCTGTCATTATTTACTCTGTAATCTCATGTTTTTCCAAGCCTGTATAACATTCAGTTGTCTGTAGAACACAAATTTTGGGGAACTAATTCCATGGAAAAGGGCGACCAGAAACAAATACGTAAAAATGTCTGCTTTTGTGTTCCAAAGAACCCATAAAATAATATGTGTCTGGAACAAAATGACAGTATTCTCAATTTTAGGTGAACTAATTCTTTGAAGAGCTAATTAAATCGCATGTGGAATATAAATTTTTATCATTTAGGCTTGATCAATATTTTTGGTCAATTTTTTTCTGTAAGTGAAATCTTTTTTTTAAATGCCTAGTTCTGTCATGAAACTGTGCAGGCTGATGGGTCCTTAACGCAAGCTGATGATATGTACAGCGTTAACTACTTGGCACAAGCTGATTGGTTCGTGTCACATCTGCAGCCAATGAGGTTGCTGCTCAACATTTAAATGGCTGGTTACCATTCACTATAGGAGTTTGCAGCGCACTTTCAGAGTTTGTCTAAAACCCTCCACCTTCCCCAGCTCCACCTGTATAGATCTGCTATGGGTAATTGATATATGCTATTGTGCAGCAGCAGCATGTCTTACATACTCACAGCAGTGTATCAGCGTATGTATTGGCAATAGAAAGTAGTTCCTGTACTCGCTCTGCAGCAGCAGCAATAATCAACAGCAGTAGCAATTCAGCAGCAGAAGCAGCGTAGCAGATCTATTCCAGCTAGGCCAAATATATTGTCATATCTATTACCATGCAAAAAATCTTCAGAGAGTTGTTATAATAGAAATGTATATTGATTCAATGAAAATTTTACTAACTTTTAGGAGTACAGATATTAAATAAAAAAAATTCAAATGGACAGTTTACCTAAAAATAAACATTCTCATTATCATGTCATCAGTTACTCACTCTCAGAAAACCCATTGACATTCATGGGACAAAAACACTTTTAAAATATCTCCTTTTGTTTTTCACATTCAAGTTATTCACCTTACTTTGCAATGTGGAAATAAATACGATGACATACTTCCTTCTAATGTGTCAAGCTTCCGTTTTGCTAGCCGGTAGGTAAGGAGCGATGTTGATGGTAAATATTTACCACACCCGCGGTGTATTATACTATAACACAGTGGCAGGATGAAATGAAGAAGTGACCTGGCATATCTTATGAGGACATTTTCAATTATTTTGTGTTGTCGCTCGGAGTAGACGGGTCTTCGATGCGCAGCTCGGTTAACAAATCTCTGCATATGATGTGAGTTTGGGCTGCTTATGATGTTCATCTGGGAACACAATGTGCGCCATTTCACCAGATTTGTAACGCAAATCATCTATAAACCCATGCCAACACAGGTGAATACATCAATATGTTTCTAAATATGCAAACTGTTCATTCAGTGCAAATTCCAAATAAAAGTTTGCATGTTTTGATGTCCACATATTCTTGTTTATTACAATGGCTGTAGCATTTCTATCATAAAGAAGTAGCCAAATATTAGAGGGATGATCTTCTGTGGGTCTGCCATTAAGAAACGGAAAGAGCAAACATATGGAAATTTTGGTGGTTTCTTTAGTTTTAAGGCTTCTTCACGCTTGTGCAGATCATAGGGTGCCCCACATCCACATTAAACTCTGGTGCGTGGATTATGGTCAAAACAAATATCTTCCAGGTATTTTTTACACTTGAACCAGCTATCGTTGTTTATCGTATTTAAGTAGAACAAACATGAGTGTAGATGCTCAGAAATGTTCTTTCAATAAAGTAGGGATGGGACGATTACCGGTTTCACGATAAACCATGATAAAATGTACTGACGGTTAGTACTATCGTTTAAAATTTTATTATCATTAAAACCGTGTTTGATTATTGTGATTTTGAAAACTCGCGGTAAATCCTGTCCAGCCAGCATCAGTCTGACGCAGAGCGCAACATTGTTTTTTGAACGAGAAGAAATGGCGGAAGGCAGTGACAGCGCTCAGGAGATTTTTCAGCCTTCTAAAAGGACCAAAATCTGAGTTGTGTCATATTTTGGCTTTTACAAAAGTCCTGAGGGAAACTTAATCAAGGATGGTCACCCTGTCTGCAGAACATGCAAAAAGAAAGTCAAATCTGCCGAGTCGTCTTCGTGACCATCACCCACTGTTGTATAGCGAACGCAAGGCAAGTTAACTTTGACCTAAATACCAAAACTACGTCTGGGAAATAATTGGACACAAAATGTTGTTTTGAGTTGAAACATTTGATCTCATTTACTTGAAATTAACGTGGAGCTACCGCGAAGAAAAGTTTGCAGCAAGTGGCTTTGAGTTAAAGACGAACAAACAAGTTCAAACAAGACTATTAAGGGCATTTAAGGGATAATAATGTATACTCATTCTACACTTATTACACAGATTTTTTTTTTTACCACATAAATAATTACATGGACATTTTGAATTGAGATTGTTTTAAATCTTACCTGTTTATAAATTCATTTTGTACAGCGTACAAAACAATCGTCCAGACAAGATGATCACAACAATATTATAGTAGTATTAATAGTAAAGTCCTCTGATTTCATTTTTAATACAATCAAAAACGGAGACGCAAGAAGGCAAGTTGCATTTGAATGAAACAAGAGAGCGCGTCCGTTGTGATACACCAAATGTGCACGGTGTTATAATGCATTGCTATTGACGACGGTCATTATAAGGAAGGAAATGCCACAGAATAGAATCTTGCTTAAAAAAGTGCATAGAGCTGCTTGTTTTATTTGTTGTTTGTTGTTTTTCAAATATAAAACTTGTTCAGTTCTTTTTGAACACTTTCCTCTCATTTTAACAAAACCCTGATAATATTGATAATCGTGATCATTTTGGTAGCTATAATCGTGGTATGTATCAGTAGTATTTTCATACCGTCCCATCCCTACAATAAAGCAAGCTCAGGAGATGGAGGCTGTCCTCCAAAACTACTCCCGCTAATAAAGCTATTTCCCTTTGGTTGCCCTGTGGGAGTCTGTATTATTTTGGGTTTTTTATTTAATCTTGTTGGGAGGGTCTGGATTTTTTTTATGGAGTGAGGCATATTGCAGGCAAAATGAAAGGGTATATTTATTTAAACTTCAAACGTCTGCTTAATATAATATGTATGGCAGGTCATGCCAGTTTTAGCCCCTGTACACAGAGGCGTGTTGAGACTTTGACTCTTTTAACAGGTTTTATACTAACTTATTACATATTGCAGTACTCAGTCGACCGCACAGAGATTTGTAGATGAATTATGCACTAGAAATAGGGTCTTAAGACGGGCTTCTCTACCTTCTGACCATCACTTGCCGTTCTTGTCAAGTCCATTATTATATAATCGATCCAAAAGAAACCAAGTAAAGCTGTATCAGTACGAAGAGCTGCATTTGGAGTTTCTCTGTATGATTTACTGTGCTTGCTTTTCGTTTTGCACTAAAGATGTTGAATGTTTTCTTTATGCCTTGATCAACTGCAGTTTGTTTGTGCAAAGAGTAATAACTGTTGTTAATGTTTTTTTTTTTCATTTGTATGATTTATTTACTCATAAAAGGCCAAATGTTTGTGTGCACACTGACATTTCACTGAACCCACTTTTCCTTCAAAGCCTTAGTTTTTTTTTTTTTTCCCCTTTTTTTTGCACCATCATATGAAGATAATTGTACTTGGGCCAAGAGCGTATTGGACCATTAAACCACTGCCTTTCCCAGTAAAGCAATTCTCTTTTGTGTAAATGCATTGGAATTACTTTCAGGGGGCGTTGCAGAAGGAATATGTGAAAGGCTACTTATTCTCCTAATGATTCTTTGTCCTTTTAAAAGTCATCAGGCACATTTATAAGTGGATATGTACAAGGGAAGAGTTGCCCCTGGAGACTGAGGTCATCTCTACCTCCTTGTCCAAGGCCAGGAAGTAAGTTTGCGTGAATGGACCTCTGCCAGCAGAGGTTGGTCATATTGGTAATGTAGGCTGTCCATCTGTATCCTGGCACATGAGCTGTAATGACTGAGGTGAGATAAAGAAGAGAGCGTCAGGCTAACACAATAGAGATGGAGAGCCGTGTGCAGTGTTGTGTAAGCGTATTTTGATGGAAATGTTTCATAATGTAGTCTGGCAAAATAATTTTCATGGGAGTGTCCCACAGAATCATAATCCTGCTTTGGTCATTTTCAAAAGCACTTTATTATGGCATGTCTTCTGTGGCTTTTGTAAATGTTGCCTCAGAAAGTGACTAAGAAAGAGGGACTAAGAGTAGAAAAATGCATGCAAATACTGTTAAAACCAGATAAAATCAACCGTTTTTTATAACAAATAAATATATTTTTCTTAAAAAAATCTAAATAACATGAAATCAGTTTTTAAATAGATTATTTTAACTATCCTAATCTAAATGACTGCAGTCTCACAGATGGTTTGAAGTTTAATTTTTGACATTTTCTATCCACATGGCTGGTTCCAATTATGTGTTTAGTTTGGTTTTTCTCCCTGTGAGTTCATGACATCTTTCACACATTTTTTCTTGTGCTCTACCCTTCAAAAATCTTAAAAATCACTCAAACTATCCCAAAACTTTCATTTTTAAACATTTGATTAGAAATACTAAAACAGACTGATGTGTAACTAAGAGCAGCAGCAATCTTTTTATTATTTATATTAAAAATGATTATTATTAATCTTAAGTCACAGTTTTCAGATGCAATCCATTATGCTTTTAATTCTAAATCCTGTATACACTTTTAATTTGATGCTGTTTGGGATGCATCGGAAGACATAAAATACTTTTCAAGGACTGATAGAGTAGCACGTGGAGTTCATTAAATTTTGCTGACATTTTAGCGGCTAAATGGCAGATAGTTACTGTCTCTGGGGGCTGCAGGCTTTTTCTTATCCTTCCCCCAATGTCACTCCCCTAGCTCACCGTGAAAGAAAGAAAGAAAGAAAGAAAGAAAGAAATAAGAGTTTTGTTTTTTTACACCAGCTGTGGTTTGAACGGCGGTGTGTGTTGTTTTTGTGGTTTGAGCGACATTGGACACAACAGGCGGCAATGAAAATTGTAGGTGAATAGGTCTATTTGAGTTGAAAATTCAAGGAGAAAGGAATCCATCTGGATGATGAATAATTTAGATGGCTCAAGTTAGTTCCTGTTGCTGTTGTGTTTGTGCTCTCTCTTTCTCTCTCTCCCTCTCTCTCTCTCTCTCTCGCTCTCTCTCTTGTCCTCTGCAGACACACGACCCCCCCCCCCCAGCCGACATGACTCTGGAGGCTTGTTCTTGATGCTCTGAGGTTACACATGCCATTGTACGTGTGGGATTGAGCGACTAAACAACATAAGCCTTCATACACAAAATCGGCCACATGGAATTTTTCACTCAGGAGTGTCAGGCCTAATTCTTAACATTTTGATTTACCTTGAACCCTGCTGTCTTACTCAATATGTATGAGATCACATGTAGAACTAGATACAAGTTTTTTTTTTTCTTCCTGAAAGGCTGCAGAGGAAATTACCATATAAAATATTTAAAACAAAGAAACATTACAATGTAAAATATAAAATAAACAAAGGGATTTAATTTAATAAAATGTAATAAATTTATTTGAACTGTATTAAAATTATTATTCTAAATAATAATTCTAAATAATAATTATCATTATTATACTATATACTTTATACTTTATTACACGAAATACTTTTTATTATATGTATATGTATTATTTATAAAATACACAATTATGATTCTGCACTATTGAACACAAACTTTGAATTAAATTAGACAAATGCAAAAAATAGAAGCAGTTTTACTAGTGGTGTCAGATGTTTTAGATCCTGCTCTATATGACTGATATGTTTTCATACCGTATGTTAACATCCATTAGTGATCATTTAGAAGAGAGAAAAAAAGACTCTTTATGCTTTTCCAGGAGTGACAGAAGTAGAGAAGTTCATCAACCTGAAAAAGATCAAAATGCTAATTAGAAGACACGCACATGGGCACACAAACACCGGCGTGTTTCTGCCGCAGCTCTGGCGTGTAAGGGAGCTTACGGCATTTCTCTTTAAAAGAGGAGCTGAATGAGATGGGGGTGTTGGGAGGGTTGATGTGACAGGCCCGTGGAATCCCAACCTCTCTCTCCTGGCACCTCGCACTAATCAACCCCTGTAATTTATGCAAAAAATATGATTTATATTTAATTTCACTACACTTGCATTGTTAATTTGAGATGTAATTAACGCGTCGCCACGGCAACTAATTTCTCAATGCCGTAAATTATCACCGCCTTTTCATCAAAATTCAGTTACTTTGGCTCCTGTGTGCAATGTACTGATGCAATTAGGTTACCAGGGCAACCCAAAAGTGTTCATTTTCTTTTGTATAATTGCAATGAGGCAGAAGTTTTTATAACCAAGAGTCATGTTGAGGTTTTTAGCGAACAAAGAGCACATACACATTATAGCACTTCTACAAAAGGGACGTGGTACAACAAATATGCCCTCTGCCTCTTTCTCTCTGTCGCTCACACACACACACAGTGTATAATCCAGTGCGTTGACTTTACATCTATATCTGATTAAGTTTTCCCCCTTGGGCTCTGTCTCTTTTTCTCCAAGTGAGGCAATCTGTTTGTCAGATGTGCATGGATCTCGCTGGCCTGCATGTATATCAGGCACATATCTCTAGCACATCTCCTCCACCCCTCATCCTTTTGTTCCTGGCTGGAATATTTTAATGAAGTGGATCTAATTTGCTCTCAAGACTGAGGCCACCAGCACGCCTCTCACGAAGCATGCCCGGTGGTGAGGAGTAAATGGGCACGAGTCTCGTGCCAGTCTGGCCCGTCTCCTGTGCCCACTCATGCCTGCAGCCTCTAACCCCCCTCCCTCGGTGCTCGATAGAGAGGAAATACCAGGTCATTGGCTCCTAAACTCTGGTTAACTGAAAAGGTAATTCAATTTGTAGAGAGGCATTTTGAGTCTTTTTAGCATCAATTGTTATACAAGCAGATATCACACCTCAAAAAAAAAAACTTTTTTTTTTGAAAACCTATTTGTCTTTTTTCTACTAAAATCATCTTTAACTCTTTCCTGGCCAATTTCTGTCATCTATGACACAACGCTTCCATTCATTCATTGACGGACATTTCCTATAGATGCCTAATGTTACCGAATGAAATGTTGACCCAGGACGAGGTCTAGGACTGTGCAACCTTAGGGGGTATTGATGGATTTGATATACTCTATCTATGTTTTGATTATTGTTCTGAATCCGATCTAGATGTAGTCTTTGACAAAAATGCGATTTTCTCAGATTTGTGCTCAAAATGTTGCTTTGTTCTTTCATTTGATATATTTCATGTTCAGATATTCATACAACAAAATATTTTGGGGGCCATGAAATTTTGTGAAAATGATAAAAAATGCTGGTGGTGGCTGGCAACTTTTTCAAAGAAATTCTTGCGGGGAAAGAGTTAAATCAAGATGACTTGACAAATGTGCTTAAAATCTCTTGTATAAACAAGAAACAATAGCAATTTATCTTTGAAAATATTTTTTTTTGCTATTTTATTACAAATTATTTAATTACTTTTTTTATTAATAATATTATTATTATTATTACACCCTTAGAAAAAAAGGTACTGTCACTGAGGCGGTACCCTTTCAAAAGTTGCTAATATGCAGCATTTAGATACTAATATATATAAAAGGTGTACCTTTTGAAAGGGTACCATCCCTGTGATGGATTTTTTCTGAGAGTGTATTGTTGTTGTTGTTGTTATTATTATTTCTTTTAAACATTGATTTTTGGCAGTGTATACACATCCTCAGACAGCTTTAGTTTGACTCCGAAGCCGTGCTGGCCAAGAACCAACAGTCAGACCAACTCCACTTTTCTTAACCTCATAATTAGCTTTGGTTTTCCTCTCTTTTCTCCACATTCTCAACGAGCTCTGTCAGCGTTGTTTATCCAGCTAAACCAAAGTTAACATTGTTTTAATAAAGGATAAATACTGTATTGGTGTTAGCATATTTTCCCATTAAACCTGTGTGTACACATCCTCTAGCTGGGTTTTAACCTGATCACAAGAACATATTTTCTTTACAAGGTCTTTATTTTCCTTTGACTGAATCTCTCGAAGCATCGGACGCAGCTGTCAAGAGTAACCCCGGCATGTGCTTAACACCCTTGATATTTCTGTTCTGTTTGATTCCGTGTGATTTTACCAAGGGATTGACTTGCCGTATCCATGTCTCAAAGTGAGTGGGGATTGGGAAGGGGCGGGTTAAAGAAATCTTCCCCTGCTCCATTGTTCCTGCTGACAGCAAACAAGCGATTACCATCATTCACAGAGACAGCGTATTGCGAGAGGAAAGAGGCGATGGCCTCCCAGGACCCCCCTTCGAAAAACGCGGCCCCTTTAAAAGCATGTTCCTCACCACACCGGAGACACGTTAGATGCTGTATCTTTACTATTGAAGCCCAGTACGGAGACACAAGCCAATGGAGGAGATCTGTTCTTGTTTGAATGAAGTGGCTACAGCATAATTACTACTGCTACATTTTGCTCTTTGATCAAATGCTGTTGTTCTTTATGCCTGACATTCTCTCCATATGTGTCAAGGCATGCAAAAGCCTCTTGCTGCAAAGTACTCATGAGATTTAGCAGGGTTTTCACTTCAGTAGGAATTGTTTCAAAGTACTCTCAATGCAGTTTCATGTTAGAAACCGGTCACTGCTATTAAGTAAAGGCAAGGTTACCTGAATATTTGAGAGAGACACTTATTTTATGCATATGCTCGAATCATTATTTCCATTAATAACCATTTTAAAAAGTCTGGTATTCTGTGTGATGTCTGGAGGTTTGCAACAAATAATAAAAAGCACAAGAATTGTTTCAGAACAATTGCTTGGAGCTTGATGATTTGAGACTTTCTGAGAACTGATTTGTGTCCTTTATATTAAAGGAATAGTTCATAAAATTAATTTTTATTTACTCACTCTATTGTTCCAAACCTGTTTGACTTTACTTAATCTGTGAAACACAACAAGAAATTTAGCAGATTGTCCAAGCTGTTCTTTTCCATACAATGAAAGTGAATGTGGATTGGAGAGTTCAAGCTCCAAAAAGGCCAAATATTACCATAAAAGTGATCCATGTGACTTGTTGCTATATTCCGAGTCTTCTAAAGTCATTCAGAAAGAACAGACTGCAATAATTAAGTTATTTACTAAAAATCTTACCTTGAAAATGTTCTATGTATAGAAAAGAGCAGCTTTGACATTCTACCTAACATCTTTTACGTTCAACAGAAGAAAGAAAGTCGATGGACATGAGGAGGGTGGTTAAGGTGAATTTTCATTTTTGTTTGAACTATTCCTTTGAGAAATAATGTGTGTTTGAAGAACGTTAGTTTTTGTGAAATATGTAATGGAAACACACCTATGAAAACTGGATTATACTTGTTTACTTACTGGAGTCTGAAGCAGTATTTGCTTTTGTCACATTTATTCCCATTTTACCAGCGCAAGGGGCCCAGGAAGACGAGTTACCAAGGAACACAAAATTTTAATTAGTGTATTTTAATCATTCAGGCTTTTCAAGCTAATCCACAGACCCCAGAGAATTCCCAAGATGCAGCTCTGTGCTGCTTTACCATTTATTGTTGAGTCTATTATAATTACTGTTAGCAGGTGGGGGCTGGGAGGCCTTTATTATGTTTTTCCATCTTTATTATAATTACTTAAAAAAAATTAAAGGATGCTGTTTCATTAAGTTTAGAGAGGATGCCATTTCAACCCTTCCTTTTCTCCCTTCATCTCATTGCTCTTCCTGCCTCTGCATTCACGTTAATTCTCTAATATTTATACATCGCACAGCTTTATATGAAACACATAAAAACAACAATAAAAAAGCAGAAGGAAGAAAGATGGACTTATTGAAATCCTTTTCTAGGGATGCTTTGTAAAATCCATCTAATGCTCTGAAAACTCGGCGTGCATGCATCCTCTAAAATCCAATTGTTTCAGCTCGTAATTGGAGCTCGATCAGAATACGCAGGCAGTCGCTAGAATATATTTTCTTAATTTTCCCACTCAGCAGTGAATAAAGATAAGAAGTCACCAGTGAGATTTTAAGCCCCGAGCTTTGGGTGTTCTACAGGGATTTTTGGATCTTCTTGAATTATATTTTCGTGACTGTCTTTGCAGTTATCGGCAGTGTTATTTGATGAAAGTCTCCTCACAGCCAAGAGGTAAAATTCAAAGGGAGTTTTTTCTTGGGACGCTCTGTTGAAGTGTTGTCCTCATTGGACGTGTTTCATGGCAAATGATGTGAACAAACAGCTCTCATGTGTGAAGTGTCCCACTCTGCTCCGTCCCCTTCACTCGTTCCCATTACACTAGACTCAGTCCTAAACTGCGTGCGTACACAGAAATATATACTTCACTCAACATGCCAGACTTATCATTTATTCTTTGTATTTTCCAACTAGATTTGTATTTCCAGTGTTCGCAAAGCAGGGATAGAATGGTGTGGCAAATGTGGTAAATGTGGCTTTATGTGTAATTTTACACATAAAAGAAAAGACAATTTGCAGTTCAGTGTACATGTTCATGTAAGAAAAAAGACTAACTAAAATTCATATGCAAATAGTACTATGATTGTTGTCAGTTAGGTTTCAGATGGTGAAAGTTAATGGGTCATTTTCAAATTTGAAATCTTAAAGGGACAGTTCACTCCAAAATATATCCAAGCTGTGTTTTTCTCTTTAAATTATACAACGATAGTCAGATAAATCACATTTTCAAGGAACAACAAAAGATTTTAAAGTTTAGAATGGGCAAAATTTTTAATGTTTTTAAAAATAAGTCTCTTATGTTCACCAAGTTAACAATATAAATGATTCATTTAAGTGAATTACAAGCAAATGGCTGTGGTCTGTCATTGAATCTGAGCAGTGAAATGTGATTGGTTGGAAGTTTCTGTTTTAGATGACTAATGTAGATCTACTGCCTCATGTTTTGAATTCTTGCGTGTCCAATGTGTATTTAGCACCAAATCATGGGGCTATTCTTGGCCCCCTCTGAAAGCCAGCAGAAAGCACTAGCAGCGGTCCGCTGCTAAGGCTGGCAGGTTTTTTTTTGTATTTTCATGGAAAATTCCACATCTCCCTACGAGCTATGTTTCATAAGCAGAAATACGTTTCAGGACAGATCCCCAAGAAAAATTAATTAATGGACCTTTGCGGTGAACGAAAGGCCAGCACAAGGCAATTATAGTGTCTTTGTGAAGTGTCAGGATTTTGGAATTATAGAATCACACTGGATTGGCAGCAGTAATTATGCTAGAAAGAAGAGCTCACCTTTACTGATATTTAACAATTTACAGCTTAATTTGTAGACCTCAGCTTTCCTTCCAACCCTAAAGCCTGTAATGATTTTGTAAGGGTTTAGCATTTCTCAATCGATTCCGTCTTTGGATCATTTGTGTTTATGAATCTAATGGCATTCTTGCTGTTGCAGCCATTTACACACTAGCATCCAATCTGTCTCTCAAGTGAGTTATTCATTACAAGACTTGCCTCTTTTTTAAATTAATATGACTACATTAATAGTCCATGAGAGAGTCCACAGAGAATCCAATCCGCCAAAAACCACAATAAAGCTCTTTTTTTTTTTTTTTACAGAAAACCGTGGAAATGAGGGTCTTCCGTATTGAAAAAGGCCACCTGTCTTATGTGGTCTGTCTGAGCCCAGTAATGGACAGATGATTTAAGCAGAGCCTGTTTTGGGTGGGGATGTTCAGACAACAGTCTGTTTGTGTTTGATGCGAGCTTCATTATATGAACTGTGTGGTGGGCTTATCTCCTGTTTTTATAGATTAGGACCAAAGGAGGTTTTACAGACTTTATTCTTCACAGAGAAACTTGTTAACTACAGCAGTTGTTACTCCAAAGTTGAGCTGATGGAACAGACTAAATTGCAGTGTTATTGTAGTGTTCTGTAGATTTTTTTTTATCTTACATTTTTTTTCATGATCTTAAAATGTTTTAATTTTTATTTCATTTTTACTAAGAACTTTAAAATCTTAAATCTGGTCATTTTAAGCATTCATTCATTCATTCATTCATTCATTCATTTAGTTTGCTTGTGTTCTGGCTCAAAATCTGTCATGTGTTAATGTCTCTGTCTGTCTGTCATGATATGCCATTTGTTAAATTTGGTAATTATTTACAATCCCATAGAGCCGTGCAGTTATTTATTTTGTCTGTTTATTGAGAATGTCATCAGTTTATTTTGGAATTTTAATTTGGAATTTTGCCTCAAAATCTATATATAATATATATCTATATAATATAAGTTCCCCTTCAGTCAGTCACGTTTGACGCTACGTCGATACTGACGTATTGGGGTCTCACTTGGAAGCCCAATCTCCTTCGCGTAGTAAGAAAACGGGCCAATGAACATTGGCAACTTAGATTTGCATGGCAAGCCTCTTCCCCGGACATACGGGTATATAAGTTTGCCAGCAACTCACTCATTCAGCTTTTTGCTTCGGCACCGAGCAGTTGTTTCACAGCACTTTGCCATTTGCCTTCACATTGAGAGGAGACGCTTTTACAGTTGGAGAAAAAGCGCATTCAGCGCTTAACCCTACCCCACGTATTGCACAGATAAGTGTAGCGATTTCACTCCTGGGTGCTTCAACACGAAAGAGCAGTTTCCCTAAAAGAACAAAGCACGGGTGACGTTGCGTCTTTTTAAAGATGGACTTCCACCCGTGTGTTTCTGGATCAGTTGTTTCCTGGCCCTGTCTGACAGCCACAATCACTGCCTCTAGGGCTGTAAAAACACACTGAGGCAGCATTCGTTGATGATTCATGTTCTCACTGTGGAACATGACCATTGCGATGTTAAGATTGAGACTCCAATACCTTGAAAAACGTGGAGTCCTCTCTGTTATGCCGAGTTCACACTGCCTGATTTTAGCCACGATTTTGACTTGCTGACAGGTTTTGCAAAATCGCTGACAAATGCCCGAAATCATAGGCAAATCGGTGCTCGTTCACGCGAGTGACAGTCACGCAGTGTGAATTATCAAAGAAGTGATCCGAGAGAATCACCGACGCCCGTGGGATATTTGGCATGCTAAATATCTGGACCTGTCGGCGATTCAAAAGCCTGCTATGTGAAATGTGTTTTGACTGAAAATGACATTGGCGATGACCTACAGCCTATGAGAGAGCAAGATACAGGGCAGCGGGAAGTTCGGAGAGGAGTTATAGACCAGAATATCAGTATTTTAATAGATATATTTACAATTATATCAAACAAAAACAAAGCACAAACATTTGCTTGACCAGTCGCAACAGCAGCACATTATTTATTCACCTCCAACTCTCTTTGCAGAACACTATCCTTGATCCCCGCATCTCCCCAACCATTTCCTCCTCCATAATCTTTTTCTCCTTTTCACTGCAAATCAGCGCACAGACATGCAGTCTATATTTTTAATAACAAATCCAGTCTCGCGCGAGAACTCCAGTCTGACGCACGTGTGATCTCGCGTTGTTTCCTTGTCATTTCTCGCATGTGTTTGGTTGCGAAACGTAGTTTGCGGACGGGACAGAGTTGTCGGCGATTCTTCCTCTTGTACAGTCATCCAATGTGAAACCCCCTGTCGCTGATCCATCGTGCAGTGTGAACACAGCAGCAACTGAATGCTACCCCAGATAGTCATGCAGTGTGAAAAGAGCAGTGATCCGATGAGTTTGAAAATCGTGCAGTCTGAAGTCGGCATTATTCCCCGTTGTGGTCTCTCTGCATTGCAGAGAACCACTTCAGTTAATCACAGGCTGTGAAGTTTCCTGTTGAGTCTGCAGGTCCTTCGTATGGGGGACATCAATCGCTGTATCTGAGGGTGGGCTTGAGTCCTCCGGGAATGAAGACTCAACAGTGCTGCCGCCTTCTGGGAGAGTGGCGCAGGTTGATTCGGGCCCTGAGTTGACGCCATGCTTTCCTAGGCCTCCCTGAGTGCTCGCAGTTCAATCTCGAGATTTGTTGTGCGAGGGACCTGGTGCTCACGGGGACCTGGTATTCAGGCACCTCAGCCATCTGGGGCTTCGGGTCACCTGGGAAAAGAGCAAACTCTCCCCTGTGCAGAGTATCTCTTTTCTCGGAGTTGGATTTGGTCAACATGACAGCACGTCTTACGAACGAGCGCGCCCAGTCAATGCTGAACTGCCTGAATTAATTCAGGAGCAGGACAGCGGTTCCACTGAAACAATTTCAGAGGCTCCTGGGGCATATGGCATCCACAGCCGCAGTCATGAGCTCAGATTGATGCATATGAGACCACTCCAGCACTGGCTACACGGCCGAGTCCCGAGATGGCCATGGCGCCGTGGCATACATCAGATGATCATCACACGGTCTGTCGCCGCACTTTCAGCCCGTGGTTGGACCTTGCCTTTCTACAGGCTGTTGCTGCAGTACAAGCATGTATTGGTCCGGATGGACAACACTGCGACAGTGGCATACATCAACCACCAGGGTCTACGTTCATGTCACAACTCGCCTGCCATCTCCTCCTCTGGAGTCAGCAGCGGCTCAGGTCACTCATTTACGTTGCGAGCTCAATCGTGCAGTTGACGCGCTCTCACGACAGCTCACGCTTTCGGGGGAATGGAGACTCCACCCCTGCTTTGGAGGTCAGCAGAAGGGAAAGGCTGTCTCCAAACAGAGGTTGGCCCACTGGATAGTAGATGCCATTGCCTTGGCGTACCAAATTCAAGGCAAGCTGTGCCCCTTCAGAGTTAGAACTCACTCTACAAGGAATGAAGCCTTCTCCTGGGTGTTAGCACACAGTGCCTCTTTAGCAGACATCTGCAGAGCTACAGGCTGGGCAACACCTAATACCTTCACGAGATTCTACCTTGTGTCCCACCAGGTATGGAGGTCTGTTTGACTTACATGAGGTGCTGGGAAGGGTCAGCGGTTGTGGCGCTTTCCATAGGGACCCCAATACATCAGTATCGACGTAACATTGATTGTGACTGACTGAAAGGGAACGTCTTGGTTACTCTTGTAACCCTCGTTCCCTGAAGGGGGGAACGGAGACGTTACGTCCCTCCTGCCACAACCCTATACCACCTGCTGAATGCCGGGATCCCATCTCGGCTGCTCAGCATAATCCTGAATGAGTGAGTTGCCAGCAAGCTTATATACCCATATGTCCGGGGGAGTGGCTTGCCATGCAAATCTCACTCACCAATGTTCATTGGCCTGTTTTCTTACTACCTGAATGTAATTGGGCTCCCAAGTGAGACCCCAGTATGTCAGTATCGACATAACGTCTCTGTTCCCTCCTTCAGGGAACAAGGGTTACAAGAGTAATCAAGACATTGTCATAGAGCTATGTATTTATTTATTTGTTTGTAAGGTAAATCAACAATATGCACAAAACCTTTTTACAAGGTCAGTTACAGAGGCACAGTTTTTTTCTGACCTCCAAGTATGTTCTATTGATTCATTGATCCCCCACTACCAAAAAGAAGCCCTGATGTAGCTGAAGTAATCTTAAAATAGACTTATCACAGGCTGGTTTTCAGGAGTAAAAAAGCTGATTCACTATACTGTAGCATATTCCTCCCACTCCTTTTGTAATGAAAATAGTCTATTTTTCCTGTCTTGGTGATTGTGTCAAACATTTAGTGCTTTCCATAATGTACTGTTCCATAAGTAAGGAATACGGTAAAACAATTAGTACATTAGTGCCAAGTCTCATACACTACAGTGTGATTTGTGATGTAGATGTTTTTCTGTGGCACCTCAGGGAAGTGCAGAAAAACATGCAATTAGCATCGGTCTCAGCACAGGAGGGGCTGTGCAACATGGAAATGCAGAGAGTGGCATATCTTAAACAAGGACTGAAATCTGTCATAGGAAGATGTTTGTCAGCATAGGAGTTTCTCCGGGGACCTCAGACCCAGGTGTGACACCTAACAGGGACATTTCAATGTGAACAATTCCATCACCTTGCTATTGAAATTATTGTTTATTAAGCCTGCAAAGTATGCTAAAATATACATTTAAAGTCAAAATGATATCAGAATGTACCTATTCAGATTTATTTTTTAACATGTTTCTGCTCTTATTGTGCATTACTCATTGAAAAAAAATGCAATTTCCAGTGCATGGCTAAATATATACTTGAGCATTTTCTAGAGTTTACCTGCTGACTGTAAAACAACGAGATATGAAATTCCCCCATGAATGACCTGTTCTTACATCAACACTGACCCTCGTCTCAGTTACGCACTGAACTCTGCTGGAAAGGTTAATGTTGAAATCTGGAGTGAATTAACTTAAAATTGCTTACAATGATCTTAAAATCCTGGGCTGGTTTTGTTGTGGCTGTAAATTAATTTCAACAGGGAGCTTTGGAGTCCTTAAAGAGACAGGGCCAAAAAAGAACAGAAAAACTGAGAAGAAAATGAATGAGTAGAAGAGTGGGCCGCGTAATGCTTCTGGCTAAGCCAGTCCATGTCTTAAATGAAGAGAAAAAGAAATTAGGCTTAACTGAAAACATATGGTATTGCACTGGGGAAGAGGTCTGCTTAAGAGGATCATGGCAGGGTAATAAATAGAGACAGGAAAAGGGCACGTGTGGCGGTTTGGGCGCAGGATGGGGATTTTTTTTTTTTTTCAGGGCAGTGATACAGGCTGAGCTCCTTTAAAGGGGCCAGTAGTGCAAAGTGAACCGTCTTAATCACGGTGCTCCTCATTGAACATTCAACACACACACACACACACATACACACACACACACACACACACACACACACACACACACACATACACACACACATATATGCAACTAGGCCTTAAAGTGGCATAAGCCTCAAAACCCACACAATGCCATATTTCCTATTAAAATTGTATGTCTCTAATTATTACCATTAAACTAGGCACCCTTGTTGCACCCTATGTAATTTTGTAATTATAATTAGGATTTCTTGATCTTGTCTTGTTCCTTGTTCTCCCTGATATGACTGCTGAATTGAAATGCGTGTCTAAGTTTAATAATGACGCCCCTCTGGATAAAGATTCATACGGCACCAATTACTCTCTTTTCTCAGCAGATACATTTTATGTGGATTCTTCGTGATGTTGTCAACCTTTCTTTGCTGAGTGTAGAATTTATTCATCTTAATTTTTCATGATGCTTAGACTAATTGAATACAGCAACCCTCTTTCTGCATTTATATTTTTTATTATCCAGCCTTTTGGATTGGAATATAATGCATTCAAGACCAATATTGTTACATTTAATATTTAATATTTTTAAACGATGTATTGGTCCCACTTTATATTAGGTGGCCTTAACTACTATGTACTTACATACAAAAATAAGTACAATGTACTTACTGTGTTCATATTGTATTGCAAAACACTTTTACTGATATTGAGGTGGATATGGGTAAAGTTAGGGACAGGTGTGGTGGTATGGGTAAGTTTAAGGGTAGGGTTAGGTGTAAGGGAAGGGTCAACAGTGTAATTATAAATGTAATTACAAAAAGTAATTGCAGATGTAATTACATGCAGGTATTTTTTAAAATGTAAGAACAATGTAAAAACATGTATGTACACAATAAGTGCATTGTATCAAATTATTAATTTCAATCTTAGTACATAGTAGTTAAGGCCACCTGATATAAAGTGGGTCTGATATATTTGTATATTAGTGAATAAAATAATATTATTAGTAATAATAAATAAAATGAAATATATTTTAATTTATTTAATATTTAATAGTCATTTTCTTTGCTAATAGTATTTGTTGGTCATTGTTGGTGTGAGCTGTATCACATGTATTTAAATTTATGGATGCAAGTCCACAATTATATGGTAAAAAAACATCCTTTTGAGTGTTTTTGAAGCACATTTTGTGCTTGAAGGAAAATTTTGCTACAACATGTGATCTTGTAGAAACTGATACAGGGCCACAAATGTTACAGCTTATTGGATGTTTCTTCTGTTAGACATGTTACACTTTTAGGTGGAGTGTGTCTTCTCTGCAACACAAGTAGCAGAACTGCAATAAAAACTGAAAACTTAGTGGAAGCTGCTCACCTTTCATTCTTTAATGTATTCACTGATGCAGTCATGGAGACTGTAGTGTCAGCTCCTTTTTAGTGCGAATCTCCTCTACATTAAATGTGAGCCCTTATAAGACCCAGAGGGGCTCAGCAGTCTATTTTTCAATGATGTTGTCAGACATGTTGCTGGTTCCCCAGGAGAGAGGCAGAGTAATCAGCCTTTTCATCTCTAGAGGAGAAGAGCCAGGTTCAGTGTGACGCTGTCACTTCCACTGGCCCAGCCAAGACTCACTCGTCTGCGCATACGCTCCTCTGCCCTCCTTCGAAAAACTGCTGGCTCCAGAAACTAACATTAAAACAACACCAAGTGTGATGTTTGTTTTATGGGACGCTCCAATTTGACACGTGGAATGATTTAAAAGCAGCATATTGCAGATCTGCAGCACATTAAGGGATTTGTTTGTTTTTAGGTTCTGAATCATGAGGCTGAATGTACCACATTTTTTTGTTGATGACTGAGTATAGCTTCATAGAATTTTAAACTAGATTTTTTTTTCAGTTTTGCAGATGGATTAGAAATTGTGTTTTGCTTGCTTTTAAGGGAAAACACCTGAAACGTATCACATTTGTTTATTTTTATTGTTATTAGAAGCAGTTTGGAAGTAAATTGCATAATGGGAACATGGCACCTGGGTTTATAAATGCAAGTGGCTTCAGGCTTAATACCTAGCCAAATGCCAGTTTAGCTGAAGATCAAAACCAAGACTTGTTTTATTAAAGAGCAAATTGCCTTGATGGCTTTAATTCACTTTTTCTTTTCAAAAGGTTGATTCACAATCCCTTTTCTGTGTGTAGGTGTTGGAACAATTGTTCTGTTCGGCGCACCTCCCTAAAATAGCAGACGTACCAGGCTTGTAAGAAAATTAGCGAATTTAATTTCCTTGAGTAATGGAAATGTCATGCACCATTTAATAAAAGTCCATGAAAAAAAGGCAACATTCTATGCAGTGCAGATAGCTGAGCCCTGTGGATTTGAAAGTTACACTGTTGCTTCGTTTGATGTTTTCTCACAGTTTTGTTTCTTTTTTCTCAATTTGATTTCAAATTAATCTGAACAGCTTCGATGTAAATACGAAAATGAAAGTTGTTTGGTGTCCCCCCGAAACTCACAGCGCAGCAACTTGAGCGCCCAGATAACTGCTTCCTTTTAAAGCTTGAATTATTCTACCTTTATGAGTTTGTCTCATCTTCAAGGTCAGAAATGTAATTTTTGCTCTTTCAAAGGGTTATAACCTTAAAAGGGAGCCTACATCCCAGGTGATTAATGAGAGACTCCTGCATTTGATGTTTCAACGCTGACATTTTAAACTTTAAATATTTTATATGCACACCTAGAAAAAAAAAATGAAGATACGCATTCATGTGGAATAAACGGTATTGCGGAGAAGAAAGGCCTGGCCGGGTATCATTTTAATAGAACAGTTAGAGTGCAATGGTTTTTCTTGGTGATTTTTATTTGAGGTTTTTATGTGTGCGCAAGCTGATTTAAAGGCACACTAAATCATCTGGGATGGGGAGTAGTGGATTATGCATTTAATCAAGTAGCAGGCCTTGGAAAAGTGGCTGGTCGAGCCACTAGGGCATCAGCTTTAGGCCCCAGAATGTTTTGCTTGTCCTTTGAGTCTGCTTTATTAAAAAAAAAAAAAAAAGAGCCAAAAGCCATTTTCACCTCCATCTGAGGTGAAATAAACTCTGGCCGAGATGTCAGAGAGGGAGGGAGAGTATCCTCCAATGCACCGGTGCTTCAAATTTACTGTAGGATTTTCCGCTTTTTCATAATGCACACGAGTCTATTAGTTAGCAAAGAATGGAATTGGGCCGATCTACTTGTTATTCAAATTTCTTGCCCTACCACATTTGTTTTGAAAAAGCTTTTAGCGGCCTGGAAGAATGCTCAAGCCTGTGCCCATCATCACATCTAATACGTTTTTTATATGTGGCATAATAAAAGCCTGGAGAATGGAAACCTGCTACCTGGTATAAGAATACTGCAGTTAGCCATAAAAGCCATAGCAATCTGCCTTTCACACAACCGCTGCCTCAATCTTACCATCATTCAGATATCCCAATGAAGACCATTTCTCGGGACTATATCACAGGGTCAGAGCCAGATTTGCAGCTCTGTGACATGTCCAAAAGTTGCATCCAGACGTGCTCGCATTTGACGACATCTTTCTACAGATGAGAAGACCGTTTGCAGTGCTTGGGGGGGGGGGGGTGGGGAGTGGGGGGTGACGGTACACAATAGCACCTTGTTTGATGTAGGCCGGTTGACGGGTAAGACCACAGTGATTTCTTGTTCATAATACATTCCCATTATTGCTAGTCCATTGAAAATTAATATGTGCTTAATGCTTGATGACTTGCATTTTCCTGCAGGACAACAAAGCTTTTAGCTCACTGGTTAATTTATACATGACAGTGCTTAGCCTGACACTGCTGTAAAAATGCATGAGGCCTTCATTACAGGCAGTGGCCGCGAATTAGCGGGAAGTGAGATAGAAGCTACAGAAACTTCTGGAATGTTCCACAGTGATGTATTATGCTTCCAAGAATTTCTGTTTGCTTAGATTGATTATCTAGGGAAACCCGTTTCCAACTCACAATAAGACAGAAAATGTAATCGATGAAGTTTCAAATAAGAAGTCATACTGTGAGATATAAAGCCACAAAGTCATAAGTTATTTAAAGAGTTGTTTGAGTACAGTTTATAGACAAATTATAAGATATAAAGTCACATTCTGAAACACAAAGTTGCTATTGTGAGATATACTGTACACTAGATTTAAAAAAATTTAAGTCAGTGAGATTTTTGTAATGTTTGTGAAAAAAGTCTCTTATTCTCACCAAGGCTGCATTCATTACTTCAGTGTCACATATTTCATTCTAATATGCTGATTTGGTGCTCAAGAAGCATTCCCTATTATTATTAATGTTAAAAACATTTGTTCTGCTTTTAAAATTATTTTTTATCTGAAGTGAAAATGTGCTTCAATATTTATCAGAGCTAAATGATAACCAGGGGTCAAAATTCGGTGGTAATCTTTCTTTTTTATCTTTTTTTTATTTATTTATTTTTTATAACTATTGAGACATTGCCAAATAAGTTATCACTGAATATTTGGTTATATCGGCTGTTTGTGAGCCTTATAAGATAAGTAACATGCACTTTTTCTGTATACGTATGTTGTTCTTTATAGTGCACTTAGAAAGGCAAAGGTGCATTTAATAGGATTTACAAACAAACATTGTATATCAGGGCCGGGTTTGTCTTCTCCTTCTATTTGCTCCTGGGGGGGATTAAATCCGTCAATCACGTTGACTGATGGCTCTCAAATCACATGTTTGGAGCAAAGTGACTGATTTTTGTCGGCCCTTGTCGGAGAGAGAATGACGTTATCGGAAGCACCTTGTTTGGAGATGCGCAAAACTGCTAAACCCGCAATTCATGAGAGATCTGTTTACAATCTGCTCTGGCCGCTAACTGCTAAGCAGTGTGCAGCAGAGCATTATGGGCCGCTTCAAGGAGAAGAGCGAGTGATTACATCCTCAAATAGCTGCCTTGTCTGTTCTAACCTCTTTAGAGGAGAAAGAACATAGTGAGCTGAAAGATATTATCTTTATAGCACACACACCCCGTCATGCACAAGAAATGGTTTAAGTCCTGTTTTAGGGGTAATCTTGCTGCATTTAGTTAATATCATTGAGGTATTCATTCATAAGAAAAAAAAAAAATTCTTATCCGATTCATTTTTTGTGTTATATACTCAATCTTGTGCCGTTAAGTCATTTGTCAGTGGCAATTCGATGTCTGAAGCTTGACAGCTCTGCTGCTGCTGCTCCATTGATAAAGTGTCTTTTTCAAGACCATTATTTCCAATCTTCCAATTACATGCTAGTTAGTTTTATAGACTGAGGCTGGCTTAAAAAACAAGGCTAAAACAGCTGCAAATTGATCATTCTGAACTAATTTGTTACTTTTCCCTCTCAATGTAGAATCCTTGAGGGTGTTTGCATTGAATGCACACATATTATCAGTTGGATTACCATATTAACCCTTTCCTTGACTGTGGTGCTCTGTTTCCCTAGCATTTTTTGTTTTCAGTCAAATGCAAGAAGAATAATAGGGTTCTGTTGCTTTAAAAGTGGACCAGCTATTTTATTTAGCTGGCTTTGTGGGGAGGCCACATCTTATGTCTTGTCAATCACTGTATATTGTGTATTGCTTCATACATTAAAGCTATAGGATGATGCAAACAGCAGATTAGATTGCACTGTCCATTAAATGTTTTTAATAGTGAAGTTGCATTAGAGATTTTATTTTTACAGTAATAAATACATCACTTATTCAAGCTTTTTCCCAGTAGAGGCCAAACTGCATTAGTACATTGACCATTAGGGTACAGGAAACACATACATCTAATGTATATTGTGTTGGCTATAAGAAACAAGCATTTTTGAATGAGTTTTCTTGTAGTAAACAGCATTAATTTGCAGCAAGGTGTTCTATTCAGGTCGAAACAGAGAGCGTTACAGAACAGGGAGAGGACTGTTTATCCCAAAGCTCTTGCCGCTCAGTGCCGGCCGCTCTGATCTATACGACCCCTTTGTAAATAAATCTTCACAAAGTGCAAGCACGAATTTTATCTGAAATGTGGTATTTAGGAGATTCAGAGTGAATGATGATATGTGACAATCAGTCACAGCAATTAGTGTAACTGTTAAGAGCCCTTTTTGTTTTCTCTCACCCATACAGAATGTCACAAATAAATCCTCGCTTGCATTTGCATATTAATTGGATCGGAGACGTCAAGCATCTTTCATTAAGCAAAATGATCTGCATATTTGGAGACATAAAATAGTTTATTTCGACGTGGGAAAAGAAGTCATTGAAAATTGACCGCACATATGATGTAAACTTTGTTGATAGAGCCTGACAGCTTAACCCCTTAGGTGCCAGACGTAACCGTAGTGATGGCCTATTGTTATTGAGACAAAGCTGTAATTGCAACGTGCAGAATTAGGCATTGTAGAAGCCTAAATGAGACATCTCTCGGACAAATATTCGTATTGCGTGTATGTTTAAAAATGCCTTTTCAGTGCTGTTGTTTAAACAGGGTTTAGTCTATGTTTTTAGTGTCAGGGGAGGTGAATGAAAAAAGATCAAGCCAATCAAGCACAGGGCGTTTCAGGTTATCGCAATGTAAGTCGTTCGTCGATTAGACGAGTTAATGTGCAAATTCAGTGCAGAAAGAAAAAAAGACATTATTTCGAGTGATTAACTTATGATCTTCGGCTCACAATGGAATGGCAAATTATCTGTTTCTTTGTATCGCCCTGCATAGTTTGTTTAACCCTAGCGTTCGGCGAGCCAATATTCTCTCCCTTTAAATGTGTCAGATGAAAAGCAAATATAATGGAGGACTAATTTGAGATGGCAAGTGAAATGGACCTGGAGGGAAAAGAGTGTTGTGTGTCAGACATAGCAAAGCTTTTGTTTTCTGCCGCTGCCTTCCATTCTAAAGGGAAAATCGACACTGGTTTTGGTTCGATATGATTAAGGAAGAGAGAGGACGGTAATGGAAGGGCTGTGTATCGCGGGGTCTACATGGTTAGGGGCTAGACTTGTGAATAATTTGATTAGGTTGCAGGGGAATATATCTGAAGGATTATGTAAATAGCCTTGCCCCCATGCAGAATTCTTTTGAACTCCTCAGAAGTCGCATCTGCCGGGGTCGGCTGCCAGACAGGACGGCCGCCTTCGCGTTGGCTGATTCCTCTGTGTTTCAGCGAAGTGTTTAAAGGTCATATTGAGAACAAACAATGCTGGCCCTGATACAGCTTAAAGGGCCTCCGTCTTAAACGACTCAAATTTATCTTTTGTCGATTAAAAATGAATGATGATTACGAATGCATAAACATTCACCCGCAAAGATGCCGCTTTAATGCGTTTATTGTCCTAGAATAATTAGTCTTTATCATCATCTTAGCGCATTTCCAGCTTTAATACTCTCTTTAATGCAATGCATGGATATTCAGAAGCATTTTCCACTCTCTCGTTTCACCTCTTTGATTATGAGATTTTTCCCTTGGCCTTATTTGGTGCATTTCTGGGTGGGGATGTGTTTGTATGGAGCACTATGGCAACCAAAGTCAAGGTGACCAAGACCATGTTGAACACATTAGATTAGCAGAACACAGAAGCAGAGACAATGCAGCTTGCACAAAATGCAATTTATCTGGTGCCTGATTGTGGGCCTTTCAGAAAGCAGCCCTGCTCTCCTGCCTGCCGGTGGATTTATTGCAGAGTAAGTCTTACCGCTCCTCTCCCCGTCTCATGTTGTGCCTGTGGCTGTGTGCTGCTTGATTTGCTGAAAGACTAGCTAGAAGAACATTTTGGCCAGTTAAGGATTAAAGAGAATATGTGTTGATGATTCTGGGACAGGAATGTCTGTGAACAGAGAAATTTAGTTCAAACACGTGAGCGCCTGGGATGCATCTTCATCCACTTTTTTTCCTTATTAAGAAACTTTCTTGAACTGAAATGCACATTTTTTTGCTCTTGTGTTAGACTGTTTATATTGTTGCTAGAGGAGTTACTATGCAGAGCAACCGGCCATGTTTATCTTGAGAGGTGAAAAAAAAATGCAGTGTCAAGACTGGTTTGTGACTTAATTTATACATACAGGGATGCTCTTTTGAATGAGGAATGAAGTAGTTTAGCCAGATAAAAAATGTTGAATACATGTTATAAATTTCGCATGTGTTTTAAAGCCACGCACGCAGAAAGCTTTTTTATGAGAACTATATCCTTCTTAGGATTTGATGTATTTGATTCCTGAGAGGCAGAGGCATTTGATTTGTCTGGTTTATGATGATCAGAAAACATTTTTCATATCAGGTTTAATCTTACAGAAATGTGTACAGGTTACATTTGACTACAAAATCAAAAGGGGGGAACAAATAAAATCATATTTGCATAAAGAAAATGAAGTTGACTTTTAGGGCCATTATAATTTTGTAAAATATTTTCATGATAATTAAGCACATTTTCCCCCAAATTACTATAATAATTCTGGATGTCTTACTTTTTTTGTGTATGTGTATATATATATATATATGTGTGTGTGTGTGTGTGTGTGTGTGTGTGTACATGTTTTTCTATCCCGGTGGGGACTTCAACCTGAATGCATACAGACTCATGGGGTCTCGTGTCACCGTGGGGACATAAATTAAGGTACCCATGAGGAAACAAGCTTATAAATCATACAGAATTAGTTTTTTTGAAAATGTAAAAATGCAGAAAGTTTTGTGTGATGGGTAGGTTTAAGGGAATACAATATACAGTTTGTACAGTATAAAAACTATTACGTCTATGGAGAGTCCCCACAAAGATAGTAAAACAGATCTCATTTTCTTCAACAAAATGTAATTTCTTTTTGAGCTTGGTCTTGTTCCTGACAGGCTTTGTGAGATTCACCCATATATTTTATTGTCACAGGCAGCATCAGGACCCACGTGAACAATTTCCAAAACAGCTAAATGCCACTAATTTTGGCAGCTGGTTTCAAGCGCAGCTCCTCCCAGGCAGCACGTTAAATATCAGTGATAATTTATGCTCCCCTCTGTGCTGTGGCCGGGGCTGCACTTTGCGTTAAAGCACATGGCTGTTAAGAAGGGAAGTGTTAAAGAATGCTTCATAGAATCTGCGCTGTGGCTTGCCAATGTTAAAAGTAATCGATTTGGCAGACGCTATATTTGAAACCTTCAAACGCGTCTGACTTTACATAAAGTAGAAAACCCGAGAACTCTTAAGCTCAGTGTTCTCTGTGTTGCCAAGCGCACCGTCTGTCCCTGTCTTTCAGTCGGTCAGATCAGGGGTGTAATGCACGAGTGTCTTTCCTGTACGTGAGTATGCCCCACTCACTGCCGCATGAATTCTGGGACTGTTTTAGACGCTCTCTCTCTGTTTCAGTCTGGGGTTAGGGTCTCTCTGTACCATCGGTGGCCTTGCACCGGCTGTGGAATGTACGGCACAAGTCATTGCTCCGGCAGGAAAGGGGGAGCATACTGAAAAGAGTTTAAAAACACATTCTGCTTATGGATATCTCAGTTGTTGGGCTTGAGAAAAGCAAGGTCTCTGCTGAAACGGTCGCAGTGGCTGTGAGTGATTTAAAGGGGACAGCTGGATAACAGAATTTTTATTCTATCTTTTCTGCTAGGAGAGCTCATTTTGCAGTTGCTGTATGGTGTTTGTGTTATTAGTGTGTGCTGGGTGTGAGGTTTAAATAGGAGGGGGAAATCTGAGGGGGACTTGCTGTTTTGTTAAAAACTGGAAGAAAAAAAAAAGAGGAAAAAGCAGGAAATTGCAACCAGGAGACAGGGCTACATTTATCTGCTTCCTTTTCAAAATCTCAAGGAAAAATGGAAAGGAAAACAACATTTCTCAATAAGGGTCAGGGAGCATTTCTTCTGATTGGAAAAGAACGGAACTAACCTTTGGAGGAAGAAAATAATTGCTAGAGAGTTTGGTAATGGGTGCTGTATGTTTTATTTAGGCCTCAGTGCTCACTGTTCTCAATGCACTGTAAATATGTCAAACTTTTCAACTTTAAAGCCCAAGTTTAATTGCTGTGTTAAAGTAGTTGTTCAACCAGAAATTACAAAACTTATAGAGAGATGGCTACAGGGTTGATTGAGCATCCCGACCTTCCCACATAGCAACCAATGGTGTGGATTTGAGGGCGGGGCTATCTGTTCCGTTGACCAATGTCAGCCATTAGAATTAATTTATTTAAAAAAAAAAAAATTCATTTGGTGAAAAAGAGGAACAAATTACATCACCTTTAAATGTAACAATTGATCAAAAGTGACATTAAAGTAAAATTTTTCTTTTGAACTTTCTGCACATCAAAGAATACTAATAAATGTATCACGGTTTACACAAAAATATTAAGCTGCACATCTGTTTTCAACATTAATAATAATAAGAAATGTTTCTTGAGCACCAAACCAGCATATTAGAATGATCATTGAAGACTGAAGAAATGGCTGCTGAAAATTCAGCTTTGCCATCTTAGGAATAAATTACATTTTAAAATGTTAAAAAAAACAACCACACGTATTTTAAATTGTAATGATGTTTCACAAATTACTGTTTACAGCAGGGGTTCTCAACTGGTTTGGCCATGGGACCCACATTTTCACATGGTCATTAAGTTGCAACCCACTTTTTTAGGAATTATATATTAACTCAAGTACATTTTTCAAGTGTCTGTAGTAAAAGTAAGAAAGTACTACATTTTTAATGTAATTAAGTATTAAATGATATTCAATATGAAACGTAGTGCAGTAAAAAGTACAAAATTATGCTTTGGAATGTTTTGAAGTAAAAGTTTTCAAAAGAAAAACACACTGATAAAGTACAGACACTTGAAAAATTTACTTAAGCAGAGTAAAAACACTTCACTACTGTCCGTCTCTGTTTTTTTTTGTGTTTTTTTTATTATTTCACAAAAAATTGTTGACACACACACACACACACACACACAAGTACTGTCCCACTTTACTTAACATACACTTAAATTGTACGAATATGACTAATACTGATGAATAAATAGGCCTATAAGGTAAGACTATTAAATGGTAGTCCCAAACTAGTTTTTGTTAATACAATAAAGTAGCCACCACACTAATTTAAAAATATACAAAATAACATAAAGTGAAAACAAAGTGGCATTTTGGGGTTATGGAAATAACAGTTACCATGGTGAATACACAATACATCATGAACTGTTAATGAAACATGAAAACTGCTCCAGATGAATAGAATGAATACCTGCCTGCAAATCCTTCCCAGCTAACACACGTCGTACCAGTTCCGTGATTTATTGGTACTTTACTTTTATTTCATGACTTACTAATTGACAATGTAACGTTGCATGCTCGTAGTTTCTCTTGCGCTTTATATATGATGTGATATACAGCGGACTATGCCGCATTTGCACGTGCAGTTGAAGAATGCGCGCTACGAGCACAGTACAACGGCTGAAAGGACAGAACAGGAAAGTTTGGTTTTCTGAGGTGAGAGAGACTTTTTATTTTGTAACAAGCTACAAAAATAACGTTAGAATAATGACACTGACATATAGCCTGACAACATATCATCTGACCGCAGATACTGAATCGGGACAACACGTTTTTCTCAGGCACTCCACCAGTTGAGTTATGGCATTGGTTACGGCATTTTTGATCAAATAAAGCTTTGGTCCGCATAAGAGACTTCCTTCAAACATGAATGGTAGTGTATATATGTATACTGTTGGAATAGCTGAGAGATCCCTCCATAGTCAGTCACCACATGTGAGTATGTGTGTGTATATAATAACAAGTAATCCTTGTTAGAAGTCACCTGGATAGTTGTTCATGCTTTGCAGCCATATGTGTGTGTGTGAGGCAAGATATAGAGGTATTATTACCCCTGAGAGGTGAAAGGTCAAGCATTAAGCAAACTGCCTGCTTAGAGCTGTGCACTAGAGATCTCACTCCTCTGGCCCTGAAAATACTCTAGTGACTTGTCTAAATAATCAGGCAGTCCTCTAGCATAGATAACAGTACTGATAAATAAACACCAGAGGCTGAAGCTAAACACAGACAGCGCTATAAGAACGCGCGGCCATGCAGTTCTTCAAAGCGTGGGGATTTGTAGCGTGTCAAGTGCTCGGACCCGTCTAAGGGGTTAATTTGTTTCTCTGGTTAGTGCTGCATGAGACTACCTTTGGTCCAGAGTGCTTTTCGCCTATTATGTTTTTTGACCTTCTAAAAAGGAACAGTCGGTTTTGACCTCATTCATGAAAAAAGGGGAAAAACAATGGACTGGGTGGGTTAAGGAAGTCACATCATATCAAAATGAGATTAGAAACTAAAGAAAGAGCATTAAAAATCCACCCTTGATAAATAAAACCACAGTAAACCTCTTGACATTTAAATAAATTGATTGAAAAAAAGCATGTCATTTGCAAGATTTGTCCTTTGCAAGATGCTAAAAAAAAAAATTCTATTAGATATATCTAAACAGCCTTAATATCGAGGTATTGCGATATAAAAATGCGACGATATGTATTGTTGAGATAAACCATATGATTCGTGATATAGAGTTAGTTTTATCCAAGACTCAGCTTACTGTATTTATAAGGTATAATTCACCCAAAAATGTAAATTCTGTCATGTAGGCCTACTCACCCTCATTTCATTTCAAACCTATAAGATTTTCGTTCAACTTCCACACAAATGAAGATATTTTTTATGAATCCTGAGAGATTTCTGTCCCTCTTTTTAAAGTCCATTCCTCTAAAACTTTCAAAAATGTCATAAAGTGAACAGATGAACAGATTTACAACAACACGCATACTGTAGTGAAAACGGATGTTCAAATGCTTGCGTGGCGCACGAAAACAACATGAGAGTGAGTAAATGCAGAATACAGTTTTTTGGATGAACTAACCATTTACAGTTTGGGAATAGTCATTTTGACATGCTTTCTTGCGATTAGAACTGTGATTGACTGAAGCGATCGACTGATGTGCACTGGAACGGCACTCCTCAAAGTAAAAGTGCAAACATCATTTAAATCACCATATCACATTTAGTTTTAGTAGTATGATTATTCACAGCGTTTTAGATGGTTTATTCTTATATGTATAGTGCATTAATAGTGGGAGAGGCGGGACATAGCGATCACTGGGAGAGTCTGTGTGTGCGCGGCCTGTCTGTGTAAGAGATCCAATGAATGCCTGCATTGAAAGCGTGAGTACCACGTGAGGGAAAAACAAAAAAAGAAAGTTTACGGAGTTTCAGTGAGATTACTACATTAAACTACTATATACACTGCCCGGCCAAAAAAAAAGTCGCTTTTAAATTGGCAAATGCTTAAGAGTCAATGATTGTATCATTATTGTAGTGATTTTTGTGTTTCTAGCATGTTATATGTTTGGCAACAGTTCTTCCAACCCTAATTGATGGAGTGTGTAGCTTTTCATTTCTTAAACAACCATGTAGGAAGACACATTATGGCCATATTCCAGGATGACAATGTCAAGATTCATCAGGCTCAAATTGTGAAAGAATGGTTGAGAGGGAGCATGAAGAATCATTTTTACACATGGATTGGCACTTCTGAGTTCAGACCTTAAATTCATTGAGAGTCTTTGGGATGTGCTGGAGGAGACTTTACAGAGTGCTGGACTCTTGCGTTGTCAATACATGATCTTGACCAAAAATTAATGCACCTCTTGATGAAAATAAATGCTGTGATGTTATTTCCATCAAGAGGTGCGTCAATTTTTGGTCCAGATCTTGTATTGACAATGCAAGAGTCCAGCACTCTGTCAAGTCTCCTCCAGCACATCCCAAGGACTTTCAATAAATTTAAGGTCTGAACTCAGAGGTGCCAATTCATGTGTAAAAATGATTCTTCATGCTCCCTCCCAACCATTCTTTCACAGTTTGAGCCTGATGAATCTTGACATTGTCATCCTGGAATAGGGCCATAATGTGTCTTCCTAAATGGTTGTTTAAGAAATGAAAAGCTACACAATCCATCAATTAGGGTTGAAAGAACTGTTGCCAAACATATAATAATAAACACTAGAAACACAAAAATCACTGCAATAATGATCCAATCATTGACTCTTAAGCATTTGCCAATTTAAATCCAAACAGCGACTTTTTTTTTTAGCCGGGCAGTGTATAATGTTGAATACAATGTATAATAATGCAGTCGGGGAATATTTGTGGGTCCTGATAATAATATAATAATAATAGTAAAAAAAAAAATTTCTCAGGTTACGTATGTAACCTATGTTCCCTGAGAACAGGGAACAAGACACTGCGTCCTAGGACACTTTGGGGAACGCCTCAGCGTGACAGGTGTCTGAAACTACTATCGAATCATGGCAATCCTATTGACCGGCGACAGCCCATGATGTCATTAACATGCGACCCGGAAGTATATAAGGGCGCCTTACAAACATGACATTCACCTTATCGTCTGAAGGGACTGTTTGGTAGGCAGGCCCCGAAGCATGGCAAAGAGACGCAGTGTTTCGTTCCCTGTTCTCAGGGAACATAGGTTACATACGTGACCTGAGACGTTCCCTTTCGAAGGGAACTCGCACTGCGTCCTAGGACGCTTTGGGGAACGATATACCTACACCACCATGCTGAGGGGAGTGCATGCCCGTGGCAGTGACAACTGTCAGAAACAGCAAATTCAACTGAAATGCCAGAACCACTCTCCTTCGAGTCACACTGGGCTGTCAGTGACAGCATTCCCTACGGTCATAGCCCAAGCTATAAGCCTCAAGAGGAAACCTTTATACACTTTACATGAAGTCCTACCCAGGCCGCTCAAAGGCCTGGAACCAACCACTTCAACAGAAGGGGTCCCTTTAAGGGAATGTGGCTTGGGAACCCGAGGGAGCCCCAGCCAATCACTACTCGGTGAACATATTCACCCGAATGCCACCAGGGAGGCCTGACCTGGTGTCACTTACATTGGACACTTCAGTCTGGCCAACAACCTGTCTGTTCAGAAACAGAGCCTCTGGACACTTGCCTCTAAGTAAGGCATCCAGACAGAGGGACTGTGAAACTGGCAGTAACCAACTCAGACCGGATCTCAGAGACAGGTATCCTGGAGAGCAATACTCAGCGTAGCGCTTTACAACCTTTGCTAGTGAGGGGAGTCTATCTGCTTGATCCAAGGATCTACAAAGCACCTATCTTGAGCGCCAATGAGGCCGGACAGGCCTATGGACTGATCTAACTGGGAGGCCTCACGAGAGGCCTGCAACAGTCTGACCAGACTCAGGAGGCTGAGTACTCACAAGGGACCCTCAGTGAGGGGAGCACCGAGCCTGACCTGGTAAGTAGACCAGGCTGTAGGCTAGATACAAAATAGGTTCCCTTCTGTAGGGAACCAGTTGCAAAAAAGTGATCACTTTTGTCATGCTAGGGTGCGAACTCACCTTCAGGTGCTGCTTGCTAAGGCCAGATCAACTGATAGCAAGCATCCACTAGCTGCCAGAGTCATGCTAGCTGTTTAGTGTCCAATCTCGGGAACTCACCTTCAGGGAGGCCTGGTGAGTCCTACTACCTGATAGCAATTCATGCTAGCTACCAGAGCATCCAAACTCGGGAACTTGCCTTCAGGGTGGCCTGGTGAGGCCTACTACCTGATAGCAATTCATGCTAACTGTCAGAGTAACCAAATTTGGGAACTCGCCTTCAGGGAGGCCTGGTTGGGCCTACTACCTGATAGCAAGTTAAAACTGGCTGCTATGAACCCAGACTTTCTGGGGCTCAGTCTCAGGATGGCCTGATAAGGCCAACCGCCTGACAGTATGTGTGCTGGCTGACAAAATAAATACCCACACTGCTGGGGACTCGTCCTCAGGGGGGCCTGGTAGGGCCTACTAGCTGATAACAAGTCTTCTGCTACAAAAACCAACATCATTGGGAAGCATACCACACCAAAACATATATTGGGGCCGCCCACAGGAGGCCTCTCGAGGCTAGCTACCTGGTCGCAGCTGCTATGCATGTCCCCCAAGCGTCGGGATTCTCTTCCAAGGCTACTCCAAGCTACTTGTCAGCAAGTCTACTGCCCAGACTGCCAAGGCCAACCGCTTGCAGCAAGCTGGCCTAACAAGCCCTTCTGGGGCCGGCCGTCATGGAGGCCTGCTGAGGCTTACTACGTGACAGCGCAGTCTTCGCTGGCAGATAAGCTGTTTACACAGTGCCTACAGACCTGGTACCTAACTACATTGCCAACGGCAGTGTACTCAGCAAAACCGCAATAAACCCTTTAAGCAAGGGGAGTACAACTTACGCCACCCTGCCTCAATGGAGGCCCCGGATTCAGGGGCCTACCATCTGTGTGCATGGGCGTCAGCTCATGGCAATGCTCTGGCTTCAAGGGAGCGTACTTCTAGAACCAGCATAAAATGAAGGTTAGAAATTTCCGCAAAAAAACAAAGCAGAATGACGCAGAGCTGAAAGTGGAGTACTCAGAAACACCCTGCTTTAGTAGGGGAGTACTAACGACATGACCCTGAAATTTACAGGGTGAGGGCCTACCAGTGGCTCTAGATGTGCCTGGTGGCCTACATCCATGAAGCTAGCTCTGAGGGGCGGGGTCAAGCAAACCACACAGTCTCTTCGTGAAGCGAAAGACGGCCTAACCCTGCCCCACGACCACTGCTAGGTCGCTAACAGATTCTGCCTCTGCACCGACCTGCATTACTTATCTCACCCCAGAATGCAGAAAGGGGGCGGGCCTTGGCCGAACGACTCTCACCATGAGAGGAGCCTGACATTAGGGATGCTAGAAAAGCCTACATTCACGTAGTGAAGGGCCAGAGGCGGCAATGCTTTAGCAAAGCGCCTCCATCATCCCTAGTATAACCTAGGCCAGCTACCGAGGTGGCCCTGGTGAGGGCCAGCCTGCAAGCATAGATCTTTACCTGAGGCTCGGAGGAGCAGCAGCCTCAAGAGAAAAACTCTTATGAGAGAAGTCACTCAGGCAAAACAATGTCAACGGCCTCATGGGCCAGACATAAGATCTAACTGAAGCTCCAGTGTTAGTCTCTAATTTACATATACTCTCCACTGCTTCTGATAGAGAGGAGACGAACTAAACCAAGCGGCGGCATTAAACCTACTCCTAGTCTGGGAGGACACCTCACCACTTAGTACTGCGCTACATACCAGTAGGAATGAGCGGTGGCCTCAAAACTACTCTCACACTGAGAGGAAGCCTAATCACTGCGCACAGCGAAAATGAGCGGTGGCCCAACCAGTGAATTCACCAAAGAAAAAAGCCAACCCATACTCACATACGAAGCCCATATAACTGGTGCTTCTATTCTTATCGTTCTAGCCACCTAACAGGGGAAATTCAGGGCCCTAATATTCCTTCTTCTTCTTACATCTATACACTTTTAAACACATAATCCCCTTAACTCAATACAGGGAACGGAGGTCTGCAGAAATACATTTTCTGTTTTCTTTCTCTTTTTAAAATGAAAAAAGGAGACCTACCAGCGCAACCTGCGGCGTGCAGAATGAAGACTCACCAATTCAGTTTTATAAACATGAGGTATATCACCCTTACAGGCCTGAAAGGGACCCTCTCACTGATCAAGCCAAGGCCCACTCATCACGGGCCCATCCCCAGGCCTGATGTAAGAAGCACCTGGGGAAACGATGAAGAAGAAAGATGAGGGTCTTTAGTTCACCCTTGTGGAGGAGACCCATCACCAACGCTGACTGTGTTTGTGATGGATCATCTCCCTCAAATCCTTCTTCTTCCGGGAGTCCCGCCTCTTTTAGCGACCTACTCCTCCTCTGAGGGGGTGCACGAGAGGCGACGCTGGCTCTCTGGCCCTGTCTCTCTGGCCCTGTCTCTAGCCCTCGGACCGTGACGGGCCAAGCCCTCCCGTCTGCCTGGGCGCGGACCCGGATTTCAGCAGTATGCAGGTTTAAAATGCTGCCGAACGTGCCTTTGCCTCCCCAAACTTTCCCACCACCACCCCAACGGAGGTGGCGAATAAGTTTGGAGGGCGAAACTGGTGAATCGAGGAGAAAGCCCTTTTCTTTCTCCCCAATATCAGCCAAGTTCAACCACAGATGTCTCTCCTTGGCCACCATCGCTGCCATCGATCGACCGATCGCGGCAGACGCTTTGTTTGGTGGCACGGAGAGCTAGATCTGTGGGACGGCGCAGTTCGACCACTGCATCAGGGGACAAACCCCCACCCCCTGATCGAGATCCCTCAGCAGATCTACCTGGTACGCTTGCAACACCGCCAAGGTGTGCAAAGCAGCACCAGCCTGACCTGCTGCTGTGTATGCCCTGCCATTTAAGCGAGACATCGTTTTGAGAGGCTTAGATGGCAGGGTTGGAGCTCTCAGTGTCGATGCCTACCCAGATGCGAGAGTTTGCGAGTTTGCAAACTTCCCGTCAATCGGTGGCATCGACACATACCCATATTCCCCTATCCCCTCGACATCAGCGAAGTTAACCCGCTGATGTCGGTGAATACTGGCCGAATATGGGCTCTTCCATGCCCTCTCGATCTCCGTGTGCAGATCGGGAAGGAAAAGAAGGCTCACTGGAGCTGGAGGATTATGGCTGGAGAGAAATCGATCATCAAGCCAACTGCAAGCAATCTCTCCCCTAACTCGCTGCCACGGCAGCTGCAGTCTGTCTGCAGCGCATTCCATTACCTCTAACAGCTCTGCATACACGGGGCAGAGTGGCTGAGAGGATTCAGGATTTATTTATTTTCTCATTTTCACCACCCTCACCAGCCATCTCTTGCTCATCCATAAGAGCACTGCTGCTGGGCCTCGTCAGCCGCCGGATCGTCTGAGAGGATTAGACCCCTCTTGAGACGATCGGCGCGCTCCATCTGGGAAACCCATGATGCGCGTCGGCGCTCTGCCTCGGCACAAGCGGGACCCGCACCACCAGTCCCAGATGCTGGACTCTCCTCCCTCGAGAAGAGAGCCAGACAAGAACGGAGTGTTCTCAAGGGAAAACGCTCACAATTCGCACAGGCAGCTCCCTCAAGAACTGACTGTGCATGCTCTTCTCCCAGGCAGTAAACGCACAGCTTGTGTGTGTCCTCCGGTGTCAAATATCTAGGACACATTTGGGTCAGCACACTTCTGAACAAAAAGTGTGAATTACCTTAATTCAAAGCGCTTCAGACAGAACAGTCCCTGAAGACGAAAAGATGAATGTCATGTTTGCAAGGCACCCTTATATACTTCCGTGTCACACGTTGATGACGTCATGGGCTGTCGCCGGTCAATAGGATTGCCGTGATTCGATAGTAGTTTCAGACACCTGTCACGCTGAAGCGTTCCCCAAAGTGTCCTAGGACGCAGTGCGAGTTCCCTTCGAAAGAGAACCTCTTATTTTGGTGTAAAGTTTTAAAATATCATGATAGTATCGTATTGTGAGTTCAGTATCGGGATTTGTATCAAATCGTGACATGGGTGTATCATTACACCCCTAGTTGCTACTCGAACCCATCAGTTTGTGATGGAAAATGTTTTATAGACTGTCCATTACTGGGTTCAATATCAGCATTTTAACGCTATGTGCTACTTTGTTGCAGGAAAATATCCTGGGATCTGTGGGGGGCAGAAAGAAAGAGAGAGACGAAGAGAGCACATTATCACACATAGTCAAAAGATCTCCAAATGCTTCAGGTCCCATATTAGGTAATGAATCTCCAGCAGAAAGCAAGTTAATGAGAAATATATTGACACGCTGGTGTTACTGTGGACCTGTAGCAAGAACAGAGTAACAGAGTCTGCTTACAGCTGTTACACTGTGTGCTAAAGCCTGGACATGAGATGGACTGAAAACAGAAGTTTGAAAGAGAAATGTTCATTTTCAGCTTTCGCTTTTGAACCCATATGAAATAAACGTCACAAATGAGATCTTTAATATCTCAATGGTTTCTATTAGACAGATTTCACAGATTGATATCCTGCTGTAATCTCCTGTTGTATCTCCTCTCCACTGTCAGATAAAATCTCAACATTGTCAGATTTGCTGAGATACCAAAGTCTACAAAAGTCAGAGATATGGACTCAAATATTTCTCTTCAGATACTTTCAAGACAAGATAATCTAGGATAATGTTAAGTCAACGCTTGTCTTATTTGTTTTTAGTATTTCTCATGAGGAATTTTAGGAGAATCATCTAAAATTAAGGTCTCCATTATATCTCCTGAGCTAAGAAAGAGCAATCTTTGAGCACTGCACATTTCCTTTGCGAAGAACAGACTGGTTGTTATTTAATATATTTTATTTTTGGTGGCTGAAAAAGAAAAGCAAACTTAGAGCCCAACATCATTTGTTCAGTGTATTTTGCTGGCACGCAGACAGAAGCTCTCATGGCCACACTTGTGGAGAGATATCTGTCTGTTTTGTAATGCACCTTACTTGAATTTTGTTCTATTTTTGTCAAGATTTTCTCTTCTAAACGGAGGAAAGAGAGGCAGGAGCGCTGCGTGCGTCACGGCTTCTGTTTTAGGAAAAGTGACACTCTGCCTTTACAGACTCTTCAGAGCGCTGAGATAAGGAATTTAGGGGCTTTATCTGAAATGCCACGGTTTAATTTAAAGGGGTGAGGCACTTAGGATCTGGCACCGGCCTTTCAGTCTAGTGATAAATTTGCAAGAAAGTGGAAAAGATTGGAGCCCGGAGAGCAGATTAGTGGGATACAAATATAGAAGTGACATTGTAGTGGGTATTAGTCAGGTGCTCGTCTGAGCGAGTGGCCGGCCTCTGATAGGCTGGAGTTTATGGCTGCTGAACGATTGATTGGTGTGCCAGATTGATTGGGCCAGTGAAGCATCGGTCGTTTGTGTTTCCCTTAACTACTGCCTGCCGCCTCTCTGTTTCCTCCTTCTCCCATAATTTTTTTCCTCCCTGATTCTCTCTCCCTCTCTCGCTCTGCAACAGTTGGTGTGTGTTCATCTTGGCTATTCTCCATGGCCTGTTTGATGTGGTTTCCAGAAGTCCTGATCTGCAGTCCCTAGCTACACTTTTTGTCATCGCTAGACCTGCTGTCTCTTTAGCCTCCATTGACTCCTTTTAACCTCCTCCTGTCTCCCTCACATTTAAACAGCTGTTTGCCTCCCCACCATCTCGCTAAAGATGATAACGCTCCCATTTTCCACAGAAGTCGCTTCTCAATGTTTCATTCTGGCGGACTGTGCTGATTTCAGTCGTTGTGTATGTGAGGAACACTTCAGTGGAAAAACCATCAAGGCTCCGCCTTAGACAGTTCACCCACAACCCATTCACTGAACGTCTGATGCATATTGCAAGCAAAACTGACGAGCACAATCTGAAAATTGCAAGTTCCAATCTGATTGGTTGACTATCTGACTTCCAGGTGTACCGTACTGACACAGTGAGCACTTTTGAGGGATAGCCAATCACTTGCTTTGCTGATGTTTGCCAGATTAGTGATATCAAAACTTAAAATACTTGTATGGGTTAAAAAATTTTAAATATATGGGGTTAGTAAAGTTTTACTAAATGTTTTATACATAAAACCCATTTTTTTTTATCTATGCCATTCTGTTATTGTGGGATAGTCCATTTCAGATGACCCAGCCCCAATTTGAAAAACAAAATAACCTACTCCTCCATTAATAAAATAATCTTCCTGCCTAAATAAACAGTTCTTGAGTTGAATAAGATTTATTGAGGACCACTAAAAATCTGGCTATGAGAGACAAAAGTCCCGTTAATGTAAGGTATGTGGAGGCCATCTTGGAAATCTCCCATGCAGTTTTTTTCTATGTAGGCACTAGGCAACATATGAATGATTTGCTCTCCCTTACTGTCTCTGGCAAGACAAGGCTAGGTAATAAGTGTTTAAGGCTTTTTGTTGATGTTTTGGTGCTCAACCTTCCCACGGTCAACTAAACTGATGGCTTTCTGCTATCGGATTGATTTTTGTTGTCAGTAGATATGGCTGAGCGCTGAAAATATGCGTAAGCTCAGCCAAATCTCTCACCAACGTCAACCGCTGCTGATTCTCAAAGTGCCACCAAGGGTTGTGTTACTTGTGGGCATTTTATCAAGCCTCCTCAGACATGCAACTCAGCACTACATTCCTCTCTGAAGAGCATGCCATATTTTCCATCCAGAGAGAGAGAAAGAGAGGGTACAGAGGGAAACAAATGGCCATAGACAGGCAGTGTTGATTCAGAGGGACGTTCGGAGAAGAGTCACTGACCCTACATGGGCACCTTTCCTGCATATACCAGCACGTATAAGGTAAACCGATAGCCGGTTGAAATATCTCCCACTTACATAAAAGAGACAAAAGTGCAGACGGGACAGACATGGATTTTCTCACAAAGCTGACGAGGTCGCTCTTTGGAAATAAATAGTCTATGCCAGGCACATTCAGTGGGTGTTGTGTAGAGCGTGGGTCACCCTTCCTAACGCCTGTGTGTTTGTGAAGCAGGAGCCATTGTAAACAGAAGGGGGTCCTGGTTCTTTATGGCTGTTCACACATACACTGTTTGGAGTTCTAATATATGCTTCTGTTCACACTCAGTCTAGTTATGAACAAGAGTGACAACTGCATTCTATAACTCACAGACTTCCTGAAATCAGAACTTATAAGGAATTATACAGTTCCGGTTTCTTAACCATTCCATTGACAATTCATTTAGTACTTTCAAGGAATAAATATTTGGGAAAGAGAGAAAAAAAAAAAAAAGTTGACAAATGATGAGGCAATTTCAACAATTATTAATTGTATTTTTGCAGACTTTTTAATGACTTTCATAATAATTTTAGAGGTGGCATAAATGCAATCCATTAAATTGCCATAAATATATTTAAACAACAATTCTAAAAATTAATTAATTAAATAAATAGTAATATGTTTAATTCGTTTTTTATAAAATACTACTGACGAAACGCATAAAGTTCTATGTCAATAGTCTTAACAGTCACTGTCTTTCCAACAGCGATTCATGAACTTGGATGAATGTGTCTTATTCAGCCTAGTTCATTAAATAAGGTTGTGTCACTTTACAGTGTTATTGAAATATCTTTGATATTTGCTTTAGTTATAGTTTAGTTTACTTAGAAGGAGTTTGACTTTGTTATTCTTTCTGTTGTATGAACAGGACCATTTTTGGGTCACACCTGTTAGTAAGTACAGTTGTCAATCCCAAACACTGACTGTGTGAACATAACCAAAAATACACGTGAATATGAACATGGGGTGTACAGGTGTACATCTAAGCTGGTTTGCTGGTCTGAGCTGGTCTAGCTGATGTCCTAGATGGCATACTCCCAAAACTTTTCTAAAACCAGCACACTAGATCCACCTGACAAAGCTGGGATATCAACAAACCAGATTTGACTGGTTTAAGGCAAGCAGGGCGAGGCCGAGAGCCGTGGGAACGGAGTGAGGCTGACGGCATGAGTGTTAATGAGCGTCACCTGCACGGCATACTGGTCTTGAGTCCCATGGAGGAGCTCTGGAAGGATAAAAGGAGGAGTGATGACAGTGAAGGATGAGAGAGGACCAGGCCCGGACTTTACGTTGTACAGACAGTCATCCGTGTGGGGCTGCCGCTTTACTTCCGTTTTGTTCTTTATGTTTATTTGTGTGATCAAGTTTTACGTTGAATGTGTGCCGGTTCCCACCTCCTTCTTCCCTGAGCCTTTAGCTTTGCTACACAATTTTTTTTTATTTTTTTAAAGCAAGTATGATCTGAACTGGTTTAAGTAGTGATGGGGAATAGGAAGTGATATGTAGGTCCCTTTCCTGCCCGGAGGGGAAGACCCAAGAGTAGGCTCTCACTTTCAGGCCAAGCTAACATGTACAGGGAGCAGACACTACTGTCAGATCTCCCTCACCTCTTCCTGTCAGCCAGCGGCTACACGCGGTCAGGCTGCCGTGTGTGTTGGATACTGTTGTTCTCTCACACAAGCAGACATGGACACACAAATGTGTTGCCATGCGCTGAAGTGCATGATGCATATGTATCTTTTCTTTCTCTTACGTTCACTCTTAGACAAACACTCTCAGACAAGGGCACTGGGAACTCTGGCTATTTTTAGAATATTATATTACTCTTACTATTTCTGCAGTATGTAGCAAAGGGTCAAAGTGTAGTTGGTTTGCATGAGCCAGTAAGTCACTTTTTGTAAGCAACACAAAACTAAATATGTCATTATATTGTAAAAAATGTGTCTTTTAGTTTGAGACTTTTATAAGTATTATGTTTATACATAACTTTATTATATATATATATATATATATATATATATTCTCAGCCTCGGAACACCTTTTAAAATATTTTTTTTTAAAGAAAGACGCTATGGGCCCTATTCTAACAATCTGAGCGCATGGTCTGAAGCTCATGGCGTAGGTGCACGTAGGGCGTGTCTGAATCCACTTTTGCTAGTTTAACGACAGAAAAAACGGTCGGCATGTTCCAAAAGGGTTGTACCTAGTCTCTTAATGAGTCATGGGTGTGTTTTGGGCATAACGTGCAATAAACCAATCAGAGTCTCATTTCCCATTCCCTTTAAAATGCACCTTGGCGGATTCACTATTTACATGGCGGAATTTGCGAGCAATTTCCTATTATTTTTAATATTTAAAAATGTTTGTGTTCTGATTCGCGTCCCTGTGTGTGTAATAAGCAGAGTGTACGCACGTTGTGCACCCGCCTATAGGCACATATTACTAACGCGCCCTTTAAATAACACAAAAAATACTGGCGCAGTTGTTTTCAGTTGCCTCAAAATAGCAACGCGCCAACAATGTGCCTGAACACACCTCGTTTTCAGACCAGCACGCCCATGGGCGAACAGATAGGCGCAAATGCATTTGCTATTTAAACAACATGGCGCTGGACATGAAAATGGTAACTGTGTCGGGCTGAAACTCCTGGCGTCGCATTTCGCCGGGTTTATGATAGGGCCCGAAGATTGACTTCAGTAGTGCCAAACGGTAGTGTAACTATACATGAGTGTGGAGATTTTAATGGATTTCAGTAGTATTTCAGGATATCCTGCAGTGGAACCCACACTTTTGGCCCTGATATCACTGGCTGCAACATCTGTGGAGAGAGACACCTCTGGATCCAGTCAGCCCTGTCCTCATAAATCGTATGGACCCAATCCAGTAGGTCTTACTCACTGCCAGCTCACATTAAGTAATGCAGCCTCTGAAAATATTTGCTTCGTTTATCACAATGTTTGGCAAGATGAGATTATATGCACCCTAAAAGGCCCAATTTAGATAAATTAAACTGGCATTTTCCTCTCTTTCTAGTCTTTTCTGCATCTTGCTGTATGTGAAGACATTCAAACAACTAAACAGCCTGAAAAAGTATCTTAGAATTAGTCTTTATTTTTAACTCTGGCCAGCAGGGATGCATTTAAACCTGATTACTTTATAGGGCAACTCTGCTTATTGGATGCTTTGATTTTGCAAATTTATTTAAACGCATAAAGCCTTATAAACAAATAACAGCAGCACTGATGCATTGTCTAATTGATTAACAAGACACACATCTGATATGATTATGGGGGCATATAGAGAGAATAAACATCCTTAAAACACATTACGTAGCATAATTTCCTTATTTTTTATTATTTATAAATTAAAAATGTGGTGAGCTCTTACAATATTTTTGATTTATATGCTGAAATGCTTTGTTTAAAAATAGATATGTAAAAAAGATGCAAGGACTTGAGGTGATATTGGCTCTTGTCACAGCGATCTGAGCGCCGTCACACTTTAGCTCCCCTTGAACTGGGCTAATACTTGTCTATTCCGATTAGGATTAGTATGTGTCGTACTGACTCAGGCAGAGCCAGGAAGGGCATATAATCTAATAAATCTAGATAAAAAACACTGAGATTGGTTTACTGAGGAGAAGGATTTAGCGCTGACCATCTCGGAGTGACACAGGGATTAGCCAGGCTTTCTGTGCTGCTCTCTACAGGCAGAGGGCGGCCACAGGAAGCGGGAGGGGGCGTGGAGACACAGCGAGATGACCAGGGCTTTGTATTGCAGAATAGACAGTGAGTTTAACTGGTAGTGACAAGGTCAGGGTAAGGCTTGTACAAAAAGGCTTTGTTCCATAGGCAGATTAAAAGGCTCTTGCCCAGTTTTTATACTTTTGGTTCTTGTAGGACATGTTGTGTGTTAATCCAGACAGGATAGCGTTGCTGGCGGGAAGTGTTGCAAGGCCTGTGGGGAATAGGCGATTTTTGACTGTATATATTAATTATGAATCAACTTTTTTGAATATTTACCATGTGTAGTGGGAGGTTTAGTTAAAGTGTTCTGGATGAACTTTGTTTGATATTCTTGTTGAATGATCCATGTATTTCCTTTCATTCCTCTGACTGTTTTTATGTGGACACTTCCATATTTGTGTCTGTTGGCTATGTGTAGCTGTGGCAACAGGCCAGGCCTGGGCACGTTACAGGACTCTTTTTTTACCTTGGGTTTGACTATACTGTTTTTTTTTATCATTTATTATTTGAAATTGTGGTTTAAATAATATATTATTGTATGGTGTCCTTCTCATGTAATACTGGAAGTAGAGGTGAATAGTACTTTACACACACGCATATACACTATATTGCCAAAAGTTTTGGGACTCCTGCCTTTACATGCACATGAACTTTAATGACATCCCATTCTTAATCCGTTGGGTTTAATATGGAGTTGGCCCACCCTTTGCAGCTTTAACAGCTTCAACTCTTCTGGGAAGGTTTTCCACAAGGTTTAGGAGTGTGTTTATGGGAATTTATGACCATTCTTCTAAAAGCACATTTGTGAGGGCAGGCACTGATGTTGGACGAGAAGGCCTGGCTCACAGTCTCCGCTCTAATTCATCCCAAAGGTGTTCTATTGGGTTGAGGTCAGGCCAGTCAAGCTCCTCCACACCAAACTCACTCATCCATGTTTTTATGGACCTTGCTTTGAGCACTGGTGCACAGTCATGTTGGAATAGGAAGGGGCCATCCCCAAACTGTTCCTGCAAAGTTGGGAGCATGAAATTGTCCAAAATGTCTTGGTATGCTTGGTTGCATTGCACTTGATGTAAAGCTTGGATGCAGCTGCTCGTCCATGGAAACCCATTCCATGAAGTTCTCTACGCACAGTTCTTGAGCTAATCTGAAGGCCACACGAAGTTTGGAGGTCTGTAGCTATTGACTGCAGAAAGTTGGCGACTTTTGCGCACTGTGAGCCTCAGCATGTGCTGACCCCACTCTGTGATTTTACATGGCCTACCACTTCGTGGCTGAGTTGCTGTTGTTACCAATTGCTTCCATTTTGTTATAATACCACTGATAGTTGACCGTAGAATATTTAGTAGTGAGGAAATTTCACAAATTTCACAAAATTTCACAAATGAAATTTCATAGCTCCCCTTCCAAATGGTGATTTGTGAAAATCACGAATTTTCACAAATTTCACAAATTCACATTGCACAGGTGGCAACCTATCACGGTACCACGCTTGAATTCACTGAGCTCCTGAGAGCGACCCATTCTTTCACAAATGTTTGTAGAAGCAGTCTGCATACCTAGGTGCTTGATTTTATACATCTGTGGCCATGGAAGTGATTGGAACACCTTAATTCAATGATTTGGAGGGGTGTCCCAATACTTTTGGCAATATAGTGTATATAGCTTGTAGCTTCATATATTGTAATTGTGACTTTGTTTTGTAACTGTGACTTCATATGGCATAATTGAGGCTCTTTAATTGCAACTTTGTATCTCACAGTTTGGACTTTTTCTCGCATTTGTGGATTTTATATCACATAATGTTTGTTTTCTTTAAACTTTATCTTACAGTTGCATGTTTTTTTTTTTACTTATGTGAATGAGAGACATTTCAATGACTGTTGCAGTGGTCCCACCTTGTACAGTAGTTAAAAGAACCAATTGCCTTTTGGATTGAGACATTAGATGATAACATTTACTCACGACTGTGCAACCGCATTAGCTAGAAAAAAAATGCACTTTTTTATTTTGATTTAAGCTAAAGAAGTGGAATTTGTGATGTCATTGTTGATTTGACATATGTTATCGAAGCATATTAATGAGAGATCTTATTTTTCCCCCATGATGTAAAGTCTCCACCGTCATGACTAGAAAACAGCTGCCCAGGGACATTGCAAAGATGTTCACAAAGTGAGACTGATACTTCTCACTTCATCTCGATAACCTTTATGTTATCTTACATTTTTGTTGGATAAATTAATTTATGGGTGACAAATACATGTGTGAATAGAGTATTTCTAAAATGGCATTAGTAAATGAACACTTGCTTTTGATACTGCATCCGATTGTTGTCAGTATCAAGTCCAAGAGTCCTGTTGAATCAGCCATCAAAACATAGATAAAAGAAAAGTATACTCAGTCCACCTTTAAACTACTGAACAGTGCTGTTCTGGTGCTGGTGTTTTAAACTGTGGCCTGACATTCGGATGTTTGTATTTATTAACAATTCAAAGAGTTGCTCACTATCTTAAGCAGAAGACTTTCAAAGGCAAAAAAGCACAGCCCCACCAAAACGCTTATCCTCTTTCCTTGGGAGATAGTTAGCAATATCATCTGGCAATTAAGAAGAAAACGAGAGAGAAATGGAAAAGCCAATTACCTCTCAGAGTTAGCTAAAGGCCATTTAAACAGTGTGCCCATGACATAATAATGTTTATTGTAAATATTATAGTCAGAGCCAGAGTGAGCCTGGCGTGAGAGGGAGTGAAAAAATGGCATCAGTCTGAGACAGAGAATAATTTATTAAGATCTGAGATGCGCCAATTATGTGGAAAGGACCAAAAAGAAAAAAAAAATCAAACTCTCCAGGAACCGCATACATGATTGCAATCTTGATTAAATCCCCCTGGATCTAATGAGTTGATTTTCTGCTGTTAATATTGCATTGGCTGATGATGGATTCGTTAAGATAATGGAACGGAGCTAAAATATAAATGACTCCCTGTCAAGGAGCAGATTTTTGTCATTTTGCGCCTGACACCTCCACCGTGGGGATTTGCTAAGGCTCTTTTTTGAGCCCAGATTGGCCAGATCTGGAATACTAATTTTCTCCTGCCAAGACTCATGATGCCAAAGCATATCCCCTCCCACACGCTTGTTAAATATCCCCTTTTTCATCCGAATAAAGGCAGCTAGGATGAAACATTACATGTGCATATCTGTTCCATACCAGCTAATAAAGACCATTTACAATCCAAGATGTTTTCAAGGTAAATATTTTCATTTTTTCCCCCACCTTTGTTGTTTTTCATATCGTAATGATCCACAAAATAAATGAGTGGATGAAAGCCATTGGGTGCTGATGAACTGGTTGTATTGACTTGTTTCTGGAGATGAATAAATGTTGCGGCCCGACTCAGACGCAGACCTGGGCCGCTGGATCCGCCTCACTTCATATTAAATGGCCTGTCACTTAGGCCAACAAGATACATGAAATGTTCTCCATGTAGCATATTGATCTCTCGCTTTACTTGACTCACACAAGCAGGTTATACAGATGTGTAGATTAAAGTTAATGCAAAAAGCATTTCTCTAACCAAGACTGGGAATTAGTGGAGATTATGCACTGGCGTTGATAGCGTTGAAACAGAGATCATTAATCAGAGTGAAGGTGGGTAGTTATGGTAACATGGCTAATCAAATGTGCCAGGGAGGTTCTCGATGGAAATGAAAAAAGTTCAGTAACGGGGTAATGTATGAACTCTCAAGGCGTAGGTATAACAAATTGCTCTCTGTGAGATTAAAAAGCGTATTAAAGTCAACATGAAATGCAGTTCGTAACCCGTTTTCCCACTTACGTATTTCCTAGTGAAACAGGATATTTTATCTATTGGGAATTAATTGCATGTGGTTGGAGGGCGAGGGATTTGAGTTCGTCCACCCCTGCTGGTATATGCATGAACTTCATGAACTATGCATCTGCTTCTAAAAACATCTTTGTGTAAAAACATTCTGATTGTGACTGCCCTGTAATTTCTGCTTAAATTGTTTAATACATTTTTTATTTATTTACTTTACTTTATTTACGTATATATATATATATATTTTTTTTTTTTTTTTACCAGGCTCCCATATTTTTTTCCTCAGAATAATGTGTAATAAAGGACAAACAATAAAGGCCAGGAGCATGTATTTAGAAAATTAATAGGGTCAGTTATGATTTCATGTCAGCTACGAGATGAGCTCACTTCCCAAACGTCTTTGCCTTTTCTCCTGATCGTCTTAATCGCAATTGTGGTCGGTTTTCATGCTCTCGCTGACCTCGACTCCCCCTCCCGACCCCCTTCTCTTTTTTTCATATTACCGGGGAAACAGTGTGATAGAAGCTCACCCCCGGCCCTTTCTTCCATGTGTCACTTTTTTTGTCTCGTTACATGGTTTTGCTAAAAAGTTCTTTAATCAATCAAGTACGAGGCAGAAAATAGGCTTTGTCACGGCCGGGCCCGGGGTCGTGTGATGCTCGCTTTGCGCAGTGACAGCTCCTCAAAAGGGCCAGAAAGGAATATTTTGCAGGGAAAATAGTGGTTTCCATGGTGCCGGCACTTGTTGCACATCGCTCACCATTCTTTGCTCCCACGTGAGCAGCAGATTTCAAAGAGATGGACGACAAAAATTAGGGCAGGAGGGCAGGGTGGGGTGCAGAGGTAGCTGCCCCTCGGCCCAGTGTCCTCCTCTCCAGCAGGCAGCGGAGAATAGCACTGAGGAGTGACAGCAAAAAGGGGGGCCTTCTCGCCTCTGTCAGATCCGCATAAGCAGCGCTATTAAGTAAATGTTCGATTTTTCATTGTGCCACAGCCGTTGAATAGAGACTCAGAGGGGAGTACGTAAAGAATGAAAAGGTCTGAGCCAGGGAGGAAAGGCTGCTCGCTTTAATGGCTCCCAAAGTATGTCATCTGAATTATGTAATTAGCGATTAGCTTTTATTTGGGCCGAGCCTGCGTCCACCAGAAAGGGTTACCGAGTTTCTAATTTTATAAGTTACAAACACAGCCAGGAAATGGAAACAATGGATCGGCCGTAAATCCTAACTAAGAGGACAGAGGATTGTTATCTCAAGCTGTTTTGTATGCTACTTTGAATGTGTATGTTCCTGTTTTTAATTATTAAACCTACAGGTCCTCTGTGGATTCGCTGGGAGCAGCTAACTTCGTTTTCAGCATAGGAAGCTGTCATGTAAGAGTTTTGTCATGCACACAGGCTCTGGGGCTTTTAAGAAAATCAAGTTCTATGAAGAAAAAAATCTTTAATCAATGTTTTCTTTAAGGTGTGAGAAGCACATTAACAGAACTTGCTCTCCTGGTTTGTGCTTAGAAGTATTTTTCATACCTGATTTGATCTGAGCACGAGCTTATGGCAAGACTGCTTTCACCTTTCAAAGCTTTTCTGTTTGTGAAATGACTTAATAAGGTCAGAGCTACTTTAAACAATTTGCAATTTCCATAGCATCATCATCAGGCACAATAACAAACAAGGTTACTGGTTCCCTTCAACGCTTTGTGCCATGTACATGACCGTTTTTGTGTTTCTAGTGCTGAGAGAAGTGCGGCGCTCATCATTTTTTGTTGGTTTAACAGGTGTCGCGCCTCCCTTGCAGGTTTGTTAAAAAGTACACCGCTCTCTTGATTGAGTTACTTAACTAATAAGACTAACTCACGGCAGTTAACTGTGACAGTGAGCGAAAGGTAGCATCTAAATGTCATGTTTTCATGTCAACTGTCCGCTGCATAATTTCCCTGCCGAACGAAGCCCAGTCGTATGTGTCGAGCTAGTTTGTCTTTGAGATTCTCTGCAATCTGCTGTCAGTCTTCAGTAAAGGTTAAGGGGGTGCTGGGATATCTTCCTTGATGGCGTTTTATCATGCGAAGCATGCCCTGTTTCCTGATGAATATATTAAAATTATTACTGTGCAAACAGACTTTCTAATTACTGACCTGCTTGCCATTGTACTCTGCGTTCTTTCTTCATGTTTTTTTCCCCTCTCTCTCCCTCGCTCGCTCTCTCTCTCTTTCTTCATGCCTTGTTTATTTATCTGCACCAGTGAATACAGAATAGTCAGAGCAATGTCATTTCCATCCACATGAAAATGATTTCGAAAATGCCAATCTTGCCTATTATACAGTGTAATTACAAGTCTGTTTTTTTATCGTATCTTTAACCAATGGGGAGACCCTTGAGAGGGTAAATATCTCATCTATGCTCTGTTCCAAAACCTAGCGAGCTGCCTACGGAGGCGGCATTATGAGGGGTTGCAAAGGGTAGGTAACTTAATTATGCTGCCTTGTTTTAGCCAAATTCTAAGGCAGCATCATGTATCATTTGCAGAGAAGGCAATCCCAGAATACACTGTGATAAGCTCAGTTGAAAAATAAATTCAAAATTGCGGACGAGGTGAGAGAAATGTGGATATAAATGAACTTTAGTCAAACAATATTTCAGTATAATTACAATGGATTATTTTAAAATTGATTGTTTTATCCAATATTTGTATGTTATGTATTGTTTGTGTATGTAACTTGTCAAACTCAAGTTTAGTCTCCCATGTGGAGCGCTATTTGTGTGGTTTGTAGAGCTGCATAGATTTTGAAACAGAGGCAGATAAGGGGAGATAAATTTTGATAACTAGTCTAAACGTACATTTCATTAAATAGCAAAAAGTATCTATAAAAAGAGTTTAGTATAATTTAAATAGGAGTATTGTATCAAATATTTGTGTATTATGTATTTTTATGCTTCGAGTTTCACGCTGTTAGCTTAGCAACATGCTAACATCAAACTCGAGTTGAGTCTCCCTTATGAAGAGTTGTTTGTGCAGTGTGTGGCGATTTTGGCTGTACCAAATTAGTCACTTATCAGGGTCCGTGACAATTAAGATGCTCCCTTAGAATGCAGCTGCCCATGTAGGCAGATCACTAGGTTTTGTAACAGATTCAGACGAGGTTAGAGTAATTTTGATATACATTAACTTATATTTTGTTTAGTAGTAAAAAGTTTCTATAAAAATAGTTTAGTCTAATTAAAAATGCAATATTGTACCCAATACTTGTGAGTGTTATGTATTCTTATGCTTAAGGTATAGTGCTGTTAGCTTAGCAACATGCTAACGTCAAACTCAAGTTCAGTCTCTCTTGCTCCTTGTTGATTCGCTAGCGGTGTTGGCCGTTCCAAATTAGTTTCTTATGAGGTTCCATGATTATTAAGATGGTCCCTAAGAAGGCTCTCTCTCTGTAGGCAGTAGGCTACAGCGAACAGACCTCAAAATTTCATGAAAATGTAATGTGAGAAAATGTTCTGTTTTTGTTGTTTTAAATATGGGAATGGTTTCATTTGTAGAACTTACCCAGGTTGATGTAAGACACAGAATTGGACAGAATGATAAGATTAAACATGTATTATATCACACATTACATAACTGCGCCCAAATGGGTATAGGAGTATCTCTTATATTTGCAAGAATGAGGAATACCACACTTTCTCATGTCGAGAAGGAGAAAACTTGGCAAACATTATCAACGGATCATCATAAATCTCAAACATGCACTTGATTAGCCTTTCTATTATGTTTGTGTTCTCATCACATTGGTGAAGAATGTGAAATATGGGGAGGTTGGAAAACAGTCACATTCCTCTCTTTTTCTGGCTGGCTTTTGTTCTGTTTCTTTCTCAGCAGATTTCTCATTATCCAAAGGCATAAAATGCAACATTTTCTGTTCAGTCTTTTATAACGTACACCCTGTCATTGGTGTACGTATGACGTGAGCTGGCGTGTGCGCCGCGCCAAACGTGTTATTAAAGTCACCTATTTACCGGCACATTCCGCCCGCGCCACTTCATGCAAAAGGGCAAGCCTGTTGTTTACTCTGCGCCGGAGATGTTGCACAGGGGTTTGATCTGGGGAGTTGATAGGAGCGGCAATTTAAAGAGAGGACACTGCAGCTCCCAACAAAAACAATTAAAGGAAAATGAAAGGCAGCCCCTACGGGTTAAAAATAGAAAATTAGCAACATGGATGCTGGAATGCACGGCTCTCCCTCATCCCAAATTTACGGGGCCTGCATTGTTATGTGCGATCAGATCTGCCAGTTCCTCCTCTAAGCTCCTTGTCACATTTTGACTTAATGAAGTGCAACTTAGAAGGGAATTGGGTTCATCATGCTAGTCGCACGATGCTCCCTTGTTGTAGCAAACAGGGGCGGCGTGGGACCAGAGCGCTACAGCGCGAGTCGTTATCATTCCGGTCAGTCTGTTTAACACAAAATTAAACAAAGAACTAATTAGTGCCTCATGAATTAATAACTGCACTGTTGCCGAGTAGAAGTTAGGTTGCTGAGGGGAGATATAAAATAAGTAGGAAGATCAGGTTAGAATTATTATTACTTTTTTGGTTGCTTGTGCTCTCAAGGTTAGAAAACTTTGCAGTCTCTCATTTAGGTGTTTGTTTTTCTATGTGTGTGTGTGTGTGTGTGTGTGTGTGTATGTGTGTGTGTGTGTGTGTGTGTGTGTGTGTGTGTGTGTGTGTGTGTGTGTGTGTGTGTATTAACTTTTTCTTCACATGATAGCTGAACTGTTGGCCGGGCTTAAAGATCCCATGACATTGCTTGATTGCACATTAACATGTCCATTTTGAAACAGGAAGTTTGGGCGGGCCTTATCAATGTCATTAGGCTTTTGTTACAACAATACACCACGATTTGCTATTTGTTAGTTGGTTGCAGTCTTGCAAATGGTACTAGGGGGCGGAGTTTTCTTATTAAAAAGCATCTGATTGGACATAAATCTGTGTAGTGCAGGATGAGTCATCAATATTTTGGGTCTGTTTTCCCTGGAAGAGAAAGGAATTATTTGTAAATTATGAGTGTATATTTGGTAAAAGTGAACTTTGCCAATTTTTAGGAATACACTAGCATATAGATGGACAAAAACAGGTGGACTAAAAGCCACAAAACTCTGTGATGAAAAAGCTTAATTTTACTGTATTTAAAAAATGTCAGATTAACAGATTAGGCTTGTTAAAGGTGAAATTTTTAGTGTTTAAATTTTTTCACCTTATTGTAATATGCAGATACAACTATAAATAGGTTGATTTCTGCAGCAACAACAAAAAAGTATACACAAGCTATAAAAACATTGCTTTGTTTGTTTGAGCATCCCAACCAGCCGACATGGCAACACTGGTTCAACCAATCACGTGAGTTTGAGGCAGAGCTAACGGTATGTTTGACCAATGGTAGACAGGGAAAGTGTTTTGGAAACCTGTTTTTAATTAATTATTTAATTAAAGTTAATTTAACTGTTCCAATTGGTTTCAACTAGTGGAACAAAAATGACACATACCACTTTTAAACAAACATTAAAGTGATACAGTTCAAATTCAACACATTTCAGTGTCTGAAGTTGGAATAACTAAGAATTACTCTGCTGTGTGCTCATTTCATAGCGTTAAACAATACTTATCTCTCTCTCTCTCATCCACGCTCAGTTAGGCTCTGCTGTTCAAACCACATATATCACCAGACATCTCATCATGGATGTTTGCTTACAGAGGAATCAGAAGAAAGTGGTCACAGTTGGCTTGGCTTTACTGCCCACTGTAATATGAGTGTTGTGCTGGCCTTGGTTAATGCACGCCGGCCAAGGTCATAGTGGCTAATAAAATCCTCCCTCAATCAGATTTTAGGATTACTGATTCTAAGTAAATTATCATCGGCAAGCCGCGTTAGAATATTTGTGAAAAACTGGCTAACTGATGGCACACCTGCTCTCCTGGGCTCAGATGAGTATATAAGGGGGGTTTCTGGTGGGTTCCTGTCACCTGTCAGTCCCCACCAACTGCGACACCATACAGTAGCATTCTGTGTGTACGCAGTGGGTCACAGTCACGACGGGGGCCGTTTGAGAGCCTTTTGTTCAGTCAGCACTGAGTTTCTACACCCAGAATGCTAAGGGGGACAACATATCTTCACATTTAGACAACTCAGCCAATATACGCTCAGTGTGGATATAGGGGCATTAATGGAGTGTTTTATGTAATGCCTGATAAATAGATGTTTGGATTCTATTTACTCTAAAGTGTTTTTTTCTCTATCTGTCTTGCAGATGAAGTAAGCCTGTGAGTGGAGTGACTTTTTCCGTCAGAGTGCGAGAGAGAGAGAGAGAGAGAGAGAGAGAGAGAGAGAGGTAAGGGAAGCATGCATAATGGTTCATGTTTAATCATGTTAACACCCCCCACCCCCCAAAAAAAACTCACACAGATTATTGCCATATTTTTATATTTTAAAAGGGATATTTAAAAGGGATATTTTACCCAAAATTAAAACATTTTGTGCATTCTGTGTAACATAAAAAGAGAAATGCTGAAAAATTACTATATGTTCTTTTCTGTATAAATAAAGTGAAAGGTATCTTGGGCTGTCAGGCTCCAAAATGGCAAAAAAATATTTGATGACTATAAAACTATACGCTAAAATAAGTGTTTTGTATTGTAATATATATTTAAAAGGTCATTTATTTCTGTGACGGCAAAGTTGAATTTTCAGCATTCTAATATGCTGATTTGGTGCTCAAAAAATATTTCTTATTATTATAAATGTTAAAAACAGATGTGCAGCATAATATTCTTGTGGAACCGGTGACACACATTTTCCAGGATTCTTTGATGAATAGAAAGTTCAAAAGAACAACATTTATTTGAAATAGATTTTTTTTTACCATTATATCTAATATCCAAATATCTTTACTGTCACCTTTAATCAATTTAGTGCATATAAAAAAATATATATATATATATATATTGGAAACTTGAAAGCTCCCCATTCACATCCACAGCCAGTACATTCTTCTGCACGTCTCCTTTTGTATGTCACAGAATAAAATTAAATTAAATGATGGCAAAATGTTTATTTTCCTTATTTAGGTTTCAAGACAGTGCTGTAATTTATCTAACTTACTCCAACTTTGCAGTGTTTGTTAAATGTGCATGCAGCTTAGCATGCAGTTTTCCATTATCATCATATTTACTGCTTGACAGCTGCCATCTCAATAAGCATAAGATGCCACGCATGATTAATACAGCTCATGGAAGTTTACGGACAAAGTTAAGAGCATAAGGATTTGCTTCCCTGGATGAATGACAATGTTTTCCATGGCTTTGCCCGTGGCTCCTGAGTCAGCAGCAATCTCAGCGGAGAGGAGTGATGTTGTGCGTTGTCTTGTGTCAGTCTCGGGGTCATCCTCATGTCCAGGGGGGTTCTGGCCTGACCATGATACGGCTCAGAGAAACCAACACCCCTTTGTCCTGCCAGTGTCTTTCAGCGCAGGGCGAAATACACACTTGCAGCATCAATCACGGGCAAACTATGTCTAAACAATGTCTCGGCAGCCACCGGCAGTCATGCATGGCTGGGCAGGGAATGGAGAGAGAACAACACAGATCATGCTCTTTGTGTTAGGCTATATGTGGATGAGATGTTCTCCGATTCGAACATCTTTGTTCTTTAGAGCCTTTTTAAATCTCATTTTTCTCCTTAGATAACAGTGTTTGACTTTGCTGTCAGGTAGGGGTGGGCGGTAAGAGTCACAGTAAGTCGCAGTTTTCATTATTTAACAATTTATATATTTTTTTTTAAATATTTCAGAAGTGTAATAAATTAATTAATTTAATAATTCTGGCTTCAGTTCAAAAATGGGTTCATATTATGTAACGCTTATAAAATACTTTAAACAGCAATAGATTACGAAAATGACGAGAAGAGCCACGTTTGAAGCGATATACCTGTACTAGTTATACTAGTTAACCAGTTAGCATGTCGTGTCAACACAAAATCACGCTCATTATAATCAACAAAGCTGTCTATACTGGAAATTCCTGTAGCATTTTCTGCCATAGATTTAAACAGTAAAAGAAAATCTCTATCGTTTGACGCATTACTATCATTGCATGGTATATACCGTCACACCCAGGCCTGCTATCAAGTTAAGTGATGTTTTTCTGCGTCTCGGCCTAATAAGCCAGATGCTTTAGGAGTCCCTCTTCGCATTCAGACATAGGACAGTGTGCCAAGCCAGGCAGCCCCAGCATCATGACCCAATTCTCTCCTCATTGCAAACTGAATGGCTGGAGTATAGTTAGCTTAATTGGGTTTTGATATATTTAATTCGGCTAATCAGCCAAACTGGCTCCAACATGGGGCCTTGCATGCCTTTTCCCTTCCCGAAAAGCTCCCAGAGACCAGGCGGGTGCAGCGCAGAAGCCTCCCAGAATGGATTCCCTCTCAAACAGTGGGAAGAAAATTAAACTGCCAAATTTGTTTTTGTTGGTTCAGGCCTTCTGCAGGGAGTTGGAAGGCTTTTAATTGCACTTGCTGTGAAGAATTGGATGAGCTGCTTTTAAGACAACAAAAAGCAGGCTCCCTCTCACTAGACCGCCTAACTGGGCTGTTTTCAGAGATCACTTGGGTCAAATGTAGTGCAAAGACAGATTGCGGAGACTATTCTCTCTTATTTAAGTAATTACAGACATTGATATATTAAACCCTCTTTTATATGTCTAAAGAGAGCATGTATCTGCTGAGTTGGCAAGTTAAATTGTCAGACTTACTTTTTTTCCTTTGGCATATCAGTCCAAACTGTGATAACAAAAAAGCTATCATCTCTTTTGTATGCCGCCCACTATTTACTTTTTCTCATTTTCCCCTCGATTTTTTTGGCCTTTGAATTTTTTTCCAGTGTGTCAAAACAAGAAGAGGCTACATGGAAACGGCAGCCCTGTGTAAATATTTATGATGTAACATCTCCATGTGAATAGACTTTCCCTCTAGCCCATCCATCAAATCCGCCACCTCCTCAAATCGCCCCCTCGACCCCCCCAACACCCGGCCGCCACTTAGGCCGCAGGAAGCCAAGACAGGAGCATCGCGTTCCCCTCGCGCTCAAAGTAATTGTTTTTCTTTTGAACCGGGGCCTCCGGGCCGCCACATCTTTTGAGACTGTGGTCTCTTGCCTTTCATAAGCCCTGAAGCTTCAAAGCCTATTGGGTTTTTTGTCTCAGTGGTACGTCCACTGGCCCCCAAAATGGTGCGACAGGGAAATGTGATGTAGGTCAAATTACAGCAGTTGCGCTTATAAAAAGAGAAATTTCTTAGCATGTCGACAGAAGGCCTTGGTTACCTCTCATGCTACGTAGATAGCTCAGTCCAAAGTTAACACATGCCAAATGCAAAATAGAATTTGATGGTTAAATATCGCAAATAACTTATCATTAGGCTGGTAACTTGCTTTAATACATGGCTTTAATTGAAATATAAGACTGAATCTAACAGATCCAAAGTTTTATATAAATATAAATGTTATGAATAATTTTATACATAAATGTATACATTTAATTTATTTATTCATTGTAATTAATTATTGAATAACTATAAAATAATTATTTGCTAGTAAATTTTCGTTATTCACCCACCATTACCAGTTAAAGTTAACAAAATTATTATTTTAAATATAAATAAAAAAATGTAGGGTTATTTTATATTATTTTATACTTTTGAATTTTAATCATGAATTTATTTTTTATTATATTGAATTATTGAATAGTATTTTATAATCAGCATTTCTCTCGCATTGACTGCCATAATTTTTTTTTAAACTTTTCACAATGCGTTCTGGGTCTCTGCAAATGGTACATGCAGTGCTGCTTTAGATTGTGGTGAATATGAGTTATATATTATGAGCCATGCATAATTAAAGCAATACAAATATGAAAATTCTATCATTTACTCAGCTTCATGTTCTTCCAAACCTATGACTTTCTGTCTTCTATGGATCAAAACAGTAGATATTTTGAATTAGTAGATGAGACAGAATGACAAAACTTTTATTTTGGGGTAAACTATCACTTTAGTTCACTATCTTTTGAAACAGCCTTCATGCCGAGAGTGCGCTTGCGATGTTGTATAATGTTGCCTATGCAGCTTGCTAGATTTTGTAACAGAGGGATCTCCTTGGGAAAAATTCCTGGAAATTTGCCTCTTCACAAATCCTTATGTCAATCAGGGTATTGCAGAAAAGCGTAACAAATGCAAACAGATAGTGACAGGGAGCATCATTGTGCAGAAATTCATCTGTTGCATTTGGGCCTGGCGTAAACAGGTGTGGTTTAAGTTTGCTTTTTCCCGGATGTGGTGGATTTCAGCCGTCTCCCTTTATGTAATTTCTCTGCACTGGGTGGAAAATTAGGCATTGCAGCGTCTCTCAATAGAGCGACGTTACAGTGCCACTCTGTGCCTTTTTTATCAGAACAGACGGTTGCTAAGATGTAATTATCACAGTCTCTCCCTGATAGACTGTGCTGAGGACTGAAAAGGTAATATGGATTATCACAATAGTTGTACAGCTCAATATTGCTATCTAACTTTATCCATTTATCTGCAATGATGGGAATCCTTTGTGTTGTGCAGCGGTCTAGCATCTATCTAAATAATAAAGGCCATTGTCTCCCTCTTGAAGAGAAGGGATTGTCTTTTTAATTTCAGCGCAGTTTTATTATTGTTAATATTCAAGCTGTGACTGCTCTGTGCAGATGAAATTGAAATATTAAACCCAAAACATGAAAGTGGAAAGCCAGAGAGAGCTTAAGGAAGTGGAATATATAGCCATTTTTGTAATTACTTTAAACCAACAGGTCTCAAGGTGATTTCTAGTGGATCTGTGAAGTCGAGTGCACACATGCAAATACTTTCACCTCTCATTTTTTACCAGTATATCTATTTTTTTAATAATTTATAACCTAACCAACTTCTTTTTGTGATAGGCTTTGATTTAAAAGTGTTCTTGTTCTGCTTTTAAAGGAAAAGGATGTAGCTATTGAGTATTAGCGAGAGCTCCTCTTTAATCTTTATCTGTCTTGTGTGTGTCTGCATTTGTGTGACACAAGGACAGCGGGCACTTTGAAGAACTCATATAGAATAGACAACACTCGTTTTCACCTCTTTCTCACATATTTGGAGTGCCTCTTCTCTCCTGGCAGATCTATTCAAGCTTTCAATACCTTTTTCTCCTTCTCCGTCCCTGCTCCTTTCTCAGCGAGCAGGAGGGTTTTACTTTACCCCTTTGTCATCCTAATTGATTGCATTAACCTTTTGAGTATTGAATTTCCCCTGCATCACACAGAGCACAATGTGGAATATTATCATAATCTCTCCTAGTAATGGACACAGGGCAATCAACGATGCTTTAGGAAAAGTACATCTTTGAAAGATGGAATGGCATATTATTTTTAATCAAACGGATACCCTGGACTGGCAGGCTTTGAGAAACGTTGACGCTTGTCTGAAGGGTTATGTCTTTTTACATGCCCGACAGTTGACACTTTGAACCGTGCAGTCTTTAAAACTCAAGCCTGCTCGGCTCAACAAAACCATTTTTCCTTAAGATCCCTCTTATCTTGATGATAATGATATATGTCAGCACATATGAGGAGGAAATTTTATTTAACATTATAATAGAGCATAGTTGGGCATTATATTGTAATAACATAATGGAGATGGCTTTTTATTAATAAAGGGTTATATATAAATGCATATACACATAGCCTTTTCATTTGAATGTTGATCAATGTGCATTGAATACTACCCAGTATTCAATATATATATATATATATATATATTAAAAAAAAAAAATATATATATATATATATATATATATATATATATATATATATATGTGCGTTATTGTAATGAGGAGCTTCCTGTGTTGAAAAAGAGACTTCTATTGATATGATAATTCGTGTTTGTGTTGGTGTGGGTGTACGGCCCGGCCACCCACTCACCTGAAAAGACCCCTGAAGTGTTTTTCTCTTAGTGCTAGTTTGAAGCCTTAGGGGTCAGGAGATACTGGCTCTAAAGGCAAGATTAGCCCTCTGTTTACGTTGCAATTGCTGGGCCACATCGTTTAATCCCTTTACCCTCTTTACATTTGCCTGTCAGGATTTAGAGGGAACCATGAACCATCAACAAGACACTCATACACGTACATCGTCGCAACAGCGTCACACCCCAAGAGATATTTGAAAGATTTTTCAGTCAAAAAAAAAAAATTCTATCATCATTTACTCATCTCTGTCATTTCAAACATTTTTTTTTCCTGTTCACACTGTTCAAAATGCGGCTTTCCATACAATGAAAGAGGATGGTGACCAAGTCCTGGCAAGCTCCAAAAATTACAAAAATGCACCATAAATGTATCAAAAAAGTGGTCCAAATGACTCATTTGTTATTTTCAGTTCTCTGATGTCGTACTTTAGCACGTCCTGATTTTTTCGAGTTAGACGTATTCCTGGGTCAGCATATTTTGTTGATCCAGGAACAACATTTCTATCCGAAAATTCAGTCCTAACCATATCCCTATACCCCTAAACCTACCCATAACTTATCCCTAAAATCAGAGAGAAATGATAGGTGAATAACACTGATGTAGAAGCACTTAACCCTGATTGTAAGCCTAAACTTGACATACACTGTAAACTTGTCCCTTAAATCTAATTGGTTGATTGGAATTTTGTTTCGGGATGAACAAATACCTTGATCTAGGAACATGTACTTTCTTTTGTACATGTTGTACATGTGAAATCAGGTTCTGCTCATACTTTATGTGCGATGTCATTTTATGTGATGTCATACTGATGGCATATAGCTTTATGTGAGAAACAGACTGAGATGTAATTTATTCACTGAAAATCTTCCCCTCTGTCATAGTTCTCAATTCTCATTTGTGTAATTTCAATTTTGGCACATTGTGATCAGTTGTGAAACACATTAGAACCAATGATGTTTAGCATCATTGACTTTAAACCTAATGTTCCATGACATGATATATTTGGATATATAAGTGAAGCATTAGAGGATTATCATCAAGAGATGACTTAAATGTTTGTGTTTTCCTCACACTATGATGCTTTTATGTCATTTTTGATCTTGACAACCCCTGGCCACCAATGACTTTAATTGCTTATGAAATCATATTATATTTATGTAAAAAAACAGCATGAACATTCTTGTAAACTTCTCTTTTGTGTTATAAAACATCATACAGGTTTTGAATCACATGAGGGTGAGTAAATGATGACAGAATCAGATTACAGATCTCTTTAATCGAACCGCATACATAATTTTTTGATATTTGATCCCAGAAAAGTTTTATATTTACAGTATGATAAAGCTAAAAAAGACTGTAAACATCCCTGAACAAAACATGTCACACTTTTAAAACGAACGCATGTGACGAGGAACGGTATCTGTTCACTATAATGCCAGGCTAATGCTTTTGATTAAAATGGATAAAAGTCAATGCTTTGTCGTGCCCCCTCGTTAGAAGAATAGTGACATAAAAACATCCTTTCAACAAAAACACAGCTTCTATTTGTGATGGGGCATGGTTTGTTGAATTTCAGCATCCCAACAAAAGGCCACGTCTGTGTGTGGAGCAGCTCTACTCGCATGCAGCCACCTGGCTTCTCTCTCACTCTCTTTTGTATTTCAGGATTTATTCAACAAAACCCCGAAAACTGGAGCGCTGCAAAAAGCCAAACTGACTTTTCAGGTTTTAATGGGAGAGTAAACAGTGGTACAAAGCATAAAACTAATTGATTGTTTAGCAACAAGGAGTCTGTGTTATCACGTTTCCCTGGTAACATGAAATTATTGTCTGGTTGCTTAGATGAATTGAAGCAAAACAGCCTTTAATTCATACCAACTCTATTATATATTTTTTTCAGGCAGGAGAGAAAAAAATCAATTGAAAGGGACCCTTATGAGCAACTAGGGCAGACTTATGATCAATAATTATTGCAAATAGGGATACAGTGTCTTGATTTGATTGCTTTGGGTTTGACGTTTAAACACACAGAATGCTCATATTTATAGAAAAAATGCTCAGATGATGAACAGCGTTGCCGATATATCAATTTTAGGTCGCGGGGGCCATTTCGCGTTAGTTACATGCAACATAAACTCCAAAACAAAATGGAGGTTTTGGGTGAACGATTGGTCAAGGTCAATTAAAAAGACAAAAACATCCCGCTGTGACTCATCTCACTCCTGGGTCCACCGTCGCTGATGTCCGTTTAATGAACGTCACACAGTAGTTTCACACAAATGTTCAATATATTGCCATTTCACCAAGCAAGGTCAACCAGTCGATGAATGTTATTTTTATAGTGAAAAATCCAGTCTGGGTGTCAATCGCTCATTCAATAGATCTGCTTCCTTTTCTGTAAGCAAGCAAACCAAAGCATACTGCTCATACTATTTATTGTGTTCCCTGTGGGTTGGTCTGTCAAATTGCACAAAAAACTCTCACATTTGTGCTGGTTTTTAAAGAGGAACAAGCTGTGGGACAAAAAAAAATGAAACATTGAGAAGTTTTGAAGGGTCTGGGAGTGAGTACATTAGAGGAACCTATTCATTACTCTAGCCTGTGCTGGCTGACAGGCCCCTTCTACATTAATATCAATTATCGTCTGATAAATTGCGCAAAGCGGTCGGCACGCTCCGGTTTTCGTATATTTTAACCGCGTTGTCAAACGTACTAGTGTTGTATATTCCTAACCCATCCTCAGATTTGCAGTTTGAGCTGAGAGCTGCCATTTTCAACATTTTTTTCAGCAACTGACACACAGTGTCATATTTCCTGGCTTTGCCCAAACCAGCTGTCAGCTATTGCGGGCTTAAACTCTTCACTTGTGTCTCAAGTTCTCTCGGGTCAAGACTAACAGCATAGGCGAGTATACATGTATACGCACATTTCTCACACTTGGTAAATTCAGGCGTATTCCACATGCAGACGGTTGTTTGATTAGCTCCACCCAAACATTTTATGACCTTATAACTTTGTTTAAACAAAACGGTCTGTTCATTTCTCTGCCTGTCTTTTTTTTTCCTCCTCTCCCCCCATCTCTCTTTTTCTCTGTTATCCTCTCTCTGGGTAGTATTCAAAGACAGATATAGCAACAATCCTTATTGATCTAATCTGTTTACTGCATGCTATTTTCAACAGTTCCATCGAAAACTCCCTCCCTCTGCAAGCCCCATCGCCACCCACCGCTCTACCCCCGTTTGCCTGACCTACATGGCGGTCACATGGCCTGGTTCCCTGGCCTGGCATTTTATGGAAAATCAGCGGGTGAGATAAAGCCGCAAGGTTTTGAGTGTTATCCTCTCTATCCTCTCAAGAAGGCTGGTGTTGAAAGAGGCACTACTGTCACAAGTCAGGCCAATTTTGGGCCGCCCATGACAGCTTTGTTGCTTTGGCAGCTTGGTTTCTGTTTAGGATTTTTGCCTTCACATTACTACTTGTCATGTTAGGGATAGTTCACACCAAACTGAAAATTCTGTCATTATTTACTTACCCTCATGTTGTTTCAAACCAGTTTGAGTTTTTGTTTTTATACAAAAGGAGTGCTGATTGCTTTTTTCCATCCAATTTAAAAAAAAAAAAAAAACTACAATAGAAAAAAAATACAATAGAAACAGTAATATTGTGAAATATTATTACATTTAAAATAACTTTTTTCTATTTGAATATATTTTAAAATGTCATTTATTCCTGTGATGGCGAAGCTGAATTTTCATCATTATTACTCCAGTCTTCAGTGTCATATGATTCTTCAGAAATCATTCTAATATGCTGACTTGGTGCTCAAGAAACATTTCTTATTATTATTCATTTTAAAACAGCTGTGCTGCTTAATATTTAAGCAAACCCTGATACATTTTTTTTCAGGATAATTTGGTGAACAAGAATACGGATATCATTTATTTGAAATAGAAATCTTTTGTGACATTATAAAAGTATTTACTGCCACTTTTGTTTAATGTAATGCATCATTGCTGAATAAAAGCATTCATTTTTTTTTTTTTTTTAAAGTTAGATATATACATACATACATAGTATATTCTGAATTTCAAAATTCGGCCAGGATTTTCTTCCAAAAAATCACTTTTTGTCTGTTCCACAGATAAAGAAAGTAATGTGGAACGACAGTAACTTTTTTATTTTGGGGGGTGAACTGTACCTTTAAAACCCATTCAGTAGTGCATGTTGGTAGTCTGTAGTGATTTCCGTCTAGTGTAGGTGGGCCAGAATTGTATGATGTCAGTGTCAAGCCAGTGGCTAAAGTCCAGGCCAGAGCAGAGCAGCCAGTGCTGAGGGCTTGCTTCCATGCAGTGACCGAGTCCCCTTCACACTGTCGTCTGCCTGTAAATTTTCTGCTGCCCTTGCTGTTCAGCCAATTACACCAAAAGAGCTTTAGTGATTCCACCCCCCCCCCCCCCCCCCCCTTGTCGGCATTTATATATTTATTTATTTTACAGACAAATGCAAAGCATCTCTGAAGGTTAAAAAAATGCTGAATTTCACTGTGCCTATAATATAAACTTTTTCAGCTCCTTAGCTCACAGTAGGACTGATCAATAGATGTCAGCTGTGCTTGCTACTTTCAACAAGCATTTGTGTTACATAAATCAACTCTACCACACTTTTATTTTCAAATTTAGATTTATCCAACTTGTTGGGTTTCTTTAAACCAGCAAATAAGTAATTCTATTACAAGCTAACCTATCCCATACAATGAAATAAAACTGTTGAATAAAACACTAACATGCTGACAAAGTGCACAAAAGAAGATGAATACATTTAGCAGAACATTGGTGCCTGTCCATACAGCTTGTTTCAAATATTGGAGGTTAGAGATTGTTAATGCATGTTTGTGGTCAAAGTGAAAGGCTTGGATTGCTTGTTTTTGGTTGACTTAAAAAAATATTAACATTGTGTAAGTGGGGAAAAGTAGCACTGTAGTATAGTCCGCCTGGTGGAGTGACAGGCTTCCTGCCTTATACCTTTGCTGAGCTCAGATCTGTCTGTCCGGCTGATGATGATCATCTTTGTTCTTCTTTTTCTGTCTCAGTCACATGGTTGCTCATAAGGGGCCTCTCATCTGAGGGAGGGTAGTGTTTAACTTCTTAAAAAGCCTTTTCTTTATGTGAACTGCCATGTTGGCACTGTTCCCTAAATAAAGTTTTACAGGCTCATTTCCTCCTGAACACTTCTATTTGTAGATTGTTCTTTCTAGTGCTTCAATGATGTCGATACTGAACTACCATTTTAGTGGACTGCACTTTAACCTCTTCTGTTTGGAGCACAAATACATAGCCACACTGTATACCATTACACCAATACCATTGACTATCTATCCATCCATCCATCCAGCCAGCCATCCATCCATCCATCCACTTTTGTTTAATGTAATGCATCATTGCTAAATAGTATTAATTTCTTAATAAAATTTCTTAATAATTTCTTTAAAAAATCTCTGGATTGAGCGTTGGATCCATCCATCCATCCTATTTTAGTATATATATATATATATAGATTATATAATATAGTTGCATAAATACATATATACACAACTACATTTTATTTTATTTATATTATTTATTCTTTTATTTTAAGATTAAAGATTGGAAATGGATTTTCTTGCTTCTTTTACATTTTGCAATGTTTTGAAGGATCAATTTGAAAAAAAAAAGTCCTTAAGCTGTGCTGTTTACATCATATATTTAGCATATATTTGAAAAAATTTTGGATTAGTCAGATTTTGTTTCCCTCATATGGGTTCTTAATATGTTCCTCGTCTTCTTGAGAACAATTTATTGTTTTGTAGTTTTTCATAAAAATGTTGGTCTGCCTCTGAAATGACATTATTTTTTCTGTAAAGTATGCGAAGGAAAGGAAAGAGCTTCATTTGGAAAGGTAAACAAGAAAATTACCCAGTGGGTTTGTAGTTGGCGTCCTTAAAGATTTATGCTACATTTTAAATTAAAATTTTTCCTTGTCTCCATATTAGAAAAAGAAATAGTTAGTCAGTTAGGTCAGTGTTGAATTTTTAATAATTACAGAGGAAGTAGCCAGGCAAACAACAGGGGAAGAATAGAGAATAAAGTGCAGCATAGAAACGCGCTAGCTGCTTTGCTAACTAGCTGAGGGCCGTGCTTAGGGTATTAGCACAGGTTGCAGTTAGTAATTCCAGGACTGACTCAGGTCTGGACTGGGTGCTGATAGCTCCACACCATCTGCATTGTGCTGTTAACACACCTTCACATCCGTGGGAGGATTAGTGGAAAATCCCCAGTTTTTTTCAACCAGTTGACAAATATCAGATTTGTCTCTAAAAATTAGCTCCATCCATATCTCCCACCATATGACACACAAAAAAGATTAGCTTTAATACCCAGCCAGCTTGAGTGTGGAAAAAAGCAGATTAAAGTTTCAGTTTAGTAATATTTACCGAGCCTCTTCTATCGGATCCCAACTCGGCATCGGGCAGAGTCTTCCAGAAGCCGCACTCCCCCACACCCGCTCTCTCTCTCTCTCTCTCTCTCTCAGACAGCAAGATGTTTGTCTAGCAACAATTAATGCCAATATTTATCTAATTCATCATCGCCCAATCCTGTGCCTGAAGGTTGTCTTTTTAGGATATGGCTTTTAAACAAACACAGGGAGCAGTTAAAGAGCGTTAAGTGAATAAAGGCAGCAGGTGTCCTTTCAGACAGAGCTTTGTAGTCCTCCCAGGCTGCTGTGCTGTTGTTTTAGCCGCCCATTGGCGTGGAGTAGGGGGTGGCTGGGAAACGGGCCTAGTAGGTGACCCGAGACCCCTCTACTGTCCCATTGTGAGCACTTTTGTGGAAAGGTAGCAGCAGCGTTTGATGTCACTTTAAAAGAGTAAGCCCTTCGCATTACGGCACAGCGTGCTAAAACCCATTCATGTGTAAGTTCAACGCAAATTTACTGTTTATAAATTTGTGTTATGATATACTGAGCTTTCGGTGGGTAAACATAATTTAAACGGTGCATTTCACATCACCTAGAAAAACAGCCTTTATCACGTATTCCAGCAAAAAAGAATTATCGCAGGGAAACAAATTGATGCCCAATGAGGCAAGTTGCAAGGATATTGGTTGTGCACGCACGACTGAACCCCCACAGCTGTCATCGTTAGCAGGTACGGAGGATTTTAGTGTATTCCGCAAGCATTTGCTCAGTCAATATGTTTCTCTTTGCCATTTAATTATCGTACCCGTGATCATGGCGTCTAGGGGGGAGAACAGGGCTCGGATCCACCTGCACACAGGATACTGGCTCGCTGCTCTCTTCCTGGACCACCTCCATACCCAGAGGTTGACTCCTCAATGCAGGAGCCCATAAATGAAATTAAGGTGTCAATTAGTCAATTATGGCGTAATAACTCGGAGGGCAGACGTTTAGAAGCAGAGCGTACCTCAGCTAAGTTCATTTCCTCTGGTCCAGGAGTCCTTCGTCCTGGCCGCACGTCACTCTTCCACACAGAGCCGCTGAATAAGGCCTCTGCTCGGTTAATTTTATTTTCCGTCGGGTATCTTTTTTGGATCGACAATTTCCTCTGCTGGTTTTATTTCAAGTCGCATTTATTTATTTATATTTACGTTCCTGCCCCCTCCAATGCAGGGATGTACTTTTTTCTTCCCCAATTTGGCTTTAGAGACTTTTATAATTTAGTAATTAAAATCTTTGATAGGCTTTTGAAATTGCATCTAATTGAATTTAATGGGGAGATGAATTTCAATTTTATTTGATTACTGGGACCCCTGGCATAGGTATTTATGGAAAAAAACTCTACAAAAATATGCTGTGTGGGCTAAGATGGCATAATAAAATTAGAGGTAATCAGATTTCTCTGTCGTGAATTTCGCTCTAATTTCACTATAATTTTCCATTAGATAGCTAGTTTACAAATATTTGCTCATCTGCGATGGGAGAAGCTATCTGTCTAAAATGATTATGGTCAGGGCCTTCAGAAATGTGGCCCTTTCTCTCATTCCCTTTTAAAACCAGATTGCGAGAGACCGAAATTAGGAAGATTACATTATGACTGTCTGCATCCGGGAGAGATACTGAAATGTAATGATGGGAGGCAGGGGATGAAAGCTGCGTCAAGACAAATGTTTTTACTTTTAAGTAATGTTTTTTAAGTGAACTGGACATTTCAGCCTAGCACTAGATAGATGTGCACCTGTTTTTGCTCCTTAGATCACAGGAACATGTTTAACCTTTTTTTTTCCGGCCACATTTTCATTTGTTTGCAAAACGACAATAGGCTAATTTAATAAAGATATTTTCATTATAAAGATCGCCGCCACAAGTCGGCCAATTAGTTTATGATAAGTAACTTCTGACCGCTTCTTTTGGAGATACGCTCCCATTTTGGTATGCAGTACATTCACCCCCAGAAAAATAAATATATAATGCTATCCAAATAGACGTGAGGGGGAATAATATCCAACATCACAAGCTTCGCTAGAACAATACAAGGGCAAATGCTTTCTCAGGCCTTCTTTTCAAGCCACTGCACTAGACTCCAGATTTGTCATATTCAATTTCCTGTCAATTTCACAATTGAGATTTGAGGGGGGAAAAAAGCTCTATTTTAAACCTCTGTGGGAAAGCTTCTTTTTCAGGTTAGAGATGATGATGATGATGATGATGGCAGTGGTGATGATTCTCCCTTTTCTGTCTTTTTTTATTTTGTTTTCTTTTTTGTGACGCCCTCCACCTCTCAGTCGTCCACTCGGTCTGTGCTGTCCCACTGGCTGAGACAGCGAGAGGGTTCAAACACAATCTAACTCCCAGCAAAGGTCAGTTTTCTCACTCCACATGGCCCCAGGCCCTAGGCACAAAAGCCCCTCAATTCACATCTTTCAACTGGGCGCTGGCTTTTGTCCCGGCGGAGCGAGGTGCTTGGAGCGGGCGGCCATCAGACCAGCCCCTCCTGGAGTGCGCGGTCAGGGGCAGCTAAACGTCTGGCCCCTGCATCCCTTTGACGGATGCAGCCCTGCCATGTCACACTCCCCCCTCCCCGCTCACCCCCATGCCCTGAGCATACCATCATAATGGGCCACATCAAACGCCATTCAGATCCTCTCCGAGAAACAGAAATGGCAGCGAAAAGAAAAATGATCTGCGACCACTGGCCGTTTCCTACCGTACAAAGCATTCCGCTCTATCGTTGCGCGCTCGTTGCGCGTCTTGTTGCGGTGTCAGTCAGAGCTTTGAATGCGCTCGACACGTGTTGCTGTACTAATTCAATAATGTCCCATGCATAAAGGTGGCATTATGTTGTTTTGTTGCAAAACTTGTGAAGTTGGCAGAGGCCGATAGGTGTGGCACGTCTGCTGATATTTTGCGTGTTTAGGGTTTTCTCTGGTACGTCTTGAAGATATTTGATGACTGACTGGCTCTTCCCTTCTGGATTAATGAGTTTAAGGTGGGAACATTTTGCCATTGTTGCTTTATGACTCACCCGTGTAATCACTAAATCAACCAAAACCTGTTTTATGCTCACAAATGAGATGTAGCAGTTAGCAAACAGGAACTTGGGATTGACTAATTTCTCACAGTTATGAGACAGTACTCAGAATATGCATTTCCCCTTTTCATTGGCCCTGTTTCTCAGCGTTTTCAAGAAATTAAGCTCATTTTGTTTTGGCCAAAACTTGGCGCTTCCTGCCTGGTGTTTACTCATATCATTTGCGGTTCAAGTTGCAAATGGAAATATTTCCAAAGTCGACTGTGTTTAGATAGAAAATATGCTGAAAAAATGCTGTCCGGGTGCGCTTTTGCATGCCACAGCGGAAGAAACTGCCAGGCAAATAAGGGCTTTGTCTTATAAAGTATTCATTGTCACCTGGTAACGGCTGCCGTTTATCATTTCACCTGAAATTACAATGAAAACTGATACCTTATCAGGGGGACAAGCACATAGAGAGCAGGCAAAGATGAATGAAGAAGAGAAGGAGGGAAAAAGGGGACGGGGGATGGGACACATAGGTTTTTTTCCCCTTCATCGTAATATACAACCAACTGTTCCGAGGATAAGGTTACTCCGCCATGTGAGCGTTGTTCAATACTGATGACTGTTTTTTTATGAGACAACTTTAAAATATGCTTTTATGAAATATCCTTTTTTCTTTTATGTAACCACCCACATTTTACACATGAATATTTTTTTTTGCAATATTCCACAAACTTCCTGTTTTCGGTAAATATCACTCATAAAATGAACTCCGATAGTCAGATGTACAGTAGATTAGTAAGGGTCTTTCCCACAATGTGAGATTTAAAAAAAAACAGAACACTTTGTTCATTTTAAAACGGGCTTGCTGTTATCATCAGAATCACATGCAAAAATGTCAGACTGATATATCTAATGAGCTTGATATTTTCTCTGAGCCTTTGAGTTTTCCCTCCCTCCTCATTTTCATGGAATCGTGGAAGGCTCCTCCCCGAGAGACTTGAAAGGCTAGAAGAGCCCAAAGATGGGAAGGCCAGCCCACTAAGGGGAGGAAAAAAGTGTGCTCAGGTTCCTCCACTGCTGTAATTTCCTATCTGCCTATTCAGACATCGGCAACTGCTTGGTGTGTGTGCGTGTGTACAGGAGCAGAACCGTAGACCGAGAGAGAGAGAGAGAGAGAGAGAGAAAGAGAGAGAGAGGCAGGAGGAGCAGGCGAGGAAGGGGCCGGCTCTGTATTCTCTCACCTACCCCCCGTCAAACCACAGGAGGGAGGGGCCAAGCCAAGCTGCCAATCAACCTCACTCGTGGCAGCCGGCATTATCACTGCTACAAACTATTGACAGATTACATGTCAAGGAGTTTAGTACATGATTGAGAGCAAAAAAGGCGTTTATTGTCAACTTCTTTTAGTTTTGCTTTTCTCACAGACCAGCTTACATCTGATGATTTTCAAACAGAGTTCAGTAATATTATGAAAGTTACATGCTTGACAGGATTTAACTTCGACTACCCTGAATATGGTAAGTGACCCTCTTCTCTAACCTCTGTATGTGAGTGTATGTTGTGTATGTGTGTGTGTGTGTGTGTGTGTGTGTGTGTGTCCATAGGTGAGTGTTTCAATGTAAAATATGCCTTGAACAGGGAAGTTGTTTTAAATGCCGTTGATCGTCGCTGTGAGTTTACTGTACCTTTATTTATAACTGTGTGACAAGCCCAGAGAAGATGGCTGTGTTTAATACGATCACTCTGTCCCTGAGTCCTGTGTTTTCTTTTCTCACTTTACTCATGCCTCTCAGGAGGGGAAGAATTTAAGTAGACTACTTTCATTTTAAACCTGGAAGTGGTCAAGTTTATTTGCTCTGTTATTTAGACACAGCATATCACTCTTACCTACAGGCGTTCAGCGATGTTTGAAACTCATATGTCTGTGTTTATTAAAGCAGTCCTGTTTGTCTGAGTGCAGGGGATTTTTTTGTTGATGCCGATATTACTTTATGGACGCACCGATGTGGCATAAACGTACATAGGCATGTAAAAATATCAGTGAAGTGACTGGCGTGGCCTAGGGGGTTGTTGCCAAGGGGACTGAATAAACAAAATGCTGTAGTAACGTTGTTTTGACACATGTAAGGGCACACAGAACAAATGATATCCCTCTCCTTTTTCCTCGTTCCTCCGTTTAGGGATATTATGAAATTGATATTGATAACATACTGTCCCATCCTGTTTCCTAATTTCCTCACCAAATAATCTGGCTTTAGGAGCTTTAGATATTATTATAAAATCAGAAATTGCAATATGTTCCTAAAATAAAAATACTGTTCTAGCATAGTTAGTTTGTCTTATGTGGTTTGAGTTTGTTGAATTTCTATTTCAGTTTAGTCTTAAATAGAGTTCCTGGAAATTAATTGTATTAGTTTTATTTATTTTTTTGAATAGTTTTAATTTAGTCCAGAATTATAGTGTTTATTCACACACTTGTTTGTTTGGATTTTGATGTGTTTTACTTCATGCTGTTTAGGTACGTTTTTAGACGTCACTTTGACACTTATTTGATTATATATTGTGGTGTGTATCTGCCATATGTTTATTTTAAAAATAGATATTTTATCATGTAATTACATTTTTTTTTTTTTTTTTTTTTTTTTTTTACAAAATCCAAAATGTCACTTTTTTTGTTTTGAAATAGGACTGGGTGATTAACTAGTCAAAAACCACGTTCTATTTGTCTTTTTAGCTTGGAAAATAAATACACACAAAATACACAGGTTTTGTCATAGCTGGAAAATTCAATTGATAATTTTTACCGAGTTTTGGTGTGATATCTTCATGTCTTGTTGCCCTCAGGCAAGAAAGGTTTTTTTTGACACTAATGAACACTGTTTGTTCTAAAAGATAAATGGTGAAAGATGAAATGAAATTAAGTGAAAATAAATGTCATCGTGGCTTCTTTTAAAGAGAATCTTTTGAACTTTCAGAAGTGTCTTCAGATTTATTATGTCATATTTATCAGAAACTTTTGACTTTTTAGAAACAGAATCATATTTTGCTTTCTGTTTTATTCTTATTCTAAATGAGACACACCCGAGATTTTAAAATTGTTGTCATTTTTGCTGTGTGCCCTCTCTTTAGATGACTGGAGTTATTTTATTACTCCAGTAGCTTTTTTTTTCTCCTGTGCGAGTGAAAGCAGTTTTAGCCTCTGTCCACTTTGAGCACCTTTACCACTCATCTGCAAAATAGGATCAAATGAGGAGGAAAAATCAACCCAAGGTCTGCAGCCCTCAATAACCTTTATCACAATTTAGCAACAACCGAATCAATTTGATGTCTTAAGCAATAAAAAAGGCTGTTGCTGTCCTAATTCTGCAGCTCTTCGGATGACAGTAAATTTACATTTTTTAATTAAACTAGCTGGAATTTTTATGAGGGGGCTGGGCTATGCTAATGGGAATGTTGTGTGCCGCAGATTAACAGAGTTTTGAAGTACATTTGGAAGGGGGGACATTAAAGGGGGAGAGGATGCTAGGCATCACATTTAACCCCTTTTATGCTTATTTTTCCTGAGGGACCCTCGGCACACCCGGCCGCTGAGAGAGGCAAGAGCGCTCTTTAGTGAAGGGGTGATCAGTGTTGCCATGTCAACTCATGCATATTCTTTAAATTCTAATCTATAATTGATGACACACACAGATCACATAGAAAAAAGGTGAGCTTTTTTTAGAAGGATATCTGAAATGCGTTTTGTAAGTCATTTGAAACTGACTTTTTTATCATTATTAAAATATGGCATAAAATGTAATTTATGTAATTATTTACATGTAGCTGTATTTATTTAAATGTTGTATTCATATATCTCATACAGTATTTTTTATATCAAGTTAATTAGAAAAATGTAAATAAATACTTTGTTATATAAATATAATTAAAATTGAAATTCTATAGTAGATGTACTTGCATTGATTTGTTTCATTTCATATATGTTTGTCTTGTAAACCAAATTAGAAAGGCTAGCAAAGACAGAGAGAGGGCGACTGAGTCTAGCTTGAATTTCCCGATCAGTCACCGGCACCCCACCATCAAAATGAACTTTGTCATCCTAGTACCCCAACAGTCCCCCAGCTCACAGTCGGGCAAACGATAACGGAGGCTAATACAGGAACGGATCAATCTCCAAGCATGTGAACGTAATGCTTATGAGGTCTCTCTTCTCCTCTTCTCCTGTGCATTCATGCAGACACCAGACCCTAATTAAAACTTCAAAACCTTTCTGTCACTTATACACAGTAATGGTCTAATTGATACTGTGCTAGAAAAGTTGTGGAATAATAAATTGATCACAAATATCCATCGCTTTTTTTTATTCTTAAAATATGCTGTTTTTGTTGTATAATTATAAACATTATCATATATTAAATATAAATGTAAAAAATTGTATATTAAATATAAATTATTAGTAAAGTATGTTATATAGTAAGTTATTTAAATAAGAAAAATACTAGATAAAGTTTTCCATATTATTGTAAACAAATATATCACAGTATTATGTCTTTGTGAATAAGCTGGAGTATTATTTGAGTAATGATATAATTTCCCAGAACGTAATTTCCCTGGCTGTAAGCAAATCCAGTTATAAACATAGAGTTCAGGTGAGTCATTTTCAGTAAAACAAAAGTGAACTGTACAAAGAGAGGGGGGAAAGGTATTACTTTAAAGGTACTGGTGGCTCACAGGTCTTGTGGTTAAAGTTTTGCATCTCGCAAAAAAGCCTCTCATAGTGCTGCTACAGTATCTCGTGCCATCTACCTCACCTTTTGCAACAAATGTGCCACATGATTGAGAATTTCATGATCCATTTTCTCCCCCTCTGTGCAGACAAAACATTGAGTTTTCATGTTTTGGCACATCTGGTTACAAAAGTTGTGGAAAGATCTTCCTCCTCTATATGCTGGGCCTCGCAGAATGGCTTCATTTCACGTTTATGATCTTCCACATGAAATTCTAATTTCATGCAAAGTGGGGGAGACAAATAATCTGCGGCAGCTGATACGGCATATAAGAGGGGAAAAGAAGAATATGAAGAAGCAATTAGCACAGTGTGGAAGACTTTAGTCTGTTTGTCTGAAAGCTTGAGCTCCAATGGCCTCGAATGAAATTTGCATGCTCCGCTTATCGGCGCTCCCTTATTATGCCGTCTGAAAGGAAGATTAAGCCGGTACAAAATGTGGCGACTAATCCTTTTAAATGTGTCAGGGGTCTTTAAGGTGTGAACAACCCTGTAGACAGGTTTCAGGCAGGGTTGTTAGAGAGGCTACCGCGACCCGCTCTTTGACGGCTGAGTGCACGCTACAGGCTTCAGCCACTCTGACGAGTTCCTTTAGTCTGGCAGGAGCGGAGAACATCGTCTGGATTGCAGTTAAAGGACCGATTGGCCCGAGCTGATGGATGGTTTGTCTGTGCGCTAGCAGTCTTTAGCTCCTTATCTCAGACCCAAACAGAGAGGTCACATAGGGTGGGGCAGACGATAAGATTAGAGCGTTGCTTTTCCGGTGGTCTTATGTGAAATCTCTACGGCGTGTGCATGTAACATTAATCTCTTGAAGTTTATCATGTGAAATTAGCAAGTTCCCCCTCGTCTAATCAGTCATGAAAACATTCACTTATTTGCTGTTTTTTTCCCCCTGAAAGACAATCCTCATATATTTTTATTCTCCCAATGATAAGCAAGAGAAATGAACGTCTTCGCTGTTGCCTTTTTTCCTCAGAGATTGTTTGCATTAGAGAACCACAGAGCTGATATCCTGTCCTCTCTGGTAATTGACTGCAAACAGGGTGCTTGCGTTCGAAACCTCCCCTACCGTGAATCCTCTGGTTGTGTGTGCTTTTGCCTGTGACATTCTATTCACTTGGGTCAGTAGCAGGCAGCAGCAGCAATAATTACAGTCTGTACATGATAAATCTGAAGCCCAGCTGTTGCGTTCTGTCACAGCCTACACACTAAACCGAGCGGAGAGAGAGAACAAGAGAGAGCAAAAGGGGGCTCAGGAGTTTGCTGTTTGACTGATTTTTTTTTTTTTTAACTCCGTAACTTGATAGGATTACATGGTTCTTGGACCAACACCTGTTAAGAGGCTGTTAACAGAGCAGTTGGCAGTCTCATGGCTAGAGCTTAGAGCTTTTTCAGACTCTTCTGTGTGTCCTCTTTTGGGGTTTCTGTCTTAACAAGAAGGGTTTTGGGTCTCAAGGCTGTTCTGCTCCGGCCCCAGACTTTTGTTAGGACCAAAGGGGGGAGGCTAAGATGTTCATACCCTTAATCTGAATGAGAAACCGGCTTCCTGCTTTTCCACACTGGATAACAGGTGTGGATTTGGCCATCTTTAAATTACTTCAACAATCTTTGCTTTCATTTTTATTTTATTTTTTGCTTTATTTTTATGTCATTAAAAATAAAAAATAAATAGTTTTATATTCATGTAATTATTTTATTATATTTTATTTTATTTATATACAGTGGTCCCACTCCCAAACAGTATTTGGACATTTTATACACACTTCAAATTGTCTGACTGTCTTTGCCTTAGACAACAAAACATTAAACCAAATCTTGTGCGTTTAAAAAAAAAAAAAAAAAATATATATATATATATATATATCAAAGCACTGAAATTGACTATTTATGGACTCTTTTCAAACAAAATGTTTATAAAGTTTCAATGTTTATATATTGTTCAAGGTTGAGAAAGTTGATGTGAAGTTGAAAGTGATGATCTACACTTGTTACTTTGCTAGGAAACCTGTGTGAAACCTGTGGGAACTGACTTCATACATTGACTAAAAATCACCTTGACACTAGTTTGTTAATAGTAATTGCAAAAACATTTTCTGCAAAGTTAGTTCTGCGAAAAGCTCTAGCATCACTTGTTTGCAGATTCCACTTGGTTTGATATATTGTTATCCTAATCCGTTTCACATTGACAAATTTTAACTGTCAAAAAAGTGTCCAAACTATTTTTGCAGCCAATGTATATTTTTGGAACAACCAACTTACAAAATGAGTCAAACTCTGTACAAGCTATGCGGCAAACAAGTCACCTGACACCAGGCTTGTGTGCTATTATTTGTGCAATTTTATGTCATATGAATCTATTCATACACACTATGAATGAAAGGGCATGTTGGGTTGTTGAAGGCAGCCTTCATTAAATAGTGTTCCAGCATGATTTAGATATTTTCCAGCACTGCGCAAACCATGACAAATGCCATGTTACAGCTTGCACAACCAGCAGAAATAGAATGAAAATACCTGTTCAAGTCTGCCCAGAGTTTTTTGCAATTTTTTTTTTCTCCTTTATACCTTATATTATGCAATCTGTGGTGTAGATCCCTGGTATGTGCGGATTGTCTGAAAGCATAAGGCAAGGTAGGGGAGAGATAGAAAATGCTAATGGCTTGTTTATTTTGCCTGTACTCTGCTATCCTTGAATACCATATTTGGATTTTGTTAGTCTCACTTACTGAGCTCAGACCCTTTCAGAGGGGTTCCAACACCTGTCCTGCCTATTGTGCCGGAATTTTCTATATTTGGCTTATAGTCAGACTCATTGGTTGGTACAAAGGGGCAACATTTGTCAAAGTCGATAGAGAGAGAGAGAGAGAGAGAGAGAGAGAGAGAGAGAGAGAGAGAGAGAGAGAGAGAGACAGACAGACAGACAGACAGACAGACAGAGAGAGAGAGAGACAGACAGACAGACAGACAGACAGACAGACAGACAGACAGACAGACATAGACAGACATAGACAGACATTACCTTCTGTAGTGATTTGGAAGACTTTAAAAAAGGGCCAAAAATGTATTTTAATGTAGTCTTTGTAGCAATCTGCAATATATATATATGTGTATTTATGTATATTTTATCTATAGATTTACAACATGAACTGATTAACTCCATAAACTGTATTTCTGCAACTAACAGTAATCTTATCTTCGAAAAGAGGGAAGAAATTTTAATAATCGTAATTCAGATGGTTTTGATTGTCTTGATAAGTAATCAGAGTATCATGATAAATAAGGGAACATTATGACTTTAAAACAGCAGAGCGCTGATTGTTCTGAAGGTGTCGTGTCCATTGGACGCCCATCTGAGCTTCTCTACAGAGTGAAATAACCCGCCCGGCCCTTAATTGTTTGGAAATATTGGAGGCCCCTTTTCACCTGCGTGTGCGCTCCCCTCTCCCCTGATTCATTTCAGAGACCGTCCTCGGCTGCTGGAAAATGGCGTTAATTTTTTTATTACCTGTTTGACTCTCCAGCCTTATTACTGTAGCCCCTTAATGTTCTCCGTAACCGTGGAAACCAGATGAATAAACGTCCACAAAAGAAAATGAGATGATTAAACAGGTCATCCTTGCAAAACAAATTCGCTTGGTCGAGCGCAATTTGTGTACCAAGCGCCTGTCTTAACAGTTTGCTAACAAGGGGATTGTTTGCAAGGGTAACAGGAAGAGAGAGAGAAAAAAAACTATGGAATAATGATAAACTAGCTCTGAACATGAAATAATCTGTTTAGAAAAAAAAGATGAAAATATTATAGTTGGGAAAAATAAAGCAACTTAATTGTAATACCTCAGCTTAAAAGCCTGTGTGAATCTTTATGAGTTAGTCTGTCTTTGACATCTTTTTGCCCGTAGAAGGAATTTGCCAATGTGTTTAATGTCCATAAACGTACATTTGGCTCAAGCGCACACATTACAAATCCTGCAGTATTTGAATGGTTATCTCCTATTTAAGGTATAGACTATACATGCTGGGAGGTATGTGGATAGTATGTGAAGACGGCGAACAAGATTCATGTCCTAATGGACCGTCTCGTACAGAACACCTCCTGACTCCGTCTTCGGACCCTTTAAGTTTTAATGTTTTCTCCTCCACCCTTCCTCTCCTCCTTTTCTCCCATAGTGGACTTGTTTTGACCCCTTTTATGCATATTTAACATGCAATATTTCATCTCACTGTGATGGTTTGGTTGCTCACATCCCTGTAAATAAGAGACTTGCCTTTGCCGATTTAGATATTTAAAGATAGGGCAGAATACCAGGCCTGAATTAAAGCTGTGTCTGTGTTCGCATCGAGACCGCTAATGACAAACGGTGGCCATGCCATGGTGATGTTGTTTATGGAAGTACTCCACTCAAGGGTGTTGGCTGTTTACACTGAAGCGCCACTTTCCCTCATCCTTAAAAAAAATATGCCCTCCCCCAATCATCTATTGCGTTTATTTCCCCCTCCTGAGTCAAGGGGGTGTGGGTTGGTCCTGGATTTGAGGTCTTTCGGGGCGAAATTATGGCACATTTTGAGAGAGTGCTGCTGCCCCAGCACTGGGGTGTGTGCGGCAGAAACTGAAAAGCACTCGTGCATTATTGATGTTTTAATTTGTGCAAATGCCCAAGTCTTTGTTAAGTGATTATAGAGCTGTAGAGATAAGAGACAGGTACTTTGGGCAGAAACAAGAGCTGGTGCCCACTTTGTTGGCCTGGTTTAGGTGCATTGATCGACAAGGTTCAGTAGAAAAATGTCAACGTGTCAAAGATGAAAAAAAAGAAACCTGTTGATCTTTTGTACTTTTTTTCTCAACTACACCTCTCCCATTTATGGTACAGTTTTATAGGTCTTTTACATCCCTTATCAAAAATTATTTGATGTAAATATAATAGAACTGACCTGAAAAGCCCCATAAGCAAATATTGTGTGTGTCACGCCACCATCTGACCTTGGGAAAGAATGCAAAGTTATAATACCTCTTGCTAGAACAACAAACCCATAAAATAATGCTACACAAAGTGAGCTGGTTTAGGTAAATACGAGTGAAGGACTTCGCTTTTTTCAAACCGTGATTAACAGGAACATGAGATCATAAAGTTTTCCATGACGTGTCTCATTGCTGTTGTAACTGGCAGACGGTTTGTGCTAGCTTTATCATTGCTGTGCACAAATAGAGTGAATCAACAGGAAAAGTGAAATATTTTAATTATGCTGTCATGCAAAGCACACGCACAAGCGCAAATTCGCTTTTTCAAATGAGAATTATCACATCATCAATAATGCTGGAGGGTGTTCATGTTCAGTTTTTTTTTTTTTTTTTTGTCCTGCTGTTTGTGTTTTCAGAAAAGTTGTGTGTGCCTGTTAAAGAACAGAGCGGTAGAAAGGCCGTAGTTGTGGTGTGGGCTTGCATACTTTTATTTAATTTTTTTTAATAAAATATTTTAATTATCCTTATAATGTCTTAGATATATTCAAGCATTGCAAATATTTTAAGAGCATATTTTCATTACTGTTCTGCACACACACAGTATTTACACATAATTATATATATATATATATATATATAATTTTTTTTTTAAATATATATATTCATAATCATCAGTTCAGATAGTTTTATTATTATCATTTTTATATTGTATTATTTATATTTGTATGTGTTTTTTTATTTTTATTTGTGAATACGTTTTCCAATTGAGGATGTCCCCTGGTATTTAGGTTTTGTCAGTTTTATCTAACTTCTGTATTCACAGACATCATATACAGCAATTTAAAGCATGTTCCCACATACAGCCTGTCATCCTGTTGAAATTAATCAATGTGCAGTTTGCTCTCGTTGGCCGCAGCATGAATGAGGCAGAGAGAAACAAGCGTATGGCTGAAAGCTCTCGCAGCTTTAACAGGGAGCCTGTCTTTCATCCTGACCCACACACTCTGACACTCTTATGGACGCAGCGCTGGTGGCTACTTTCACTTACCGTGCTTGAAAGGCACTGGGCACGTCCCATTTGTGCTGAAATCTGCATTAAATCTGTCTCATGAGGCCACTGGCTTAGTATGGGAATTGAAAAGATATGATGTCTCAGGTGGGGTGAGAGAAGGAAACATGTTAGTTCTGAAATTTAGGGTTTCAGTTCGGCCTGCAATCTGACTCTATTTGAAAACAGAACGAAATGTCCTTCAAACTAAATAGGTTCTTGAACCGATAGGGCTGAAATGAGTGTGCGGTAATAGACTTTATGATATTTGAAAGCAGTATTTTGCAGAAGTAAAAGAAATCTCCCCTCCCTAGGGTGAAAGCTGAGCCTGCACAGGAAAGTGAGCCTCTATTTTAACGTGTTTCTCTGTGACAGATGACATTTAGCCCATCTATTGGATCGCATGTCTCACATTATCTCTTATTTCACTAAACCCAGGCTTAATTAATAATTGATGCAAATGATATAATAGTACTAATAGAGAAGAGAGACAATAAGAATGATCCGCTAAATTTAATTTATTACATGATTTTGGCTAAGAATAATAGATAGATTTTTGTTTGGGCTCATAGTAAATTAGCACAAAAGGGAAAGAAATGTTTTATAGTTTCATTTTTATGTAAGTTTTGGCCACATGTATGTGTTTGGTGGAAACTTGATTCACTTCTGGTAAGCAGACTCTGTATATTCTCAGCCTGAAATGTATACTGTATGTGGTGTGCATGTTGAGGCAGTAAAGGTTTTATTTGGTTCCTGTGCACCTAGAATATTCTGCGCTTTCTCACCGGCTCACAAAGAGCAGCTATGTGCTGTAATTAACATTTCAGCAGACTTATATCGCTTTGCCTGTATTTTGTAATCAGCAAAGGTTTTCTGAGGTGAAAATACTGACATATTCCAATAATTAGAGACTGAAGTGCACTTTTTATGATGTGCATATTTCCCAACCAGGAACTGGGCGAGAAAGGGCTGAAGCGAGAGAAAAGACAGAAGAAGAGAAAACAACTCGCATGTTTTGGCAAGTTGTTTTACATGTCAACATTTTTTTCTCCCTCCATGCGCTTCGGAATTTGTTCTCTGTCAGTGGTGAGCTGCCATACAGAAGATGCATTAAAAGTGCCATAACTCGCATAACCCGGCCGGGCTAAAATCAATTGGAATGGATAGTTAAGCTGGCGCTAAAAATCAATGAGCAATTCATGTCCTTGATCACACTGTGTCATTTCTCTCAATGTTAGAGCTCAAAGCTTAGCGGAGCATGACCAGCCCTCCCCTTGCACATTACAATACATATCCATATTTCTTTATTTGTGCATATTTTTGTTGCAATACCTGATTTTGCAAGCCAAGTGCGCGGTTGCAATAATATCCCGAGTAAGAGAAATCTTATCTGGCCAATCTGGGCTGAACTGGATGAGTTGCTATCTCAATCAAACACTTAAAAATAGCTGAGGGTCAAATTTCAATGATCATAGTCTTCTTGGCCTCTCAAAATGTTGCAATCAATTTGCATAGCATACCGAGCAATGGGAAGGCTACCCATCCGCAGGTCCCTTAATGGAGGGCTGGGGGCAGGGACATGGCCAAACAGATTAGGAAGATGAAAAGTCGGTGTTTCAAAATAGTAATTTTGTCCTTATTAATGCCATTAGTGTAACAGTCAGCATGCATCAAATCAAAGGAGGAGAAGAGTAGCTCAGTCCCTTGTCTCGGCACTGTGACGGGACTGTGTCGAGAGCGATTTGAGCGTTTTGTGTTGACGGGTGAGGGTCTATTCTCTCTAGTCTTTGCTAAACAATGCTGAACATCTTTCTGCTATATTGTTTTTTGTCCTGTAACGCTTGCAACAACAAAGTCATGAGTTTGATTCCCAAGGAAGGCAAGAAATTATGTATAGAATGTATAAAATGTAAAATTGTTTAGATATCACTAAATAACTTATTTTTGACCAGAAACTGCAGGGGAAAAAGCCTAGCAATTTCTTAAAAATCTAGATTTGGTGCAGAAACAATCTTTCCTCAGCAATTTCTAGTAAATTTCGCAAATAATTACAAAGAAACTGCAAGTAGCGCATTGAATTAAACGTGACATTTTAAGTAGCAAGACTGAAGTAGCATTGTCTTGTAAAATGCACTCCAAATAATCTGTTTTAACTATATACACCATAATCATATTCTAAAAGCAATTAATTCATTGTTGTTCTATTTTTTGGGGGGATTTTGGGTTGACTGAACGTGAAATAATTTGAGATTACGGCACAAAATGATATCATTCACATCACCAGTCGTGTTATTATCATGCAAGAACGAGTGCAAAATGAAGGGACGCGAATGGACACAGTCATCCACGACGGTTATGTGCTGCTGTTAATAACGCAGGCCTGTTATTGAACACAGTTGTGATAAAAGATGACTACAAATGACATTTCTGAGTCCAAGACCTGATGGAATCGATATCTGTTAACAGGCTTGTGTCCACACGCTCGTTTCAGAGAGAAACCTTAAAGCCACCTCCTCCCGTTCGGCATTTGGCATGCGGCTACAGATATTTTTCACCCCCCTCCTTTTCTGTTGGTATAATTTGTTACGTGTTTGTGTAGCCTTTCAGAGAGCAGTTGTTTGGCACAACAGGTGTGGCTCTTGTGCCTTTTTTTCTGACTAATGTTGCAAAGGGCACTCAGTCATAGGGTGAATGCCTCGGATTTAAAGCAAGGGCCTTCAAACCAGTTGTCTTCTGGGATAGAAAAAGCTGGTGAGCTGAGTGCACATGGGCAGTTGGCTCCCAGAGGTGAGATGTAGTGGAGCAGCTGGGTCTTTTTTTGAAGGGGAGGATATTTTTTCCCCTTGTTTCCAATAAAGCATAAATGAATGTTTGTGGCAACTGAGGCCATGGAGTGCGCATGCCAGAGCGGAGTGGTGTAGTTGTGTCTTCTAGAAGGGCCACAGATCTTGCCAGGCTCTCAGAAAACAAATTACTGATTAGTTATATTTCCAGTTCTTAGTGGTACTGTATAAACATTATTGTTTCAGACGTTCCTGACATTCTTCCTTTTGTGGAACACAAAAAAAGAATTTTTTTTTGAAAAGAATGCTTATACTATGAAGGTCAATGGGGTCCAAAACAACACTGGTCCCTATTGACTTTCATTATGTTTAACATTTTTCAGAAATATTCTGTCTTCACAGAAGACTGAAATAGAGCGACATTAATCACAGCGATGATAGAACTTAAATTTTTTTGGGTTAATTATCCCTTTAAATATGTAAAAAAGCTGTTTAACTTCTGTAATGTGATGCATTTTCAAATGAAACAAGACATTTTATGAGACAAAATGTAGATTTCAACCACTGAGAAGTGATTGGATATATGATTAGTGGTCTTAGTGATGTCATCAGTCAAGGAAGTCATTTGCAAGTTACATTTTAATTCGATTTCTTTAGAATAACATGCACAGATTAATCGTTTGCAATAGCTGCATTAAGAAAGTTTCTCCAACAGGTTATGTACGAATTCCTGTATTTCTTTTCGGAAAACACCTCTTAGTAGCTTTATATTTGCTTCACCACTGTCCCTCTTGCTTTCTCTCTCTTTTTCTCTCACTCACCCACCCCCCCCCCCCCCCCTCAATCCATCTGCATCATGTCGATCTGTCAGGCTGCCAGTGTCTGTTCCAATTAGATTCCACTTAATACACGTAACCTCGATTAACACGCAATCAAGCTCAGATAAATCACATCCTTTAAGTCTCCCCCTCCGCCTCAGTACTGTTGCTGTGCATCACCCTATTTTCTCTGCAAGCACATACATACACTGTTTCAGATTCTATAAAGCCAATTTGATACTAGCATCTTGGAAACCTTTTTCCAAGTTTGCTCCGTGAAGATATATGTCTTCGTTAGCATTGATATTTATCTTTCAGGGTAATACATTTTCTGTTTGGTTTCAGATTCAAAAGCTGATTGACGTGGGGTGCATACCAAAAGAAATTGTTTGGACAATTACGTATGTGCGAGTAGATAATTCAAATCATTTATGAGGCAAAAGGAAAAAAGAAAAATTCAACAAAAGAAACAACCCAAGGCAATAGAAAGGCCTGCGCAGCACTCTGGAGTCTCGCTTTATGTCTCGCTTTATTAATCACGCTAAAAGTGCTAACATTGACATGTTTAACAGATTAGAGTTTTAATAACAGGCCGGGTTAAAGTGCTGGCGCAACGGAGAAGATATCCTGTCTGACGTGAGCGGTACCTTGCGCTTCCCCTCCCTCGGCTGCGCGGCTCTCGCCGATGATAAACGGGCCGGGTGGAGGCCTTCCCCTGTGGGGGCGAGCCGGAGGATTAGGACCTCACCTCCACATCACGTACTGTTGGAGAGCCGCTCATTATTAACTTACACTACAGGGAGCCGCTGCCCTCGACCCAGCAGTCTCACAACTCAGGCCGTAGCCCCTGAATGTAGTGAGATTATCGACGTATACATATAAATACCTGACTAGTTTCGTAGAGGTTCCACACAAAAACGCAGATGAGTTTCTTTAGGTGTAGGTGGACAATGGCTGCTGGCCTGCACTGGGTAAATAGAGCCGGGATTTAAAATAAATTAAGCTATAAGAAAGGCTCAGGTTGATCCTTTTCTTATCTCTAGTGCTGAGTTGTCAGCTCCAAGCCTTTTATGGGACTTTGGAAAAGCCCATGTGCACAAGAACAGGGACAAGTGCCTATGATTTACCAGTCGTGCATTAGCATTCGGAAAAACAAGCTGTTTATAAAGAGCAAATACATCAAAGCTGTGTGATTGTTCACAGAAAAACAGACAAATATGTTTTATAAGCATTAAAACAACCATTTTCTCCATGGAAAAAGAGTCCTGTCCCTTTAAAAAAAAAGTTTTCCCTCAAAGTTCAGATCGTCTTTTTCCCCCCTCTCATCGCTCCCAGAGAGAAATAGGGAATAACGCTGATGAGTTTTAGCAGCTTCAGCCAGGCGATGGGCGAATATAATAAGTGTTTTCGCAGACGTCACCCGTGATTATCTCATCGAGGCATTTTGGGTGAATGTGGTGGATTTAGAGGCTCCTCTATTGTGCTGACATCATCACTCTTTAACAAGCTACATTAAATCACGGCTAAAATCATCCGAAACTCTCACGAACAATGAGTGTCTGGGAAATTTAAAGGGAAAGCCTGGGGTTTAAACTTGTTTTTTTTTCTCTTTCGTGTGTTTGTGTTTGTTTTGTGTGACATAGTATGTCTTACATTGTAGAATGAGGGAATTGGGGCAAATTTCCTTCTCATTAAATAATTGGATAAAGGGAAAACACTGTTTTTCTATGAATGTGCAGTCAGATGAACAATGAGAGGACCGTTCTTTAGTCCATTGTTCATGTTTCTGTCTTTATGCAGTTTTGTGCGTGTAATGAATGTGTCTTTGTGCTCTTATTTTTCAGCATGTGGTGTCACTGCATGATTTGAATGTAATCATATTTTATAATCTTTCTTTGGAATAACAGTTATCTCTCAACACGCCATGTTCCCCAATCTTACAATATAATACAAATTTGTTCAGCTATGGTATCTGTTTTGTTTTTCAGTGATGGTTTTTATTAAAATAAATAATTTATATATTATTTTAATTTATTATATTTATGTTATTAAATGTTTTTATTTTATTTATATTTAGATATAAATAAAACATAATATTTCATATATAAATTATGTATATTTTTTATTTATTATATTTATATCTTATAAAATGTTTATAATTTGTTTATATATATATACATACAATTATACATACAAAGCTTGTATACATATATATGTATATTTAAAAAATATATATTATAAAAAAAAAAAAAACACTTACTGCATGTAAACTGCATATGCATATTGCATGTAAATTCTGTATCAATATATAGTACTCTTATAGAGGGAAGGCAGTGACAGACAGGCAGGTTATTTAGCTCCTCTAAAGTGGACTGGTGGTCCATGATCAGGGCATTGCTCCCACTTGCTGTTCCGCTGGTACGAGTGACCCCTCGTTAGAGGAGGAGCGCAGGAGAGCAGAAGCAGCAAAGGTGCAGCGGAGCCGTTTAAAGAGGCTCAGCGTGGGCAGCGTGGAGCGATGTGACAGAATTAGCTAAGCCCAAGTGAGCAGGGCTGGTAGAGAAGCACTGCTGGTGCTCTGAAGGATGCAGAACTGCTGCTCAACACCAGCCAGCCAACAGAGACCCAGTGCCCCCCTTCTTCAGAGTTGTCCTCCATCACTGTCTCCTGATATTGTAAATGAAAAGTTAAAAAAGTTCCCATTTACCTCTGTAATGTGGCGTATTAATGAACAAAAAGGGATCTTTTTTGGGGCATTGGAGAGGTGGTGTTGGGAAAAAAGTTTATTTTGATAATTAATTAGGATTACAAACTTTTTTAAAAAATAACATATGAATGCACAGATGAATCAATCCAGAAACATTTGTTTTTAAGCAAAGTATTATTACATAAATAGGGCAATATTGATTTCAGTAAATGTGAATTTGGAAATTGATCGTATTAAATTTACAGAGAGATTTAGATAATTACTGGTTTTATGGGGACAAAATAAGTAGAACAGCATGGAGGGGTACAGTTTGACAGGGGTACCCAATCTCTCAGGTCTGGGTTTTATGTCCCAGTCAGGACGGCCAAACAGCTCCTTGGCCCAACTCGTGTCACAAACCTTCTGAAATGAAACCCTGCAAATAAGTCTTTTCCAAAGTCACTTTCTCTCTGCATCATCACCAGCGAGGACAGCACGAGAGGCGAGCAGCTGAAAGATAATATGTTTAGCGTGCAGACAACAGATCAAAGCTCATGTCCAGTTAGTGAGTGTTTGTGGCTTTGTATGCGTGTGGTCAAGGAAAGTGAGGGTAAACAAAACAACGTGCCGTGCGAGAGTCAGCACTTTGTGTGTCTCTGTGTGTGTGTGGATATCAGGGTTGAGTGGTGATGCTTGGGGATGTCCAAAGCACCATTGAGGGCCTGCTTTGATTTTGTCATTATTACAGGGCCCTAGTTATTTGAGCTGGGCTGGGGGTAGATTCCATGGCCAGCCCACTAACTGTGTCTGCATGTCCTTAATTCCTGTTGATGTGCAGGCCTTGGGCACTGAGTGTGATGGAGAGGACGTGTCACCAGTGGAAATTATTGTTTGGCCTCTGAATATCATGTCGAAACTATAGTAGTTGATGGCCGCCGCCCGTGTGGCCCCATCCTAAAAGGCAAGAGACCCAGGTTGGGTGTATCAGTGCACACTGTACTGCACTGCCTTAATCTGCCATCTGTCCATTCAAAAAAATATGTCACTTTTAGCAATCACTTTTGTAGTTTCTGCACAGTTTTCTGATTTTTCAGAGAAAACTCAGTTTTCTTCAGCAGTAACTAAATTCAAAGGGGTAGAAAAGATGCAATTCATAACTGCAGGTTTACACTTTGTTTTTTATTTAATTTTAATTAATTAATTAATTTATTTATTTATTATTATTATTATTGTTGTTGTTGTTTACAATGTGACTTTCTGCAGCAAGGATTGTTTGTTTCGATATGAGGAAGATTTTTGTTCCTGTTTGAAGAGTATGTTTTGGTCAAAGATTTTTGTACATATTCAGTGTTTGTCAGTGGGGAAGTTAGGGAACAAGAAGTGAAAACTTGAAAAATGACTGATTTACTGAACTTTTCTGTTAAAGCATTTATGTCATGATAGACACTACTGTTCAAAATGTTGGGGTCGGTAAGATTTTTTGTTCTTGAAAGAAGTTTCTTATGCTCACCAAAGCTGCATTCATTTGATCAAAATACAGTAAAAACAGTAATATTTTGTAATATTATTAAAATTCAAAATAACTGTTTTCGATGTTAATATGTTTTAAAATGAAATTTATTCCTGTGATGCAAAGCTGAATTTTCATCATCATTACTCCAGTCTTCAGTGTCCTTCAGAAGTCCTTCTAATATGCTGATTTGTTGCTCAAGAAAAGGTTCTTATTATCAGTTTTCAAAACAGTTGCCCTGCTTAATATTTTTGTGTAAAACGGATGCATTTTTTCCCCAGGATTCTTTGATAAATATAATATTTAAACATTTATTTGAAATATAATTTTGATTTAAAAATGTTGAACCGTAGTAAATAACATCATGTATCTTAAAGGTGATAATCACCTTTAAAATGTTAAATGATTGAAATTTTGCAACTTGTTTTTTGAGTGTATTAGTTAAAAATGGTTAAATGTATAAACATATGCCTCAAGTACCCTCTTTTCTGTCTTATTCCATTGCACTCCATCAAGCTGTATGCATCTTATTTAAATGCCCCTTAAGAAAGGTCAGGTGAACCTGAAATCAATCTAATTATACAGGACTTCCCATTAGTCGACTAGTCGTACAGGCAACCCACTGTCTAGTCAATTTTGAAAGTTAGTTTTGGACATCCCTACCACTTTTCTGCTGTAACACTGAACATGTTTATGATTAGAGAGAGACAGTGATAGAGACAGAGAGAAAGAGAGAGAGAGAGGGCAGGGGAGAGAGAGATAGAGTGAAGGGAAAGAAAAAAAACAATCTCATCAGGCGAGAGGCCGTTTGCTTAGCAAGAGCTGACAGTCTTTGTGTATGTAAATGAAGAATTTAGACTAATGGAGTTGAACCATTTCTAATTTTGTGATGGCAAGAGGATTTTGATTGAAAGTAATTAAGCAAGCTAGCTGTAAAATTAATTAAAGCAAAAGGAGGGGGGATTTTTATTGGATTGGATAGCGATATAGCTGCTGTCAGGCAGGGGGACAAATGGGGGTGACCTGGATTCTCTGCCCTCCCTCCTCCCACTTGAGACTTTTATGTCACTTTAATCTCCTTAGAGCGGCTGGTGTGCATTTGTTCGAAATAATCAAGGAAATATGGTCAGAAATTGTCAGCTTTCAGATCTAATTTACCTGACAGCCTCGCGAGCGCGTATGCGCGAATGTGTCCGTGTTTGTGCGTATGCCTGCGCGTGAGTTTTTTTTCTTTCAGTCTCCCCCTCGTCCCTCTCTTCAGCTTTGTGGAAAATGCTTTTGACAGTTTTGAGACATCTTGACTCCTTATTGAAAAAAATGACAAGGAACTTGGTCAGGTTGAGATGAACCCTTCAATGAGCCAATGCATCACGGCTGAGACTAACTTAGTGTGTATTATTACATGAAGTGTGCACTTTTACAATATTGACAATGCTTCAGTTCAAGCCCACCTTCTATGATTGTTCAGAGTGTGACACATTAAGTGTCTTAAACTATATATAAATTTATTGTAATAAGGTAATATCAGTTCTCTCAAGCAGTTCTCGTCTCATCTGAACCCGAGAAAGACCTCTTTATTATTGGCCGTCATGCGGAGTAACAGCCCTGAGGAGGATCCAGGAAAAGGGGGATGGAGGTTCCAGGGAAGCGTAGGGTCCCAGTGAAGCTGGGGTACGGGCCGGTGCCTCTAACGGGATTAAACCCCTCAGAAAACACTCCCTTATCCTTGTCCCCCAAGAGCCCCCTTCCGGCCCCGTTTATCAATTAATATAATAAAAGGTGGAACAAAGAGCTTCCCTCCTCTCCATAATTAAACTTGTCCATCTCTGGAGGACCGTCACTGCGAGGACCCTCCATAAAAGCTGGCCAGGATCATCAAATCTCAGTGTGAGTTGCAGAGATGGGTGCTGACGTGTGGCCTACACTTGTAATGAAAGAGCGCTCCCTATGTATGCCATTACCGTAGAGTGGAGGGTGATATTAACCCCAGCGGTTGCCCACCGAACCCCTCCATTATGACATCATGTTTTCACCGGTACCTTCCGTCACAAGCTCTCAGCTCCTTATCTCTCCTGTCACCATATGTGTGAGGCTGTTAACAAACCTGTACTCAGAATGGAGACTATCAGGCGCTTTGGATAAGAGAGAGAGAGAGAGAGAGAGAGAAAGAGAGAGAGAGAGAGCCCAGGAAGACACACGCTTTCACAGCCAGCAGAGCTTTTGATAGAAATTAGTTTCACACAATATGCAAATTCCTGCAATTGAAAAAGGGGCTCTTTAAGTGACAGGTTGATATGTGATTAAACGACAATTAGAGCGCTGGAAATAAGCAACGTCGGCAGGTCAAGTGCTGAGCTGCTGAGCTGAAAGGTAGCAGACTATTGAGGTAACAGTCATGGGGGAGGCCAGGAACGGGACCCAAAACAAATTAACTGCTAAAAGAAAAATGTTGGCACAGCTTGTCAATAAATGTGTAAGAGAGGGGAAAATGAGATTCAGAGCACAGAAATGTGAGCGAGGATGTAAAACCCACCATGATAGGGTGTTCTGGCTGGTTGATAGATGTTGCTAGGTCATTGCCTGGGCTTTCTGGGTGATAGCTAGGGTCAACTGGGTGGACCCTAGATGGGTGCTACGGGTGGTTATGTGGCTGCTAGAGAATTCTGGGTAGTTGCAAGGGTGTTCTGTGTGGTTGCTTATTGTGGCAAGTCGAAAGAGCTCATCTCCAAATCTCTAGAATAAATCTCTATAAAAGCTAGACGCTTTTAGGTATCATTCATGTTTGAAGCACTAAGGGTATGTGGCAAGTTATTGCATTGACATTTAATACTTAGGGGTTGAGGTTTGTTCAAATAGAAATGATAGAAAAGTGATGTTTGTCTTAGCAAGCACCACTAACAAAAAGTAAGGTGAGGATGTAAAGGTGCCTGTAATATCGTTGTCATAGTGCACATTTGTTTGTTCTTTTGACTGTATCCATATAAGTAGACACCAACACAATACTTCTGCTATTAATAGTGTACTTTTTTTTTCTCCTTGATTTGGGCCTAATTGGCTATGTCCCCCGTACTGGCCCTTCCTCCCGTACGGTGGGACTTAAAACTATGTGACGGAAGGATTGCCTTTCTCTCCAAGAAGGACATGAAAGGCCCATGGCCTGTCCTGGCAGCAGATGGCTGCGGCCTCTAATCCCCTTTGATGCTGCGGTGGGCAGTTGCTCCTGAACATCTCCTGCAAAGCCATGAAAACTTGAGCTACTTTTCCTCTAACTGACCCCAATTGTCAAGGAGCCGGCAGCTGTCAGACTTGGTTAGCTGTGCCTTAACTGAGACTGAAGGGCACAGGTTGCTCTCTCTCCTTCTCTCTCTCTCTCTCTCTCTCTCTCTCTCTCTCTCTGGCTTCCTGTTTTCTGTCTGTCATTTTCTGTGAATTCCAAGGGTACAATATGACTATGGATACACATTGGCCATACATGCACAGCTCTTTTTCAGGTAGCAATATCCCAGAAGGTGTGTGTTCCACTAAGAGGCTTAAATTTCATTGTCACGGCTCACCTTTATTATCAGCATTACAAGCAGCGCAGTTTGTATCTTTCCCCCTAATGTTAAACCTTTATTTCACTGAGGAATTTTAATTTCATATTGATTTTTAAAAGAAAAAATAAATTGCATTGTCCTAAGAAGATGAAGAAAAACAGTATTATTTGTGTAGTATGAGTTTTATCACAAGGGTTTGAATGGAAGTATTTAAGTTCGCAGAGCTGTCCATTTGACAGATATGTAAGACATAACTCTTGGTCTTGTGAAGAAAGTGCCTCTGTCGGAGACGGTCCCATGATGGCAGTGAGTTCACTAATGGAATTTTTAAAATATTAAGAGTCTTTTCTCTCAACCATTTCCTCATTCACAGGGAACAGCCATAAATGAGCACATACACTTCAAGGCTTGACCATCAACACCACATTAGTTTATATATCGATGTATGAAGAAATTATGGTTTTCCATCCACTCGGATAGATGGAAAGTGAGGGAAAAGGAGAGTTTTTTTCCTGCTCCACAGTTGTAGCACTAAAGAATAGACTTGTACTAAACAGCTTTGATTAAATTAAAATCACTCACCCAAATGTTTGAGTGTGTTGGCACTATTATCACCTCGGGTTCTTATTAATTCGGCACTGTAAATAGATTCAGGACTGAACTTTAGCGAAACCCTTGTCTTTTCGTCTCCCTTCCAGTCCGCTCTCTGATATTAATTAGAGGAGGGAAAAAATACACTAAAAAGCTCAGTTGTTATATTTGGTTGAATTCTGGCAGCTTTTTCAATTGTGCATGTTAACATGCCACCGGCAGCTCGCCATCTGGGTACATTTACAAAAAATGTTTCCATGATGGGATTGTTTCAGGAACACTTGCCATAATCATTGCTCGTATTAGCTTTCGCTGATGTTTACAGCAGATCTTGCGCATGGTGCGAATTTGCTCGCACCTGATCTTGAATAGATAGGCTTGATGCTGAGTCGTGTGCAGGACTATTTCAAGACTGAAATGCGATTGTTTTAATACCTTAATCCACCTGTCCTTGGCATTCAGGATTTTGAAGAACTCTCCTGGTAATTTCAGTGGCCTGCATTTGAACTGGGCCATTTCATTCTGACCTCTTCGGCTGATTCCTTCTTTCTCCTCCAGCCTCTTGATGTCACAGTTTTTATGTGTCAAAATGAAAATTTATCACCCGACTGACCTATTTAAACAGTGTCGCTGCAAGTAGACCAATCAGAATCAGCCGTATTCATAACCCCAAAACAAATATTTCCTCTTAATTAAGAGTGTCCCTCTTGTGTCTTCCCACACACAAAATCATTATACAGCAGTGATTTGACTACTTGGCAGGAAATATATCACTCTTGACTGCATGTTAATCTGTTAGGGCCTGGTTGTCAAACGAGAATGGGGGGCACCAGCAGTGATGGTTTCTCCGTGCATTGATAGCCCCCTAAGGGACAGTTAACCCTCAAATTTCCCTTGTCTGGCCTGGCTCTCCGGGTGGGCATTGGCACTGAGAGTGGTTGGGGGGGTTTGGGGTGATTGTAATGCTTGTTGATAGTCTCAGTGTTTTTTTGTTTTTTGTGTGTGACGGACCCTCATTAAGTGTAAATCTCAATAGCGGGCTGGCACTTTGGGATGTAAAGGAAGTCCAAGCAGGAAAGAGTGCATTAGATACATCTCCCTTCTGTCCTCTCTGATTTCCTGATCTAATGTACTTTGCAAACAATTGAAAACAGGGGTCAATAATTATGCATTTTAATTATTAAACTGCGTCCTTCTTTAATTGTGCTTTTTAAAGCCTCTGTGCATTGACATGATGCTTTATTGCTCTGTTAGTCTGAGCAAGCTATGACCAGACCTCTATCCTTCCATAAGCCCGTCTCTATTTCACTGGGCTGTAATGCCATGTTTTCTTTGTCTTTTCTTTTTTTCACTTCTCACTCTGTACATTTGTGAACTATCAGGGAATATTGTGATTTCCATGCCTTTTAATAAAGAATTCATGGATTTTTTAAAAATATGTTTAACTATTAAATGTTCCATTGTCTAGAAAAGGCTTTTATAAATGTAATCTCTATAAAATATTTGTATTCTTTTTAATTTTTTTTAATAAAATGATTTATTTATATTTATTTAAATTACATTTATTTTTATTTTTAAAATAATTTGTATAAATAATATATTTTTACATTTTATAATTTAATACAGTTATCACATAATTATTATTTTTTCCCCCCTTCAGTAATCACAAACTGGGGAAGTAAATGTAAATTCATTTGTCTGAAGGTGTGGAATGTACATTACTCTGACCCTGGTTTGTGTCCTTATTTGCGTCACATTTAGGCAACAGATCATTTTAATTAGAAGATGCATTGATTGACATGATGGCTCTGGGCGCAGAGACCGGGATATCCAACAAATACTGTGGTCACGTTGACCTTGTTTAAGACAAACATAAAGCCTTATTTCAAAAGAAAAATGGGAGCATTTCAAACAGCTAAACAATCATAAAAATATAAAAAAGAAATATAAAAGAAATGTCTTATCAACAATGGTCAGTCCACACATTAAAATGAAAAACTGAATGTGAATGTGTGGTCAGATATCTCTCTGTATTGATATATGCTGTTGTGAGCATCAAGTCAAGCAGAAATGGCTTTTCAGTAGGAAGTTGTAGTTTATGATCAGCCCAGTGTAAACAAATTGCTGCTGGTGACTGGACTCAGACATCGCCTATTATTCAGTGTGGGAATGTTTGGTTTGAAACACAAGCATGTTATTGTTGCCACATTGATAAGAGAGAAGAGGCGAGCCGCTGGGGTGGCAAATATTGAAATCGCTTTCAAAACCGATGTGCTTACCTCTAACCCACGGCTGACAGGGAAGAGCAATCCTATCAGTACCTGTCATTTCCTTAACATCAAGTGGTTTTAACACAGTGTTTACAGCTTATTAATATAACATTTAAAAACTGGATCAATGAAGCTTCTGTGCCATGGTGTTCATTTGTCAAGAACTAGAGCTGTCAAGTGACTTATACACCTACGATTGTACAGTACACTGAACTGCACTTTTGTGCCTTCACAGCTCAGATCCACCACTGTTGTGTGGGAGCTAAAGAGAATGGTGTAATTACTGTCTCTGAATTCATATAGTGATACATAGGCTAGAGAAATGTGTTTGGCCAATAGACAGTGGGAGTCGTGACTTCAGCACCTTCTTTGTCTTGTGCTTCACTAATTGTAACATAATATGCTTTTTTTTAAACCTAAGTAGCAAAACATATGATGTTTTTTTGGACACTTACTATAACAAAAATACCATGATTTTGGAGTACTTTGTGAATACCTTAGTATATGCCAATTATTCAGTACCTTGATATATAAGAACAGTGTTATTTCCGTCACTTTAACATTGTACCGCATTTTTTTTTGTAAGGTTAGTAAGCTGATTTGGTAGGAAAGCATTCAGCGTAACAGAAATGTTAACGTAAATGCCCTTCGCTTTTCCCCCCCAGCCTCCCACCTCCGCCCATCCTCTCCTCAAACACACCCACGCTCAAATAAACATAAAAAGCTAATTTGTTAGCTACCTCATTTCAGAGGCCCGGGCGCGGGATATTGTGTACGAAAAGTAATGCTTTGTCAAATGTTGACACGTGTCGCAAACATGGAGCCCTTAGCAGAGCATTTATAAAGAGCGCAGGCGGCCAGGACTGTCAGCACATGAGGAGGAGAAGAGAAGCTTTGAAATGAGATTAGCCTGCTGCTCAGCTCCTGCACTCATGAACCTAATGGTAGATGTATGTCTCTACTACATACACACGTACATATACTCTAATACAGACAGCTCGTACTACAGCAAAATGTGCTTTGGTTTCTATTTCTTCAAGCTCCCTGTGAAATTGTTTAACTAGCGCAGTTTTTGTTCTTGTGTTTTGATGTATTTCCTATTGAAATATGACGTTTAAGAAAGACTGCTGTTTATATCACTGTCATGTAGCATTATTTGCTTCTTGCTATTGCCAGCCACAAGCACGAAGTATTAGAGGGTGTAGCATTCTCATTCTAGAGAGATTTGATTGGACAGAAATTTGTAGTGCAAGATGAGTCATCAATACTTTTGGTCTGGTTTACCTTAAGGGAGAGACTGTAAATATTAAATTCGTATACATTTCAAATCCATTTAAAAGTTTGGGATCCTTTTTTTTTATTTATGCTTTTATTCAGCAAGGATGCATTAAATTGCATTAAATAAAAAGTGACAATACATAATATTAGTGACAATTTATAATATTACATAAGATTTCTACTCCAAATAAATTCTATTCTTTTGAACATTCTATTCATCAAAGGATCCTGAAAAACATGTAACGGTTTTCACCGGTAATAAAATGAAATCTTGAGCAGCAAATCTGCATATTAGAATGATTTCTGAAGGATCATGTGACGTTGACTGGAGTACTGGCTGCTGAAAATTCAGGAATAAATTACATTATAAAATATAATTAAATAGAAAAAAAGTTAATTTAAGTTATAATAATATCTCACAAATATGTTTTTTTTTTTACTATTTTTTTTATCAAATAAATGCAGCTTTGATGAACATAAACAAATAATAATAAAAAAAACTTACCAACCTCAACATTTTGAATAGTAATGTCTATAAATAGATAAACATTATATATAAAATTTATATATATTTAGTAACTATTAATAAAATGAACTAAAAACCAAAACTCCAATTTGATTTTCATGATGTCTTTAAACTTGGCCTAAAATGTTTGAACAGCATCGACGGAAATGAAACAAAGAACATTTAGTCGCCCCAAAAGTCTTGTGTTTGTGACAAAACTGCCGTTACAAACGGATTAGAATGTCAGCGTTAGACCCAGGACTGTTTGTAGAGTGGCTGATGGATAGTGTTGGTCTGGTGCCACACACCTGCCTTTGCCTCCTTACACACACACACACACGTGCAAACACACCGGCGTTTGCCTCCCCGGTGACACCCGTCTGCCACGTGTATGTGTGTACCGCTGAGGTGTGGACTCCTGTCAGGACCTCTTATTATTTCACCTTGGACATGCCCCCATCTATCCATCCATCCATCCATCCATCCATCCATCCATCCATCCATCCATCCATCCATCCCTCCCTCGCTTTTTCCCTCGAGGGTGGGGTGTCAATGGCAGACCGTCCTGGGCAAAAATAAATAATGAACATAAAATTGGGAAACAAAGCGCTGGCGCCCCTTAATACGCAAACACCTCCAATATGCTGATGTTTTTCTTTTGCACATTGTGTTTTCTAAATTGCCTTTGACTGCGTGCATCGGTAATGAAACTTTATGTCCTTGCAGAAAGGACAGCTAGTCCGATTCAGTTAGGCCTGGGACCATCTTCTCATGCTGGCTTTTGCACAACGTTTTTTTTTTTAATACCCCGGCTTATGAATAAATGAAGCCTGGGTGCAGGGTTTTTTTTTTTTCATATTTGTGTAAATTGCTTTAAAAGCATTTTATCATGTCATAAAAAAGTGCAATTGATCTGGAGTGCTCGGCCCACTGGACAGCTGTGTATTTTGTTAATGGCCACTTTGCTCCAAGCGGCTTATTAAAAAATTTATATATAAATGCTAAAATTGCATAAATTATTTAAACACAAAGTAAGCATTTTTTGTTTTGGTCTGGGGGGCATTGAAGAGTAGATTGAGTTTACTATAGCATCCCCTGATATTGAGTCATATCATATGCCTGCACGGATGCATATATATCACACGCACACACGCGCAAGCACACGCTCACATGCAGAGACGCAAAAAAAGTATATATTTTTTGATGACTTAGTTTCAGCAACCATGGAATGTCACCCATATCCTGGTTGATTGTACTTTCGAATTTTATGATGTTTTTCATTGATTTGTTTCCCCGGCGCAGCTGCCGACCTCTATTGAGGGACGAACGTAATCAGCACTGACGCAAATTAGATGGTTATTCGTTTCGAAAATTGACAGAAAAACAATAAAAAAGATGAAATGCTCCCAAATCAATAGATATAATGAAATTCAAATAATCCGAGAGATGAGGTCTCCATGGCAACTGATAATGTGGAAAAGAAAACAATTTAATAAAGGACAGGCACGCTTTGAAAACAGATTGGGGGGGTAGCTATATAGCGGCGAGAGGGGAGCAGATGAGAGGAGGGCAGGAGGAGGGGGGCAGGAGAGAGAGAGAGAAAGAGAGAGAGAGGGAAAAAAGACGGAGAGCGGATGTTTGTGGCGGCTGAACAGGCAGGTCCGTCGCTTGTTTCCCCCCATGTGAAGGATCTGTGTCTATCCCAAGGACGGCAGAATAATTAGAAAAGCTTTCATGCCAGAAAGTGCAGATTCAGGTTTTAATACACAAAATTATTTCAGGGGCAGTGAATCGGAAAGCCATTTGTTGGTGACCTTCCTGAGGGGCCCCCTGGTACAGGGCAAGATGGAGGCAGTGTGGCAGGGCAAGCTGAGTTATGGCATATTTGTGTTTTTATAGTGGCTGAGGGAATGGAGATGGGGAGGAGGGCAGGGGGCTGTCAGGGAGGAGGGGGGGGGGGCGTGCCGTGGGGCTGCGATGGGGGCAGTGTGTGTGTCTGTGTGTGTGTGTGCTGCTGTAGGGTTGGGGTTGCTGATGCTAGAATGGAGAGACTTGCAGATCTGGCTGTATTTACAGATCAGTTGTCAGAAAAGCCATTTAGAGGGAACACGTACGTCCCAGCCCAATGACAGCAGAAGTGCCTGTTAAAAAGAAAAAGACAAGAAAAACAGACACTGTCGGAGAGAGCAAGTGCCATGATCTGAGGTCGTCGTCTAAGTAACTTGCTTTTGTATAAAATACACCTCTAGTTTTGGAAATAATAAAGCAATGAGCTACAGTGCGTTACAGTAATTTTACCACAAAAGTTCATAAAACACCAATGTTGAACATGTTTTAACAATTCTTCCAAGTAAGCTAATATAGTACATTATCCTAGCAGTAGCAATTTTGCCCATTCATAAATTTTACAGCTACGTTTATCGACTGTAAACATGCTTCATCCAATCAGAACTATCTGTTTTGTAATATACGTTATAAGTTAACATGTTTTCTGTCACCATTTGTAATTAGGATACAAACCAAAACAGTCTTTATGTAACATATCATGCTAGTGCTGCGAAAAGTGACAGAAACTTGTTAAACCTGTCTTTAACAGGTATTTATTTTACTGTTTGTTTAATTTCGCTCAAACACTGTCAATTTGCTTTCGTGCTAACGCTATTAGTGGTTGGTTCAGGATAACATGTCCGGCTACATGAGCGTTTCTTATCCTGCTCACAGCTGTAAGCAAATTAAGCCAAAGACTTTTATATCCTGACTGTTATGATAGATAGAGAAACATAGTTTGCTGTTATTAACACACAAACTTGAGCATTATTTAGTATAGTGCGAAACATTGCCAAAATAGCCATTTGGCTATTGGTTAGCATAATCCAACGTCAGTGGAAAACGAAAGTAATTTCATAGTAAGTAATTACACTTTGATTAAATATTACAAAGACACATTTTTATAATAATATGCAAAATAATATGCAAAAGTAAATAGGGTCAATTTAGATTTCGTGTCAACTTTATAACACTGGACAAGTTTCCATATTCAGCAGGTCAATGCTTCTCTGTTGATCAATCAATCTATGCATGAATGAATTGAGAGGCAACACACGGCACCTCCCATTTGCGTGGAGGAGGGTACGAGTATCCTTAACATATACACACACACACACGGCTCATCCTCCCATTTGTGTCCAGTAGCAGGTCCCTGCTCTCATTCCACATTATTTCCCCTGTTCCGTCGACACACCTCGTATTTAAAGAATGATTGTTTTTTAGCTCACCCTTGAAACCTTCCACTTACCATAATGTGCAGTTTGAGGCTGTCCAGCCCATGATATTAATTTGATGCTTAGTCTCAAATTCTTCTGTCTGAGTGACTTGTCTTAGGGAGAGAGAGAGAGGGCTGTCATTATACCTGACAGAGGGTCCGGGCGGGCAACAGCCCCGGCATTAATACTGCAATGTGAAAAGTGCCCCACAAGTAGGAGCAAAACTTGAAATTCCTCTCTGAAGAATAGCCCAAAGCTGACAAATCTGGCAGACTTGTGTCAGTTACTCTGTGAGACATTTAAAAAAAATCCCTTCCTCTTGTCTTTCTTTACATATATATATATATATATGTGTGTGTGTGTGTGTGTGTGTGTGTGTGTGTGTTAGAAAACAAACAAATATTAGAAAACAAATGATTGTTCTCTAACAGGTTTCCACTCCTAGCCTGCCGTTTATTAGCTAAACGCATAGCCCCTCTACATACTCACGCTGTTGTTTGTTATTCAGGCTGGTTTGGAGTCTCAAAAAGTAATGATTTGATTAAAAAAGTGGCAGACTTCAGCTTTAAAGGTACGAGTGTGGTATCTGGTTTCAGTGGACTGAGAGGAGTATGTGGGACATTATTACTGTCAGCTGCAGGCACTCTATTGCTCTCTCTCTCTCTCTCTCTCTCTCTCTCTCTCTCTCTCTCTCTCTCTCTCTCTCTCTCTCTCTCTACGGGTCTCACTTTAACGGCCTGAGCTCGCTGTGACTTCCAGTGACTGACCAGTCTAACTTTCTCCGCTCCGTCTCACTCAGCCTCGTACCGCGGGAGATCGACTTAAGTGGCCCTTTTTCTCTCGCTCTCTATCTTTCTTTCCATCTCACTCTCCTGGGCCTGTTTTTCCACAGTGGCTGTGGGGAGCAGAGGGTGTTGAAGGACCCCTACTGGTAAAGTGGGTAAACACGCACAGCCCTGACATCTGTGCTGCGAGAGAGAGAGAGAGAGAAAGAGAGAGAGGGAGAGGAGAAGGGTAGAGTGAGAGAGGGCGAGTGCAGCCCAGCCGTAAAGACGCACAGGGAGAGAAGAGAAAAATGCCTTGCTTTGTGGAGAGAATTTCTACAAAGCAGCAGGGAGAGGTGAGACAGAGAGAGGAGGGCTGTCTCCTGCCAGGTAAGACCCGCGCCAGGCGCCACACACACACACACACACACACACAGAGAGAGAGAGAGAGAGAGAGAGTGAGAGAGAGAGTGAGAGATGCTGGTGGCTTGAGCATGCTGTGGATGGGGTGGGCGTGAGGGTGTAGAATGACAAAGGCACTCATTACTTTCACTGTGTGTTTTGGTAAAGTAATACCTCACTATGATGTGATGACTGAATGGAAATATGAAGTTGAGGAGTGATTTTTATTTTTAGGTGCACAAGTGACATTGTATGTGCTTAATTAGTTTAGCAAAAAAAAGAAAATATATTTATTAGATTATTTAATTTATTTAAATTGTTTACTTAAAATTAAACAATTTTAAAGACAAAAATGAACTTCGCAAACTTCACAAAACTTTTTTTTTTTCATTTATTTAAATTGAAAACACGAATTTTGTTTTCCAGGTCTTAGAACTTCACAGAGCTATTTTTTGTTTTATTGATTCATTTATTAAAATGCTTAGGGTAATTAAAAATAAGAATCGTGCATTTTTTTTTTTCTGTATGTACCCTTTCCAAGTTTTAGAATTTAACAAAACATTGTTTTAAAAGTTAATTGAATTTTAATGTATTAATGAACTAATTAAATAAATCCTCAAGAATTATGCATTTCTATTCATAAAAATAATGTTAGATTTTTTTCTTTTAGACTCCACAGGTGTGAAATATCTTGCAAAGTTCTTAAAATAGAATAATTTATTATTCTTAAATGAGTCAAACGTTTAGTCTCCTGTAATTTTTGTTTATATTGGATGCGGATTAGTCACTGTGTACTTTTTCTCTCAAATTGCTGTTCTTAATTACTAGCAAGGCCTCAGTTAGTGATTGCTCAGAATTTCTCAGTTAGATGACAAGTGGTATTATTTGCCCAGCTAAGCGAGTGACTGCTGGTATTGAGCGTGCTCTCATGCACTTGTTTAGATACAGCTGTTCTTTCAACTGGAGGATTTTCCACAGAGCTTCTGTTTGGAAGATGCGCTCTTTTCCATCGTTTAATTAGATCTTCCCCTTTTTGTTAAATAAATACAGTGTCTTTAAATCTAAGCACACATTTGCATGGAGCTCAGTGCGCTGCCAAGGATGCAATATGCTGTTTCGGGCCTAGTGCAGGCCTGAAAAGTGAGGCCGAATGAAGCGAGAGAGAGAGAGAAAGAGAGAGAGAGAGAGGAAGGAAGTTTGTCTCTTTTCCACCCTCTTGTTGATTTGTTTCTATTGCTGATGGAATTGAGCCCTCAGTGAAAGGTGAGGTCACAATTGAATTTGGCTTGCGTTTCCGTGGTGATCTGGCAATGGTTCCGATGTCCCAGTGGATTGGTTTGTTTGTTTGTTTGTGCGATAGCGAGTCTCTCTGTGTGTGTGTGTGTGTTTGTGTGTTTCCGTGCATAAACACGGGCACGGGAGATTTTACTGAGCAGATATTTCCCCTCTGTTTTCACTCTGAGCTGGGGGAGATTGATGACTGAATTGTTGAGTACATGTTAACAGTAACTGCTGATTTATTGAGATACTTAGAGTAAGTGAGGGTGCACCAACTAAGAGGGGAAGAAAAAGATATAGGCCTTTTAAGTTAATGTAGAAATAGAGCCTTTTTAAGTAATAATTGTGATTACTGGGCGGGGGGTAGGGAGGGATGTGCGGGCATTCAGCCAGAGGTGTATTTGAGCACGCTGTGAAGGAAACACAGAGAGTCTGAGGAAAGGAATAGCTTGGAATTTCATCAAATTTATAAGGACTTTAATTGGAAGTTCTTGGCTATTTTTCAAGGCTTGACATGGTACAAGTCTTTAGCGTTATCATAACACTGAAACAAGTGTAACTTCATGCAGGTATTCCAATGAAATTCCCACTGAAACATCATGTTATTTAAAGGAATCAGCTACTTTATTCATTTATATCTCAGTGTCTTGGGGATATTCAGCAACATTCAGCTAGAATTTAAGTATTCATTCTTCCCTGAATGTGATATTCTGCAATCCCTCCATCTCAGCACATGGGCAAAACTTCTGCTTTGAGAGAAAAAATATGGTTCTTGTGTTTTTTTTTTTTTTAACTACATTTTAGGCAGAGTGAAATGTTTCCCCAGTTTGCACAGGGATGACTTTATTTCTTAGCAGGGATTTAAACCTACTCAATCCCCCCATAAATACAACCTTCCCCAGCAGCATGCCGGCCGTAACTCATTCTCTAACTCTCTCGCTAACTAAACTCATATTGCAGAGAGAGCTTTGTTTGTCTTTGTTTCAGCCCGGTCAGATCCGTCACGTCGACAGCTGCCTCTTTCAGATCTCTCTCTCACCATCATGAAAAAGAGAAACCCTCATCAGAGCCATTTTTCCAGCCATAGAGTTCTGACAATCAGAATATAGATGGAATTATGAGATTTTTGCTTTTGGCACTTTTTTTTCAGGGCCATCATCAGTGGGGACACCAAGACTTTTTAAATTGCGACTTTTTACACCAGCAAGATTTTGGAGACAGTGTCCAATCTAAAACCATTCTTTTCATCTATTTTATATTTAAATAGCTATTTAAATATATTGAATAAAAATATGTATTTATTATTAGATATCTAGAAATATTTAGCTCTCAACCAGGTGGCTGGGTCCCACTAGAGGGCCTCAGCAAACTTCCGGGGGGGTCTTAAAAATACTTATATTTATTTACATTATCTTAATTAAACTGCTAAAAGTACCAAAAGTACCAGAGGTACATATCAGCTTAGATAAATGGGCATATTGTCTTGGTGTTAAAGGTTGGACAAAAAGGTTGAGAACCACTGGCCTACTCTGTGCACAGGGAAGATTGGGCCCATATTTAAAAATGTAGGTCTAGACCTCAACCATTTTAGTGATAACCCAATCAATTTGCCCATATCTGTTGCCAAAAACTTTCTAATCACAGCAAAGCTCTGTAACTCTAAGATATTAAACAGGGTCTGAAGGTTCAAACATCACAGTGACTTTGGAGTAACATCAAGCAAAACATCTGAAAGCTTGTGAAATTGGTGGGAATTGTATTGGAGAGGGTGTTGTGTAAAGTTGGGCGAGATGAATATGTGACTGCAGAGAGTGACTCAAGCTCAGTTCTGGGGTGGAGGAGACAGAATCTCTCTCAGGACCCCTGATCGGCTGTGATCTGCCTGCTGCTACCTTCTGTTCTCCACTGTTAGTCCCAACGGCTGCACTGAACTGACATGAACAACTCCTCGACGGGCTTGAAGCCCTCTGATGTCCCACCCTCCCCTCCGTTCCACCTTCTTCTGGTGCTTTGCATTTTGTTATATTTGTGTAAAAGCCCAACGCCGAGCGAGATTACAATAGTTCCCTCTCTCTCCTTCTCTGTTCTCGTCGTCCTTCCAGTCCTCCGTTTGATCTCACTACGATCTCCCCTCTCATCTCCTGTCTGTTCAACACCTGAGAGCCAATGCTTTAAGAGGACGACGTCTGGAAAAATGTACAGCGGCAGGCCATCGACTCTGATAAAGACGGTAAACAAGATGAAAAACAAAAGCCCACAGCAATGGTTTGAATAAAAGACCTACCTGTTACAGCATCCATTAAGTGTTATTCCTCGCAGTGGTAAGACAGCTGAAGCCCTCCACATGCCCAATGTTAATATTAGTTTGGTTGAAGAGAGTCCATAAGCTGATCAGTGGGGAGAGGCGCTCTGTACGCCTCAGGCAGTGCCAGGCCTTGTGTTTGGCTCCCGCTCAGAGGATTGATGTCTGGGAGTCAGTGGGGGCTCCACTGTACCTTTATTACTCATCAGCTGGGTACCAAACTAATTTGATAAAGCGCCACTTAATACACCAAACACACACACATACTGTGACCGCGCCTGGCACGACATCAAGTGTGTCAGGCCGCCAAGCAAAAGGCTGGGTCGTCATTTAAACGCACCGTAATATTTTTTGTATTATTTTTTTTTTATTAGGAAATGACGAGCTGGACCCAAACATCTTCCACATGTGCACCACAACTCAGTATGTTAGAGCATGCACTAACCATTAGACCACTTTTTCTATACCATATATCTATCTATACCATATATCATATATACCAATGTATATCATATATGTATAGATTTAACATATCAATGCATTTAATTTTACTGTAAAATGCTCTAAAAATTATTGCATAATTATTATTAATTCTTAAAAATAAATGTAATAATTTTTTTGGAATTAAATAATTTATGAATTTCTATGAATTAATTTGTATTATAATTGCCTTGTAATTTAGTGTCTGAATGAAAATTTATTTTATTTTTAATAAGAAATTTACTATATGCTTTTTAATTTAAATTTTTTCTTGCATTGTCCTCATGAGCGCCACAACTCAGTATGTCAGAGCTGAGTAAAAAGCTGTAAAAATATTAAGTAATTATTAAATAAATTAAATGGTTTTTGTAATTAAAAACGATTAATTACCTTATATCAATGCATGTAATTTTACTGTAGAATGCTGTAAAAAATATTAAATAATTATTATTAATTATTAAATTAATTAAATGTTTTTAATTAAGAATTATTAATTACCTCATAATTTGTATCATAATTACCATAACTTATGCTTTAGTGAAAATCTATTTTATATTTAACAAGACATACTATTTATTTACAAGCTGTTTTATTTATTTATTTAAATGTTTTATTAATTAACTGTAAATGATGTTCCCAGTGTTAATACATCACACTTAATTATATTTTATATTGTTAAATATATTTGATCATATAATTATATTTCATTGTACAAAATTATTATTTTCATAATCTCATAAAGCCTGAAACCATCATGTTTTTGTGTCAATTTCTGCCAACCACACTTGCCAGTTTTTTTTTATATAGTGTATATATATATAGTACATGGCTCTGACAGTGAAAATTTGTAGTTCTGTGACAAAATGATTGACATACATAGATGGTAGAAAGATAAACATGGTAGATACTGTAGCAGAATGAGGCAGAGGAAGAGAAAAGGAGAGAGAGGAAGAGGTTGGTTTGGTAATTACTAACTCTGTGCCCAGGCAGTGGAGGACAGTGTGTGAGTGACTGAGTGTGTGTAGGCCCTGGTGCTCTGATAATGAAGGGTTACTGTTGCAGATCTGACAGCGTTAATCTCCACATCGTCCTCGCCTGGTATTTACCCTGCTGGGGAGAGAGCGGCAAGCCCACCTGACAACACAGTTTACCCACAGCCAGACACCTCAGGCTCACACACACACCCCCCACATACACACACAGGCTGCACCGAGATCAGTTTTCAGCATCCATCACAAAGCCAAACCACAGCAGAAACCAAAAAAATGACAGAAAACATGGAGGGCAAAAAACTTTTTCTTCATCTTTTTGTCAGTCTTTCCCTTTCATCTTCTCTTCCTCCCATTTGAAGTTTATGAAGTACTGTTTAAGCATTACAGAGGTGCAGACAGAGGAATATGAATATGCATCGCACCATATGGTTGCACTTGCTCTGGGACTAGGTGTGTCCAGAAGGTAGAACCACGTTAATGCATTATTCTCCTCTCAAATGATCAGTCTCGTAGTTCCGCAGCACACCGCAGCCATGTGTGCACGGGCTGTTCCGGGCTTTGAATGATGTGGCCATGCAACTGGCCATCCTGGATGAGCGGAAGTGGAGAAAGACAGCGAAAGAGTGAGCTGTGCTGTTTTTTTTTTGTTTGTTTGTTTTTGGAGTTCAAATGCAAAAACCCTGACAGTCATGATTAAAAGTGATATTTCTGACACGTTAGGATGCGCACAGGAAGTAACCTTCTCCAAAGCCTTCATTATTAGATGCATGACAGACCTGAATATTTATAAAATATGCTTTAATAATTGATAACAGCAATCTGCTACGGTAATTCATCAGATTTGCACTTCAACAGAGTATCCGTTTTCATTTTAAAATAATAATAAGTCGAATGCTAATGCAGGTGAAATGCAAAATTGCGACCCGTGTGTGGCAGAAGCTCAAATGCATTTGTGCCATTTTTAGTGCATTGGAAAAACAATGGCGTGTTAATGATATTGCCCTCGCTGCTCGTTTAGAAACTGTTATCAATGTCTGTGATCATTTGTGCGCCGCTTGTTTTGTTGTGCACTGAGCTGTTGTGCTGTTTACTTGTGTAGCTTCCGTTTGAGGGCACATCACATCTAAAAAATCAGGAAACCAGCCTGTTTTAGTGTAGAATATACAAGAAGCTGATGTGGTTTTATCAAAAGCATATTCTTTGTTTGAGTCAGTATGCAATACTTCCTCTTGTGTTTTTTGACCAAAATAGCACACACACACACACATACCTTTTATAAAGCTTCTTTCTACTCATGATGATTTCAAAAAGAGCAAACACAGCCCTTTTTTTCTCTCACAAAAATCGGTTTGTTTTTGTATACAGTTATGAAATGTTCTCATTTTGAACTTGAAGTTTGCATGTTCTTGCAAAAACTGCTAAAAGCATTTGCCATCTTTGAGAATGATTCCTATATTTGCAGGTGTATAAAATCAAGCTATCTATGCACATTGGCTTGAAATAAATATATACTAAAGCTGAAACCAGTGACATTACAAAAATTTGGATGTTAAACATTTAAAGTGCACAGCATATATGGAGTTCCTATAAATGCTGCTGGCAGTCTAATGCATCAAATAAATTAAGACATATAAGATTATTAAATAAAATATTGTTTTTGTCTACAAAATTAAAGATCAGTGCAAACATAGTTTAACATTTGACTGGTAGTATACATAAATAACACTGTGCATATTCATTAAATGTTTTACAGTAGATTTGAGTGTGTTGACGGGGTTTTTAACCAGCACTTATTGAGCTTTGTGGCACTCACAAGATGATTCAGATGTTTCAGTCTTGTCAACTGACCGCATTTCACTGTATCAAAGCCTGGATTAAAAGAATTCAGGTTGGTTTTAAAGAGGCATTGTTGCAGAAGGGAACTTAAAAGAACTAAGAGAGGCTGAACCTGAGAAGTTCAGGGGACACCTGCAAATTGTTCCTCTGTGCATAAAATGTGAAAAAATAAATAAATAAATAAAAGTCAGAGTCTGTGAAGCAGAGCAAATGCTTTAATGGTGGCCAGGGATCGAAGCTGTCAGCGAGGCTTCCTGTCTGAAAATGTAGTGTTTTTTGAACATCACCTCCTTTTCTCGTTTTTGAAGGAGATTTGCACTGGGATCTATGGTGTGCATTACAACACAAGCAGAATTTGATAAAAGTTGCTTCAAAAACATTATATGTTTCTGGGGGGGAAAAAACGTAGCTTGGAAATCAATTAGACACAACCTACTAGCAGAAATTTTAATATATATATATGTACACTAGATTTTATGCAAGTGATATATCAGTAGGATTTCAGTGCAATAAACATTCAGATTTTAGTTTTTCAAAGAAAGTGTTTGTTTGTTTTATTTCTCATATCTTTTTAGATAACTGGTATCAATCTCAGACAGGTTTGTTAAATAGTTTGCCGGGTCTACTTAGGTAAATGGAAAGCCTATTTAAAGTGGTTGTTCCACATTATTAAGCAAGTCACAGTTCTCATGCAATATAGGGAGGAAGAAAAATCTTTCTGAAGAGGAAAAGCATGAAATGGTGCAATGTCTTGCAAAAGGTGTGAAAACAACTCGTATTTTGCGAAAATTTTATTGAGATTATCGAACTGTCAAAAAAATTGACTTGAGTGATTTAGAGCACAGAAGAGCCCAGTCAGATAAAGGCTTATTAAGGGAAGTTTCTGTCAAACAAATCAGTTGTATGAAAAGGGCAGCTATTTAAAAAAAAGCCACTGTTCAGCAGCAAACAGGTATTTGAAGCTGCTGGAGTCCCAAGAACCTCTCCATGCTGGCTGGCATAAAGCTGCATTTCAGCCACCTCTAACCAAATCTCACAAAGAGAAATGTTTACAGTGGGTGTAGAAATACATGAAGACTCCATTTTAAATAGTTTTATTCACTGATGAATGCCGTACTACAATGGATGGTCTAGATGGATGGATTTCTGGATGGTCGATGAATGGCCACCCCATTCCAACAAGACTGTGAGATCAGCAAGGAGGTGGCGGGTGATGATTTGGGCTGGAATATTGGGAAGTAAGATGGAAGGTCCCTTTAGGGTCTCTTATGGGTGACAAAATTACTTCTGCAAGATATGTAGAGTTTATAACTGACCAGTTTCCCACCTTCTTTTACTATCTTATCCAGAGGCTTTACTGTATGGCTTATTAATTCGTTTATTTTTTAATAACAAAAGTCTTAAATGCTGTCAAAATGTCTTAAGAGTCTTGTTAAAGAAGTGCTACATCTTATTTTCTCTTGAATGAAATTCATATGCTGGTGAGAGGGGGGCATGTCTAAACATCTAAACAGGTTGCTTTTTAGGTTTCACACTGAGGTTATCTGAAAGGGCCCCCCTTGATTGACGTTATCTGGCTTGACAGCGCTTCATATCAAGGTTAACCTGACGTTTCGAAGGCCCGGGAGGGAAAGAGGCAAAGGAAAATAGAAGAAAAAGTCAGACATCATTCAGGTCCCGCTCTTCTCTGCCACTCTTTCCCTCTCTCACACGGCAGGTGGAGGTTTCTGCACTCTTAATTGATAACTAATCGAGCGGCGTGTGCTGTGTTTCCCCCAGAGGACGGCCCTAATGGTGGCTTGGCTTACTCAGCAGCGCAGCTCCGGAACCACTAAATTAAATATATCCCCACAGATAATGACTCTGAGTGACAGACTCCGGTCTGGGCGGCTCCAGTGGCCACCAACCTCTCGTTGTGCCCTTGCACTGGAGGAACTAGAGTAGCCCACCCCCTTCTGTGCCTGCTCCCCAATGCCCCACACTAACCACGGCTCCTCGTGACAAAAATACATCTCAAGCAGTTAATCTGTGCAGATATCAGCTCAAGTGCCCTTCAGTGGCACGGGGAGCCTCTCCTCGTAACCTTGCTTCCTGTCAATTCTTGCTTTGTACACTGGCTGCCCCTCAAACATGGCAGCTCTGTCAATTAACTCTGTGTGCCAGGGCCTGCTTCAATCAAACTTCCAGCAAACGGGTGATGAGACCATTGTGTATTATTTTTAGATGTAAAAATCTGATTATTTTAAAGTAGGGCATCTACAACCATTGATGTTTTGTCATCGTTGTCATCGTTTACTCACCCTTGTGTTGTTCCATTTTTTTCTGGGGGGGGGGGCAAATTAATACTTTTAGTCAGCAAGGATGAGTTAAATTGACCAAGTCACAGTACTTTTATAGTACATTATTACAAAAAAGTATGTTTCAAATTAATGCTGTTATTTTACACTATTCATCAAAGAATCCTGAAAAAAATTTATCACGATTTCCCAAAAAAATTATAAGCAGCACAACTGTTTTCAACATTGATAATATTAGGACATGTTTATTGAACACCAAATCAGCATATTAAAATGATTTCTGAAGGATCATGTGACACTGAAAATTCAGCTTTGCCAGGACAGAAATAAATAATTACATTTTAAAATATATTAAATTACAAATTTCATTTTAAGTTCACAATACAGTAGAAACATATTATTACTGTTTTTAATCAAATAAATTCTGCTTTGGTGAATTCTTTCAAAAACATTTTAAAAATCTTACCGACCCCAAACATTTGAACGGTAGTGTATTTTGAAAAATGCCATTTGTTCAATGGGGTCTAATGACTTTCAAAGTATAGAAAGATAAAAGAAAGTCATGCTGGTTTGGAGCAACATGGTGAGTGAGTACTGTAAATGATGACATCATTTTTTTATTTTGGTCAATTATCTTTTTAAGTTGGAATCAGGCCCATTCATTGTGCCAGCTGTGAGACCGACTTTAACAAGTGTGATCAGGGCACGTGCAGAAGCGTTCACATCACCTCAGATTTTACTTTTCCCTATTCCAGTCTTTCTATCCTCAGGGGATGTCTAAAATGCTTTGTCTTATAATTAGGCTTCAGGGATGTATTTGTTCTCAGAATTGAAGGGTTGCTGCCTAACTGCACTGCTTAAACAAAATATTTCCTTTTCCGTCTGTGTGTCAAAATATGCATCTGCCATTTTCTGTCCATTGTCCTTGGCGGCAAGTATGTGCGTGCCTTTTTTTTTTCTCGGCTTGTTTGTTTTTGTTACCTGCAACGGGATGTAACTGAATTATTGTATGTGGCAGAAGGTTCCAGTCTGGCAGATAGAGAAAAAAGAGAGAGGGAGAAGTTAAAGTAGGTCCTTCAAGGTCAGTCCAAAGACAGCATGCAACATGCAAGGTCACATTCCAGACTAAAAGCAATAAGTGCTTTATTGATGGGAAAAAACACACACTGCAAGCAAGCAGATGTGCAACGGACTGATTAATAATACAACAGATTTGAGTGAGTGTGTGTGTACTTGAGTGTGTGCATGCCCTCTGCATTCATATTTTGCTTCTCAAAAAACAACAAAACTTTAAAGTCAGAACAAAAAAGAAAAACTCATGAGCATAATTGTTTTGTCCGGATGTGTATCTCCCACTAAAAAATTGATCCCTGCATGGGAATCTGAAAAATCCATTAGAGCCCATCAGACAAAAAAAAGGACAGAATGATAGAGTGTGTATGAGTATGAGCAGTTTATAAAACCCCATCATAGTTTTGCCATTAATGCACATGTCAGCTGACGTTTTATTTTCAGCACAACTTCTTAATGCAACAACTTGCTTTTGGATATCAGATACCGCAGCAGTGTCATTTTACAGCACTAAGACCAAAAACAAAATTTTAAAATAAGTATCATAGACATGTGGAATCCATGGTTTCTTATAACCTAGTGCAGTTCTGAGAATGTTTTTTCTTTGTTTAGTCATATTTGCCCTCATTTACACTGCAAACCTGGTAAACCTGCCCTGTGAGTGCCATTCCTCCCCTCTCATACTGCGATACTCAACAAACCTGTTTCAAACCTCAAATAACCATCTTTTACCTTTTAATTCTCTTTCTTTCACCTCTTTTTTCCTCTGTGCTTCACCTCAGCCTTTCCTTCCATCTTTTCCCGCTTTAAGCGGCAGTTGGGAATGGCATTGTTTTTAATCATCAGTACCCAGAAATTATTATTATCGCCTCTGACGCGGCAATTAAAACTTCAGGTCAGAGGCACAACGAGCGGTGATCAGCAGCGAAGCTGAGAAGTTTTAATTAGACGATCAGAACCATTAATGCACAAAAAAAGGTGTGCGCTGGGAAATTAACGTGAACGTCTTAATCAGGGTTACCGACTCCGAAGAGGAGTCAAGTGAACAGAGAGCAAAAAACAAATCATTTCCGCACCACTGGGACAAAACTCAATTAAATATGCATGCAGAAAATGGAAATTCGGAGCATCAGCACAGACCGTTGGAAAAAATACGGCAAATTCTGTAGATGGGGTCGCAGACCTGCTTATTGTTATTCTTGTGTAATAAAATCGAAAGAGAGGCCATATGCTGGGGAACGAGGGTGTGTGGAGAACAGGTCCGATGCTGACTTTTCCGCTCCCCTACCCTTGGCGGTGGGGGAAACAAACTCCTTCCTGCAAGCTGTAAATTAGCAAAATAAAAACAGTGGGGATTATTTCAGCATGTGTGTGTGTGTGTGTCTGAGCTTTAGTAGGCGAGGAAATACCTGGGAACCTGCCTCTTTGTGGGCCCCATCTTTTTGCAATTTCTGTCATGTCCACATAATGAGCAACTGAATTGCAAATATGCAAAATAAAGTGCTAAGGAAATTTCTCATTTCTTTGTTTATTTCACATTTACTTCATATTCATTCATTAATTTTACATTTGCAGAGGCCCCTGACAGTCAGAGGTCCCCACCTGGAGAAAAAAAAAAAAAAGAACAGTTCAGACAAAAGGATTTAAAGAAAAAAAAAAGGTCAGGACAGAAAGAAACTGCTCTAACAGGAGGGTCGTTAAATAATGAGGAATAATCCAATGCTGTCCAGGCATTTGCATTAATGAATGCTCTGTATTATCAGGGTTTTGTCCTTGCATTAGTCAACATATTTTGAAAGTCTGCATGAAATCAGACAGGGCAGACCAGAGTGTTAGATCACTGTTAAGTCAAGGGTTTAGCCAAGTAAACAAAGTTTGTTTCTAGAACAATCGCTGCAGTGGATGCCAGGTGAGAAGGAGTATGTCATATCCCAGTTTTAGCATGCATACTCTTCCTGTCAGAACGGGAGAGAGGGAAGAACAGGACACGCCAATCTAAGCAGTCATTAGCAGCCACTTCCTCACTCTGGTGGGCTGATTGCAGTCAGCACACGTTCGTACAAATAATGCACTTCCAACGGCATTATTAGGATTTGAAACACCACTTGATTGGGCATGATATCATTCCGGCACATAAACAGAAGCTCCGCATTAAACGAGACATGCAGGGCCCGGAGAGCCACGTTCAAGGCAGCTTTTCTGTCATTCCCGGCGTCCTCCGCCTCACGGTTCTGAAAAGAAACAGGGCTTGTGGGGCCTTTGATGTGCGAGCAGATAAAAAGGAGAAGCTCTCTCACTCTTATTGTTGAATCTGTTTAGAATAGTTTCTTGACTTTTTTGCAAATGTTTTCTCCTTATACAGTAAAAGCATTATGGCAATTCCAGCTCTGCACTATTTCCAGTAAAATATTGTCAGCATTAAAATAAACAGGACCTCTTAAAGAAAACAAGCTTTAGCTGTGATCATCCCCACCGTTCGTTTATTATTCAGCACTGACAGGCGTCTTCGAGGGCCTGAAATTATAGCATTTCACTGAAACACGTTTGGACGCATCAAATCATTGAGGTTTGCTGTTTGTTACACCTATTTTTCTTAACATGAGTGCCAGTCCCCAGAGTGGTGGGAGGGATCCCAGAGGAGGGGCTGTTCTTTTATCTGCGTCCCTACTGATTTTATCGCACTGCATGCTATCATGAACACAAACGACTTGGAGTAAACAGCGGTGTTACCATAGCGATCCCCATTGTTGGCCAGAGCCGAGGCATATCTTTTGCCGGGCATCATGTATTTAATGCAGCAGCTACTAACTGGTTTTCCGTGATCTTTTTTGAGCTAAGGAGCGTCTCATTAGTGCCATGATTCTCTTTCATTTAAAACCTCAGATCTCATCTCTAAAAAAGAGATGTGTTTCGAGTGCACAGCCTTGATTTTTATAGATAAAGGTTGCATTTTTCTATTTCTAGTTTTTTTTTAATGATATAATTACATTTATTTTTATATATATATATATATATATATATATATATATATATATATATACACACACACACACACACACACACACACACACTGGTGGCTTATTGCAAAAATAAAAATCTTGCAACTGTTGGTTGTCTTGTTGCAGTATTCATGTTAAACCATACTTAAACCATGTATTTGTTGCAGTTCCTTATAAAATTACTGGCAACTGCCTTTACTGACCTAAAATTGTACTTGCGTTTGCCACTTGGCGAGTGTTAATTTTAGATGCTGGGAAAAACACACATAAATTGTGGGTAATGGAACGAGATCGCTTCTCAGGGGTCATTTCCTACAAGGAAAAGCGAGATTGCAATGCAAAGGAAATCACTAGTTAAAGCGTGAAATACTGAGCAGGGTAAACAGTCAGTGACCTTTACTGTTACACCCAAATGACCTCAATCTTCCTTTGGAGGTGTTCTGAAAAAATACTTCAGAATTTATGTTTCCACTTCCTAATAGTTTTTGCAGCTGATTTTTCTTTTCTTTTTTTGGGTTCAAAATTGCCGTCCTCAACTAGGTGACCTCTTCAACCCGGGCCTTGCAATTGTCTAAGGTAGAAATGTGCACTTCTGAGGCGTTCAGATGCATCTGGTGCAGCGCAGAACGTGCATAATTCCTCAACTCATTGTTTCAGAGAGGAAGTGTTGAGTGTAAATACAGTAACTGAGAAAGCATGTGCCGGGGCCACAGGGTGCACGGCATATCTAGAATGTAACAGGCTAACTTTTTGAGTCCCTTGAAAAGCTCATTATGCAGGGAAAAAAAAGTTACATTTAGATTTCAATTTTACACACTTTTCCTTCAAAACAATGTGATATTTTCTTGGTAAAGCATCCATTCAAATCGAAACAGCTTTTGTATTGACAGCTTCATGGGATGGTTAGAAATAGCTCATCTCAACACAGCGTCTAACTACCAGCTAAAGCATTCCACAGACCATTATACGTCCCGCAGGTTTCCCATTCTTTATTTACTGCATGATAAACATCTACTGTTACGAGCAGGCTCGATTTTAAGCCTGGAAAACCTATTAAAAGTGAACTTTGCTAAATCTTTGCATCAGATTTGTGGCGAAAGGGTGACTTAGCAGTGAGAGAATTCTGCCCTTAAATAGGCATCTCTGGAAATGGACGGACCCAGAACAGCTGCAGGGGGGAGTTGACACGGGATAGATATTATAGATAGCACATTGGGGTGAAATAGCAAATGACCAGGCCCATGCGGAATCTTCACATGCAGATTTCCACAGAATTATTGGAATGTTGAAGCATGGAAATTCATGCTGCCCTAAGCTGTAAGGTAATATGGGGTGTAGCAGGTAATATGTGGTGAGGCTATTGCGCCACGTTATGACCAAATCCCTTTATTATGTGTGAATGATCAGCTCCAGTACACTCTCAACTGTCTATATTCACAGGAAGTGTGTGTGTCTGACTCTTAAACCACCGTTTTGATCGCTTAAATGTCTACTGAAATGAGAAAAGCTGTTTTTGTGGTAACTGTTGGTGTGGTGGTCTTCTGCACCGTAAGAGCAGGTTAAGAGGGCTGACAGTGAATTTGAGTTAAAGCTGTGAAGACTAAAGCAGGGTGAGCGAGGTGATGTGAGGTGAGGGGATGGCAGCTACTTTTTTCACTGTGTTTATCTCTTTTATGCGCTCTGTCTCTTTCTCTCTACTTCCAGATGCACTTTTTGTTCTTTCTTATAGTCTTCTGCGCACTCATCCACACGTTGTCAGAGCTAAGGCTCACATTGGCAGGACGCTGGGCCTCTTTAGGTGAAGAGAGTCTTCAGTGTCAGGCTGTGTCTATTCTGCTGTCATGTTCAGGATTAAATCTCACTGTAGTGGCGGCTTGACACACTGTTGGGGGTTTGATTGCGATCTAGTTTTTCTTCTGGGTTTTTAGGTAGGGATATTTCTCTCGTTCCTTTTCTCACCTTCTCTTAAAGGTGTGAATGACATCTTACAGACACACGTGACTTTTTCTTTTTAGCTTTGTATTTTTGTATGTCTAAGAGTAACAGCAAACAAAAACTTAGTTAAATGCACTTAGTTAAACAGGTTTGTGGTTTTTAGCGAGAGGCATTGTGGTTTGCTTGCGATATTCAAGGATGGTGCAGCTGTCATCATTGAACAAGTGAATTAACTGTGAATGATGACCATGAATCTTTTGTTTTAACCACTAAAATTTTCCTTTTTCTTTTATATGTGTATATAAATGAAATCCAGATATATAAATACATAGAAATGTGTAGTAATAAAATATAAATTAAATTAAATATTAAAAAACCAAAAAACTAAACAAAAACAGTACAATGGTGTTAAATTGTTAAATAAATGCTTATTTAAAAGTAAAACAAAAACTAGAGAAAAATTCAATAAGAATTTTCTTTTTCGTTAACAGCTGAGAGGAGTTTATGCACTGAAAAGACCTCAGGAAAATCCACGATGGCCGCCAAAAGGAAAGGTGGCCTAAAACTGAATGCGATCTGTGCCAAGCTTAGCCGGCAGGTGGTGTACGACGGCAGTTCCCAGAATGCCGAGGGAGACTCAGACCTAGTGGACAACAGCGAGCGGGGCAGCTTGCTCTACGATGAGGGCGACAGGCCTGAAAGCGACTTCCCAGAGGCCCTGACCCTGGGCCAGAGCCTTGAGGAGGACCAGAAACGGCGCGAGGCCATTGAGAAGTGGGTGAACGGCGAGTATGCCGATGATCCTCAGTCCTTTGAAGGGGGTGAGCACAGGGGACTCAAACCCAACAATATAAACGACGATCCCCCTGAAGGTGTGTACATGGTACAGCCCAAAGGCTGCAGCGATGAAGAAGACAACGCAGAAGATGCTGACACCATGCCCGGCTCTCACGAGGGCAGTTATCAAGAGGACAAGGACTCGGTGGGCAGCCCGCACAAGGACGACAGCTACCAGCCCACCAGTGAAGCCCCCCCTCGCCAAGTCTCCTTCTCTTCACCAGGTATCACCTCTTTCTTTTAGGATGATGTCATTAGTATTCATAGGTATTTGAACATTTACGGACAGATTTTTGTATGTTCAGATAAAAACACAAAATTTCATTGTTTCATAAACTATAAATAAAATTAAATATTTAAAAAATAAACAGTAAAATGCTGTAAAATAAATGTGACGGCATTAAAAATATTTAATTTGAAACATATTTTATTAATCTAATTTATTAATAAAAAATAAAAAAAAAACTTTCAATTTCATGAATTCATTATTCTATGAATCACAGTAGCCTCCATTTCCAAAGTTGTCAATAAGTAAAAGATCTAAATACATTTGAAATGCAGTCATTAAGTTGATTTTGTGCATTTCAATGTCTAAAACAATATGCAGAACTACACTTGACGTACAGTACAAATACTTATGAATACTAAAAAGATCACATTGTTCAGTATTTGTCTGTGTGTAGCCAAAACAAAGTGCACATAAGCAAGATAAAATCTCTCCTCAAAGGCTCTCCAGCTCAGTTTTCACAGGTCTTACTTTACCTGTGTTCTTTGCAAGCATAATTACGGTGACAATTTGACAGTTTCACAACTGTGCAAGTGCAGTTCTTGGAAAGAGAAATCTATAGTTATAACATAAAAGAGTGACTCTGTTGCCACCCGCAAACATATACAAACAAATCTGCATTGGGGGGAAAACGGGAACTAAAAGAAGAAATGAATTTTTAGAAGAGACTTATAGAGACTGCCGCGTATGTGCGTAGCAGCCGAGGGGCCAAGAGTGTTGGCAGGCTGGCTAAGCTTCATATTACGCCCAGGATTACACTCTGACTCTTTGATTTTCTATAAGCTCACAAAACGTAGCTACCACCCGGACCCAATTACATAGTAGACCTGCTCTGCCAAGACTCCAGGTCTCTAGTAGTTCAGGAGATTAAATCCTAGAGATTCAGAGACTCAAAAGCCCAACGAGTGGCCCTTAAATCGGTATGGGAAGAAACGAACACTGCATTTTCCTCTGTATTTGCTACACGATCATCTCGATAACATGACACATGTTGCCATCTTTCACAAAGTGATAACAAACAAGCAGAATCTGCAGAAACCGACACAATCTCCATTTTAAAACCTCTGTGAACTTTCACCTCTGACTGTCTCAGGTAGACTGCAGTACTCGACAAAGGTACTTAACACAAAACAAGACAGAAACTATGCTAGATAACAACAGGAGATAAGAGATATGATTTTGGTTAAAAGACGTTTCTTTTCTCTACCAAATCAGGTTAAGCTGGTGCTTTTTTGTTAAATGCTTTCTTCTTTCAGTTTTTCTTCTGCTTCATGTTTTCTCTCTCTCTCTCTCTCTCTCTCTCTCTCTCTCTCTCTCTCTCTCTCTCTCTCTCTCTCTCTCTCTCTCTCTCTCTCTCTCTCTCATACTTACGATAGAAGCACCTATAGGCTTGTGGCCTCTATCACTGAAGTGAGGCCAAGAGCTTCTCAGAAAATCAAGTATTTTCCGGCAAACATGATGGCTTTGTGGTTTTAATCAGTCATTTTGTTTATTTCATGGTCATAAAGAAAGCTGTCTGTAAATATGTGTTTGTGCTGTACACCTTTGCTTCCGTCGGGCCCCGGCTGCTTCTGCATCTCAAAATGAAGAAAAAGCATTTGAAGACTGCAGTGAGCAGACATTAGTCACCACTTTTGTCTTGAGTTGTTTTTCCCTCCTCTCTCTCTTTGTTGATTGTAACTAGGGCATCTATACTGCCATGTTACTGAGCGGCTCACAATTAAAATATTTTTTCTTCTCTCGTGCTGCTGTCTTTCAAAGGCTGATGCGGAGCGCACATAATTATGCATATAAACATAGTGGCTTAATTATCTCTCACAACATCACTGACAATGTAATTAACAAACATCGCAAGATCAATGAGAGAAACTGCGACCTTCAAAACATTTAACTCCTCACATCAGGGGACTGAGCAGAATCCCTATCAGCATAAAATCACAGAATGCCTTTCCCATAGCCGTCAAATGCATGCTTCTCAACCAGGCTAAGCAAAAGATCATCTAAAAATATCAGTATCTCTTTGAAGTATTTATTATTGAAGTAATTATATAATTTTTTTTTAACTTATATTTTAATTGATTATATATTACATATTTTAAAGGGGTGGTTGATGTAAAATACGTCTCTGATGTCCCCAGAGTGTGTATGTGAAATTTTAGCTCAAAATACCTCACAGATCATTTTTATAGCATATTAAAATTGTCACTTTTTGAGGGCGAGCAAAAACGTGCCGTTTTTGTGTGTCCCTTTAAATGCAAATGAGCTACTGCTCATGGGGCGGAGCTTCAAGAGCAGCTCTGATAACCTCATGCAGACAGGCAATGAAACTGTTCAGGATTTTATGTTCAAACTGGAGTTGGACGATGATGGAGAGACTCAAGAAGAGCTGACAACATGTAGAATGCAACAAGATGTTCCTGAATGGTTAGTTGATGAATGTATGTAGCTGATGTGGAGTTAACTATCTTCAAGTCATTGATTTAGCATATTCTGTCATGATAATCTATAAATTCTCGACATGGCCTCACCCCCTTTGTTGTGTGCTCCCGAGGGCAGGGTTTATGTAAATTTCAGGGTTAGTGATGTCACTAACCCGGGAGGAAGCTTGTGTAGTCCCTACCAGCCGTTTGTTGTAGTCCTTAAAAAGCAATTTCTTTAAAAGAAAATATCTCCCTTTGCTTTGAGCGGCGTAACTTTGCAGGTATTGTTTATGCTCAAACAGCAACATTACACACTAACTAAAGTTTAAAAAGTGAAATCATAATCAACCACCCCTTTAACTATATGTGAGATTTGTTTCCATTTACTAATGACATTTATAACTATTTGCTTATTCTGTCAGATTTTTAATTATATATGTAATTTTAAAAAAAAAAATACAGAGTTGCATTTTTGACAGAAGTCTGCATCTTTCAAAATATAAACTGTTGAATTCAGTCTAAAACTGAATGAGTTTATGTAAAAATCACCATCAGAAATTTTCGTTTAAGATCGCAGCTTTTAAAGTGTTGTCAGTGGACCCTTGATAAGTCCATGTATATATAGATCCCTACATGTATGTCCTTGTCATCACCCCTTCTGGAGTGCATGAAGACCCAATCAGCCTGCTTCTGATGGCCATCTTTGGTCAACAGAAAGGAGATATAATGTCCATTTGTTATCACACCACGGAGGGAAAAACGTACCTTAATTGCCTCAAACATAGACAAGGGCTTTGTCACAGGCTGGAATTTGCCAGTATGAAGTGGCGAGATTAGGAGCACTTCTTTTTGTACTCTCCAGTGGCATGAGGAAGAGAGAGAGAGTGCTGGGAGTTCAGCCAGGCAAATCGTACCTTTCCCCCAAAGCCATGGCTTTCCAACCACATGCACATGACATCATTTGGAGCGTGTGAGATAAGGATGAGGGGGGGAAAACTCATTTACATGCTGTTTTAAAAGGTTATCTCCTCTTAGGTCCTGGCATAATGTGTGCAGTTTAAGTCCAATCATTCTCCTGACACTGATAGTCTATTAAACGAATACAGAGCCGCCCAGTGGCATGCTAGACTTCTCGTCCTGTCTACTGTTACCACCTGCTACTACTGTTGTGTAGTACAACCAACTTCTCTTCTAATACCAACAGTTTGATCTTATAGAGACGGTTCACTCAAAATGAAAGCTGTCAAAGGGATAGTTCACCCTTTCAAAAAATGCCATTTCGTTGACATCGTCACCTTCATGTTGTTTGAAATAAATCTGCTAAAAAACTTTGTTTGCGTTCCACGGAAAAAGAAAAATCATACAGGTTTGGAACAACATGAAGTTGAGTGGATAATTTTGGGTGGCTGCATATCCTACAGATGACTTTTGACACTAATAATAATGCTAATGATAGACCGATAACACTCAGAGACGGAGAGGGGGATTTCTGTCAGAAAATGAAGGGAGTTTCCCAACTGTTTGAAAAAAAAAAGGTACAGATGGAATAAGTCCAATTACCCAAAGCAGAAGCGTCTTTGATTGCTGCCCTTGGAAAGAGTTCAGGGACAGAGTTTAAAGAGCCTGTCCTGACTTTAAAGCTGTGTAAAATCAAATGACCTGACAAAACCCCTCTAAGCAGTCATGACCTATACAAAAATATAGTCACTGGATGCCAAATTTATGACTGAAGCCTTGCTCTGCCAAACTGAAGTTCTGGGGATACATACAGTAGCACTAAATATCCTTCAGTATGTAATAATAGCTCATTATTTTTTATAGTTTTTGTATAGTTTTTTATAGTTTTCGATTCAGCAGTGATTAAATTGAGGCTAATTAACAATAAATGAGTGTACTTTGTCAAAATGTTGTCAAAATAGCAGGCACTTTAACAAATGCAGTACACTTTGGTGTCTAATGACTTTTTTTTAAGCATTAATGGCACAGTGTGGCTATAGCCATAGCTTTTAGCACATTTTCTGGTCATTTTATCTGCTTATAAATATAAATACCCCTAAAATATCATATAATCTATATCATTTATTTTATAAATATATTTAATATATAATTATAACATGAGCTATACACACCTTTCACACCTACTGCAAAATACAAATATTCATTTTCAGTTCCTTCTTTTTGCACATTGGTAAATGTGACAGGAGACTCCAGTGCAGCATTGAATTGAGAAAATGAGTAGATGTGGAGAGCTGTAAGGACTGTCTTGACGCCCTAACCTTTGAGCATGAGATGAAATTACTGTATGTGCTCAAACACACCATAACTGCTAAAATGATGCATAGCAAAGTGTAGGGAGTTTCCTATCAAATACCTGATACATTTCTCTTAAATTTTTCATGCCCTTTCGATCTCCCAGATCACCTTTCATACTGATGTAGCACGGCTAGGACTAGCCCCAATGCTGCAATGGAAATTTGGGGATTATTTTACATGCTGAGAAGGAGATGTGAAAAGCACGGGCGAGAGACCGATTTAGCAATAACATAGAAATATGAGACCAAAGCTGAAATATTTTAGTATTAATTAGCATGGCCATGGCTAATGTTACCTCTAACCGTCTCATTTGCTCAGCAATGAAAAAGGCAATCAAATAAATGGAGAAAAGGTCTGGTGGAGGGCTGGGGTCCTGGCAGGGTGGAGAGGGAATTTATCTGACACCTCTGTGAAGTTGTCATCTGGAGCCGTGTTCTTGTACCAGGGTAGCTCTTCTGACAGACAAAATGAGACAAGATGAGATTTTTTGCATTCATCTGCTGTGGTAAACACTATATCAGAGCCAAGCACCAAGTGCACCAGTGCCAGAGGGGTTGTGTTCCTCGCTCACACACATACACAAAGATACTTTAAACGAGATTAATTTGGCCTTTATATGAACTGGTTAAGCAGCAGGGGAAGCATTCAACCCAAATTGTCTTCTTTTTGCTGGTCTATCTGACCTCCCTTCAGACCTATATGAAAGTTAATTAATTTCACCATACTGCAATTAAACTACACCTTTACCCCATTCCATTCTTCTATTTGGGCTTTGCTGTAATTTTATTTTATTTTTATCAGCTAAAACATTCTTATAAAAATTAAAAGTGCTCATTCTCTAATACTTTCAGATCCAGTTTTGTCATCAATGCAATTCTGAGGTGTATCTAAATCAACTTGTTTATCTTTGTTTTTGTAAAGGAGAGGCCTCCGCACTACGAGATTATGCTGCCAACACCATGAATGAGTTCTTACACATGTTTGGCTATGATGACCAGCAGGTTCGGGATGAGCTGGCCAAGAAGATCAGCTTTGAGAAGCTGAAAGCAGCTACCTCAGATCCTTCCTCCCTGAGCAGCGAGGAGGCCACCCGTCGAGCTCGCTTCTCCAAGTATGAGGAGTACATCCGCAAGCTGAAGGCCGGGGAGACCCTGCCCTGGCCTATACACACCAAGCCTGAAGAGCTCAACTCCAAAATGGCACCGGAGAAGAGCACAGCCCTCATCCAGCCGGCCCTTGCGGGGTCAGAGGGACAGATATTTCCACCCGGAATGGACCACAAACAAAGCTCGCTCAATCCACCCCCAACCAACCAGTCACACATCCAGAACCTGGCATCCCGTCCGTCTAAGTACGATTACTTCATCCAGAAGCTGAAGATGGGTGAGAGTCTCAGACAGCAAAATGGCAATTCCTACAAACGGCCCTCCAAGTACGACTTGGAGAATGTCAAGTTCCTGCACCTCTTTAAACCTGGAGAGGGCAACCCTGACATGGGTGGCGCCATTGCTTTTAAGACCGGCAAGGTCGGCAGGCCGTCAAAGTACGATATACGGAACATTCAGAAGTTCATCCCTGGGAAGGTTGATCCGCCGATGATGCCGAGCGTTCTCCCGGCTACGGTAGGGACCCCAGGAACGCCAGTCATCAACACAGCTGCTCCTGCCGGGGTCGTGGGACCTCCCGGGTTGCCCGTAGACCAGGCGGGCCACCTCGGCTTTAACACTGACTACATGAAGTCCAGCTTCTCTAAAACTGACTCCATCACTACTGGAACCGTCTCTTCTGTCAAGTAAGGCAATGTTTGAAAATGAAATGAACTGTTTGGACAATAAATTGACAGGAAATGACAGTAATTTTAATGATAACCCACATAGGGATCCTGAGACTTGTGGGGGGTCAGAAGACCTCGGCTGGCTTTAAAGTCAGATTGCAAGTTTGTAGGGGCTTGGTTGGCACTCTTTCTATGAGTTGTCTTGATCTTGTCAATAGTTCAGGTTAGCAAGATCCTTAAGGCTGTTCTCCAGCAGTCCCTGAGACAGCCAGCAGTGTGGCCATGTGCAAACACACACACACACACATACAGTGATTTGTTGTCAGAACCAGACCTAAAGAGGCAGATTAACCCCAGGTCATCCCCTGCTGGAGCTGCTCATGTATTTAGTCCTGAGTTAGTGCTGCTGAACTGCTGCCACCTTGAATACAAAATGCTTCACACATACTATAATGTGTTACATTAGGAATTCCTCCCTTTTAAGTGCTTATTCAATGAAGGTGGGATGCTAAGTCAAATGCTGCCACCAAACCCAGACTTTTAAGTAAATCGATGAGGATTGTTTCTGAAACAGGACGTCCAAAAAGCCATAGTCATCCCTCATAAGGGCCAATCAAATAAAATATAATGCATGCAGCCATTTTCTGGCTTTCTGACACTCAGTGCACACCCTCATCTTTGCATTTGTGCTCTCTCCAAAAACACACATACATAATTTATGCATTCAAAAACATTTTTTCCCCTCTGTGCTTTCATTGTTGGGAGGCCATGCATCAAAGCGTGCCTATATACCTCCCTAATTCATTCCCAAACCAAATCGCTACTCCATCGAAGAAAATGTATATTGATAGCCCAAACTTTGAAATGGCTCATAAGTAAATACTGCGTCAGTTTGTTTTTATTACTGATGGAATGCATACCATTAATCCTTTTCTCTTTTTTTCCATGCTATGATAGGAATGGCCTTCCTCCCGAGAAACCTGCCACAGAGGACGTCAACGTGTATCAGAAATATATTGCCAGGTATGCAAATCCTCATCCTCACAAAACTTCACGACAACATTCTTTAATCGATGGCATATTTCACGCTTTAATAAAGCAGGATGTAGATTTGCAAAAATACACTTTCTGTGTGGACGATAAATTACGCGTAAGCACGCCAGGTTTATGGACTAAGGAAAATTAATTGAATTAAAGGCTGGAAAGTGAGTAATTTTTTTCCCAGTGTCAGTTTCTCTGCCAGCGCCGAAGCTAAACTCCGTAAAATCTTAAGCAAACAGCTTGAAATGTTTGCAAAAACATCGGACACATTAGATTGCCCTGCATGTGCCTGTGTGTCATTGGGCATGACTGCACAGATAGTTGCGACTTTCGTTTCTAATATCTGCACTTCAAATGAAGATACTGAATCAACTAAATGACAGGCACTCGCAAATGCAGACAAAGCGCAGAGATAGATGCAGCGCACTCCAATATCGGCTTCTGTTTCCTTTTGTCACGCCAGTAGAAAGGTGATTATCATTTGTTTATTTATTCTAGCCTTAAAGAGAGAAAAAGGCCCATTTCAAAAGGCAAAGTGGCTTTGGCGTTAATGATTACTCTCCCAAGCCGTAACATGAAGGCCACAAATCAAAGCCCTGGCACTAACAGACACACACACATCCTTGTGCACACACAAAAACCCTCCTTGGACTGATTACATTTTGCAAGAAGATTTAATTAAGGAATTTTTAATGAGGCTTCTGCTGGCACTGCCAAGAACTGTTTTGATATTTGCACTGCATAATGCATAAAATTTGTCTAAACATCTCGGCAGTTGATGCGCAGGGAGGCAGTAGATAAGCCCAGATACAGTTTCAATTTCCGTGTTGGGAAAAAAAGAAAGGAAAGAGAGGAGGGGAAAAAATAAAAATGAGGACTCATAAAAAGGGCAAATGCAGCCTGGTGTATTGGGGGGTTGTTGAAGGATTGGGGTGGGGGTGGGGGTGGGGGAGGGGGGATCATCCACGCTAATGAGAGAACAGTCGTGCTAAAAAGCAGCTTTGTAAACTTGTCTACACCCACCTTACCCCCACAAAAGGGGAAAAAGTTCTTTATCTCCTCGCACTGCAGCGGTTTGATGTTTAAAGAGCTTCCCTGGTAGTGTTTAGTCACTGTTTTCCCTCCTAAATGCTTTTATGTACCCAGCATTGCACCAAACTTTGATCGGCGTGTCTCTATTGTAACGAGAGATGTGCGGCAATCTCTGTATCGTGGCGATATTAATATTTAATCCGCCACTGAATAGCAGCGTGGCCCATTAGCCCCCTGACGCGGCAAGTGGGAATTGTCCAGAGGCAAAGTGATACAGCCGGTGTGGGCTGGCATCCCAGGGGGGTTCTGTGTACACAGGGCCGGGAATGTTTGAGTGCGACGCAGAGGGGCTGCTAATGGTGGGTGAGTTTAATGCGTGCATCTCTGCCGGTGCGAGTGTGAGATATACAGTCTGTACTGTAGCCTGTGTTGTCATCTTTTTTGTAAAGGAATAGTTCACCCAAAAATGAAAATACCGTCACCATGTATTCGTCCTCATGTCATTTTAAAAAGACTTTCTTTCTTCTGTGGAATGTAAAAGAAGACATTTTAAATATTGTCCCGCTTGTTTTTTTTCATGCAATTACTATGAATAGGGACTGAGGATTTCAAGTTTCAAAAAAATGAAAACAAAATAAAAATATCATGTGACTATTTTTTTTTTTTTTTACTTTTGAATTCAAACTATCACTTTGCGTGAGAAACGGACCAAAATTTCATTAATCACTTCACTCTTCAGCAAGCTGCTAACTGCTATGACCGAATCAGTGAGTCATTGAGTTGTGAACAGATCATTCATTTTTGAATCAAATCAACTGATTCATTGAAAAGATCCAACTCAATGAATGATTCATTCACAAACCTGACAATACTATTTCTCTAATGAACTTTCATGAGTGCAACTTTAAATCATGGGTTCAGAAGACTTGGAATATAGTCATATAGATTACTTTTATGATACATTTATGGTGCTTGAAATCTCCAGTCGTCATTGGCTGTAATTGCATTGAAAAAACACCAATGCATGCCTTTTTGTGTTCCATGAAAGAAAGAATATCATAGAGGTTTGGAATGACATGTAGGTGAGTTTTTGGGTGAACTGTTCCTTTAAGATGCAAACAAAACCACCTTAAGCGCCTGCCACTTCCCCAGCCCTTCAGAACACCACCCACGTTTAGCAGGTAGTGGATTCACCATTCAATTAGCTTAATGAACTTAGCAAAGTGATTTGTAAAAGCAGTCTAGGGATAATCCAGGCAGTAGGGGAAAAAAAATTACTTAGCTTTTTCTCTACTTCAGCAGATGGTGCTCTTGGCAGCGGCGGTGCGAATGTTTATTTGTGTGTTTTGAGCTGTAATTGGAGGTTTTTAACAGTCATCATCGTCAGGGTTATAATCAGCCTGTAAACACTCAGGAAATGTGCCTCTTTAAAGTGCCGCCAATCCGCTGAAGACCGGGCGAGTCAGTCGGCGAGAGTGAAGAGGAGGAAGCCACGCGGAGACACACTCAAACCTTTCTATTAGGCCTAACCTTTCCCTGATTAAAGCATAGGCTGTTAACCTGGAGAGCCGAACGCTGATTTGGCAGGGCTTAAAGCACGAGCAAATGAGCGAATTATGTCGGGGGTTACAGTTTAATAAGAGTCTACCTACTGCCTTTGAAGGCAATGGAACTAATTTGGTGGAGATTGCTGTGGCTGGAGAGTGAATTGCAATCGTATGGTTGAGGAAGCGTAGGCCTGTTTTCTCTATGTGTTTATAGTTCCTGGTAATGACTCTGAGCTCCGTGAAGATGACTCTGTCATTGTTAGGGCATCTATCAAGCGGAGATAAAAGGCTAAATTGCCCTTTCAAAATCAGCCCCCACATTGTTAGAGGTTTCATATATGGAATAGAAATAGCGAAATGCAACTCCTTTTCAGTAAGCACTGATTTTTTTTCTCTTTGAAAATGATCTCTTTATCTCACTTGCTGTTTCTGAAATCGTGTTTACCTTTAGCTCAATATGATAATAATGTTTGGATTTAGAATACTTGGCCAAAACACTAACAATTACAGAGTTTTACACATATTTCTGTTTGATTGTAGGTTCTCTGGGAGCCAGCACTGTGGCCATGTGCACTGTGCTTACCAGTACAGAGAGCATTATCACTGCATGGACCCCGAATGTAACTATCAGGTGAGTACAACAGCCACAAGCAGGGTTCAAAATGAACACTCACCAAGTGCAAAACGGAAGTAACTTTCTTAATTCACTCACAAGTGGCCAGTGTTGCAAAATGCTAATACGTAAAAGTTTAGTGGGTGTCCTTGCCTCCTTTTTAATGAAAAATGAGATTATGTCAGCTCGGTAATTTTTGTAATCTGACAGGCACGGCTCAACGCACTTTAACATTCATCCCTTACTGCTGAAAATCAAAGTGCCTTGCTTCTGTAAGACAACCGTATAATGCAGAGAGTGTCACAACGCCATTTTAAAGCTCACCTTCACACTTTCCCATCACTCCCTGACAGGAGAGGAAGATAACTGTTAGAGGAAATGATTGAAGTGTGCCAGGGTACACACAAGGAAACAGCCAAACAAAACCTTACGGACAAGGCTTTTATTTTAGCACCGTACTGGCTTAACAGGTTTAGATAGATGAGAGCTACTCAATCAGACTGACAATGGCCTTCCTTTTTTTCATAGTTAATGGTAAATACTTTCAAAAGATGCCTTCTTTTTTTCCTAAGGACATCTGCTAATACTCTTGGGCCACTCATAATCCCCTTTCACATTATTAATCTGATCCATGTCCCCAGAGTTGTCATGTTCAGCACAGCAAAATCAGCATTAAGCAGATCAGAACACAGACAGCAGCGGCTCATACGCATATGGTGGAAAAGAGCAGGCAAAGACGGGCACATTTGTAGAAGACATCAAAAATCCTCCTGCAACGAGAGCTGCACAGTCTTTTCTTTATCAAGTCCTCTCTAGTCATAATCTCCCACTTCATTTTTAATCATCTGATTACATTTTTCATTATAAACATCCAGGAATCCTGCTGAAGACAACAGGGCAGCTGTTGCATCTAAAAGAGACTTATTCAGCCTAGCAGGCTGCCTCTTGTTATTCAAGTACAATTCCTCAAACTGTAAGCAGAGCTGGTTGAAAAGCCCTTTTGAAGCTGTCCGTTTTTGGAACTTGTGTTGCTTAAGAATTCATTGACACGTGCACATCATTTTCTGATTAAGTTCAATATTCTGGTTAAGCCTTTACTCTTAGAATATTTTTTTTAATTCAGTTATTACCATATTACCAGTGTATGCCATGAAGTTTGTTTTAATGTTTGTGAAATGTTAGTGTGACAATCTAATATTTAAGTAACCTACAATTCTGATCAATACAAGCATAAGCATTCTTGCAGCTTAAACAGTAGAGCATGGGACTGGCAATCTTATTCCGATTTCTATAAACCTAGAACTTTGGCTTAATCTGGTTGTGGCAGTCAGGTTATGGAATTTACATGATGCTTACAAAATTAGAATATGACCAAATTCGGATTAATATTGGAAAATTCCTGTGCACGTAAAGGCGTCAGTGACTCTTGGCAGTTTAGTAATCACAGACAGGAGGCTGTGCGTACCCCAGCTGAAAGGTGAGGCTCAGATGAACTTGTTTTTGGAATTGATAAGTCATTAAAATGTTACATGACACAGTGGTGGAATATTATCCTGCGGTTGCCAGCCTTTGCTCCACTCCATACCGGCCCTGCCTCTCCTTTCATGGCCATCCTGCAATGCGATGGGAATCCTAAAATAAATGTCCGCACGACCGTGTGGCCACTCTGCTAAGTACAGAAGCCCAACTGATACAATTTCCTGCTGTTTTCCACAGTTCCGCTCAGTGTGGCCGGATCTAGATCAGTATCTCTTTTTATTTGTTTGTCGACATCCCAAATTCCTGTCATCACCGTTTGTTGGACATTGGCTCATATATCATATAAATACAGTTCTCTTCTTTTGAAACAGGAATGGGAATGTAACACTATATATAGCCAAGATTTAAGTATTTATCTTTGTGTATTTATATATCTTTATTTATTTTTTATTTGCCTGTAAGATAAGCTTCATAGGCAATGAGGTTTTGTGGATGTTTCTGTCATATTTTTTTCTCCTGTTGCTCATTTATGTAGAAAATATGGATTTACGTTGTAGAAGGCTCATTGATTTCAGCTACTCTTGTTTCAGTTCCTGTAATATTAGCTCAAGCCCAATTACTACAGATTTGGTTGCCCTGATCTCTCAAGAGTGTGGTTTTTTCCCCTACATCGCTTCGTTTTTTCCCCCCAGACTGCTCTGTGGTGTAAGAGATTTTAAATTTTAGCATATTTCCTCATTATTATTGTCTAACCCTGCACAAAACTGTGCTTTAATACTTTAATTAAAAATGGAATCATATCTCAGACGGGAATTAAAAGAGAAACATTTTTTGGTTGCCTTGTTTGTTTGTTTGTTGTCTTTCCCTCGTGCACGTTCCAAAACCATCTGCATGGAACATGATTTTTCAGAAGCGGAGAATATCACAACTGTGATCTCGCATGTCAAGTGATCCATCTTAATTAGAAATGGTGAAATAAAATGTAATAAACAGTCTTGCTCAGGAACCTTTTTAAGCAGCACGTTACGCACAGATTCAAACATCAGGTGAGCTTAGAAAATACTACAAAGTCATATTTGAGTCATAATTTGATGTGAGCGTATATGGAGTCTATAAGGCAAACTCCAAATGAAATACACCCTTCAAAGTACTCACTTTTAAGTATTCTACTCTGCAAGGGAAAAAGTGAATTCACATTATACCTGCTGCTACGACCGCTAGTGATATGCACCATTCACCCACCTGGCTGGCTGCAATTTGCTGCAATGCTCTGCAGCTGTTGCATGAGTAATAAAAGAACTCATTGCTGGTTTCCTTCAGAACCTACACACCACCTCCCCCACCTTACTAACTCTGTATATCTGTTGTTTACAGAGATTCACCAGTAAGCAGGATGTGATAAGGCATTATAACATGCATAAGAAGAGGGACAACTCCCTGCAGCACGGATTCATGCGTTTCAGCCCTTTGGATGACTGCAGTGTGTACTACCATGGCTGCCATCTCAATGGCAAGAGTACCCACTACCACTGCATGCAGGTAAACCACAGCAAAAAAATCTAGTTTGCAAAAAAAAAAAAAAAAACACACATTCACCCTAATACAGACACATGCAAATATCAGTTCCCCTGCTTGTGAACAAAAAATATATATTTCAGGGTTTCTTAACAAGGTCTTTAAAAAATCTTAATTCACCCTTACATAATTAAAAATGTCTTAAATCAAACCAGAAGGTCTTAAATGCATAAAGTCATGATATTAAATGTTTCATGCTTTGCAAAAAAATGAAAAAAAATCTTCCTCAGTATTTTGTCCTGTTTTCCAATACAAATATCTAAACATCTTTACTTGCGATGCAGTCTTAAAAATTTGAACCAAATCTACTTTCCTTACACAGAAATAACATTAATAGCAGCAGGCAAATAGCACAGACTTTTGAAAGATGCATTCTATAATGACATTAAAGTTCTTCAACTTTTTCCTCAAGGCCTATATGACCATTTAAGATCAGTTTTTTCTTTTGTTCCTAAGACAGAAGGTGTCAGAATAAATACAATTAAATTAAAAGGATGAACAGGATGTGGCCCTCCTCTCCCCTCACCACCTTTCTCCCTCACTCCTTAGTTGGCATGGATAAAATTCTGAGTTGTTTATATAAACTCAACATTTTTCATCTTTTAGTACCAACTGGCGAGTTAAAGATTATTTCCCACCAGATCTGTTTAATTCTTTACATCTGCTTATTTTCAAGGTGTCACTTTCAAGCCGAGCTCTTTTTCACCACAGGCAACAGTGGCCCAGGACTTAAGATATATTCTCTTTTTTTAAGCCTCCCTAACGGCGTAATTGTTATTAGACATTTCAGCTCTTGTTTTAACAGCAGTGAGAACAGGCAGATGTTGGCACCCGTTCTCCTGATTTACGGAGAAAAAACAGAGTGGCATTTTTTTCATTGTTTGACTGAATATGGCCAAGTTACCATGTTTGCACGGGTGAAAAGTGCCAGAGATGATATACAATTGCTGGTTTTAATTCAAACATTAGTTCATGTTCGTCTGCTGCCCAGAGGGCTCCTGAGTGCTGCTGTTGAGTAACAGAGCCTTTCAAACCAAAGTAAGTGACAGTCTTCCCGAACAACCCCCCTGATTCTTCTACTAAAGCATAGATCTCTAATATAGACTTAAAACCTTAAATGGAAAAAGGTTTCAACCACACGCCACCTCACCATGCTGCTTTTACATGCCACATATTGCAAATCACAAAAAATAGTCCTGTCTTTTATCTCTTTGAAGCTGTTTTCATGAAACGCACACCTGTTTTTCGAGTAAAGGGTTTGCTTTTCATATTTTATGAGATGTTGTCTCAAGAGTACATTTTTAACAAAGCTCAGATCTTGAGAAAATGTTTCCTGTTCATTTTTTTAGGTCACCTGTTTCTTTGCTCCCCACATTGAGTTCATCGTCAAACTGAGCTATTTTTGTGTCACATCTCGAGTTGTTGTTTTCATGTCCCTGCAGACTACAAGAGCTCAAGCGCCAAGCCACTGTTTTCATACTGAGCATTTTTCATTCCGTGCAGCAAACTGAAACTCACACATGGTGTTTATTTCTAAACCATGCTCACGCTTTGTCTCATGAAAGCGTTTTTTTTGTTGTCATTTCCTGTCTGTCAGGTGGGCTGCAACAAGGTGTACACAAGCACCTCTGATGTCATGACTCATGAAAACTTCCATAAGAAAAATGCACAGCTGATCAACGATGGCTTCCAGAGGTTCCGTGCCACCGAGGATTGTGGGACGGTCGCCTGCCAGTTCTATGGGCAGAAGACCACCCACTTCCACTGCAGGTACGATGGCCGCTCAAACTCAACTAAATGTGCATTAAATGCCGTTTTAGAGTTTAATCCGGCTTTTCCGCCTCTCAGGCGCCCAGGCTGTACCTTCACCTTCAAGAACAAGTGTGACATCGAGAAGCACAAGAGCTATCACATCAAAGATGACGCTTACGCCAAGGATGGCTTCAAGAAATTTTACAAATACGAGGAGTGCAAGTATGAAGGCTGTGTCTACAGCAAGGCCACCAACCATTTCCATTGCATACGCCAAGGCTGCGGCTTCACCTTTACCTCCACCAGCCAGATGACCTCACACAAGCGCAAACACGAGCGCCGCCACATTCGCTCCTCGGGTGTGCTGGGCCTCACTTCTTCCTTCCTGTTGCCCAAAGAGGAGCAGGAAGAGTCCAGCAATGATGACCTCATGGACTACTCCGCCATTAGCAGCAAGAACTCTAGCTTAAGTGCTTCTCCAACGACCCAGCAGTCCTCCACCGTACCGCATCTGCTGCCCACTCCCACCACCACCATGTCCTCCAGCCTCAGCGTAAAGCCCACCGCCGCTCTGCCTCCGGCCAGCCGAATTTCCACCCTGCTGTCCCAAGCTCTGCCGAGCAATGTACCCATGGCCATGGCACTTTCCAACAGTGCACTGGCAGGTGCTTCCAACCCCTTTTTCCCCCTCATTCCCAGAATGCCCATGCCACTCACACCCTCTGCCGCTGGCCTGATATCCATTGCCACCTCTGTGGCTCACTCCATGCCCAGCGATTCTCTACCCCAGACCTCCACCCCGACTGGGGACCCAGCTGCTGCTACTGTAGCTTCCACTCCAACTTCATTCGCTGCATCATCCATTATGGAGAAGATGTCGGCCAGCAAGGGTCTGATATCGCCCATGATGGCCCGACTTGCAGCGGCTGCTCTGAAGCCCTCCAGTAACCCGGATGCAGGTTTGTTTCATCTTTCTGCATAGTATCAACTTAAGATCATCCAGATCAGTGATTCTCAACTGGTGGGTTACACACAGTAATTCTAATATTTATTAGTATATTTATTGATTTAAATATTATCCATTAATATTAAAATAATTACATTTAATAATAATTAAAATATTTTTTAATTCAAATCCATAAAAATTCATTAAAAATGATTTTACAATTTAAAATTCATTTTAGAGTTTAAAATTACAGACAAACCAATAATTATTTTCTTATTATGGCTGATAACCAATAAATTGCAGATATTAAAATTCTATATTATTTTGTCTAAATAAATTAAAAATAAAACCATTTGAGAATCACTGGACTAAATATTCCCAATGTTTATATCTAGAACAAGTGCAAAATAGATAATATTTCCTCACTGTGTTTAATTGTGAGAACATCAGTTCTTTGGGTCACTCTGCCAATGTGTTTCTCTTTCTCGGTACCTATATCCATCAGTGAAAGGGCACTTTCAGGTCATCTGCTCATGCTATCCTCAGATGCTACATAAACTCTGATTTCAGGATTAAGGCAAAATATTAAAGGGCTGGTTTGCTGCTCTAGTCTTGTTATTGCAGCGATCATTGTCATGATACCCACAATCCATTAGCAGATAAGTGCTGAACTAGTGAGTGGGCTCTGTAAAGCTGCTTCTAATAGCATTCTCAGGAGGATCCCAGGGCCTGTGTTCTACATGCTTCCTCATCACCGGCCTCTTATCTGAGCGTGCACTCGTTCCAACCAAATGGAGCCTGAATAATATTAAGTTGAGAAATTGGAGGTACAAAGCAGCTTTTTATATGCACTCTGATATAGAGGAAGAAATATCAGAAACTGGTGAAGCAGAAATGACTCAGCGCTCCAGAGAGGGCTGTGTGTGTATGTGTTGGTGTGTATATAAAGGTACTACTTGTTTCAGTATGAAAACACTGATGTGGGGTCAGTAGTCTAGTTCTTTTAGGCTAGTAAGTGGGTTTCCTTACAAAAATAATATACTGTATTGTGAGGGTGACATTGTACTGTCACTTAAATATATTTCACGGTACTGATTAATTACCATATTCCTTCCTACATGGTACAGTACAAAAAAACTTGGTATGACAATGCTTCTTTTTGTGAGGTATGGGAACAAGATCCTGGGTGTAAGATTAGGGTTAGCTAATATATTTGCAGAAGATCTTTAAAGGGTTTCAGCTGCTATAAGGCCGTCATAGCCTTTACTCCTTGTCTCTTTGCAGGTGTAGACTTCATAAAAGTCCTACTGCCCTACAAGAAGGCAAATAAAATTAGCATCACAAGTGAGCACTTTTTATTTAGTTTTGGTAACTTCGAGAAAAGTAGAGAAAGAAAATCCCCTACTAGACAGAATTGAGACTGCAGATCATAATGTGGCATTGCTAATTTTACACGTTTGCTCAGAAAAGACGTGTGAACAGGACATTTGGGTAAAGAGGATGTGGTCAGAGCTCAGCGTTAGAAAAGAGAGTATAATGTTTACTGTGACTATTTTCAAACAGCTTTATTTTTTTCAAACTTTTTTTTAGTCAAGGGCCAGTTTGCAAAGAAACACATCTCAGTCTTACTGTGTAAGAAGAGCCGCTTGCTAATTTGTTCAGGTGGCGTTATTTCCTAGTTGAATACTCACTTTTTTTTTTTTTTATCCACGTTCACCCCCAGAGTGTTTTGGAGGATCTTGAAATCTGATGGGTTCGCTAATTAGACACCCAGTACAAATGATCTTTCATGAGTTCAGTAACTTCGTTGAGGTAATTACACAGTACAACATTATTCTTGGATAATTTCCAGAAAAACACAGCGTCGTGAGCTTGTGCTTTTTTCCCTCTCCTTACTCTTTTAGATCATCGCCAATTTTTTTCATAGAAACTGCAAAGCTGAAGGTTTAATGACTCTCTCCTCACGTGGTCGTTATTTAAATGTCCCTTGTTAACGTCAGACAGTTTATACCCAGAAAAAAAAATGAGAGAAAGAAAGTGAGAGCTTTGTAGAGGGCCGATGTAGGGCACAGTCATTTACGGACAGGCAGGGAGGTTAATATCAGTACAACATACTTCTCACACACAAAGACCACAGATTTGGATGGATTGGAGGTAGATGGACTAGGCTAGTTTTAGGTGCAAAGACAGGCAGTAATTAGTCAACTGATCGTTGCACACAGCAGAAGACTGAAAATAGGGCGGGTGTGAGCTACTGACTTTTTTGGGATGTGATGCGCCTAAAGCAGACACATCACAATGAATCACTAGTTCACCTCCATAACCAACACATAGAGTCAAAGCACATGTGTCAGGAAAGTTAGAGTGACACATCTGATAAACTTGTGTTTGTATGTGGGGTTTTTTGTTTGTGACCCAGAGGAGTGGCTTTCTTCTCTTTTCACATGGTTAAATGCCCTCTGAACTGAAGGCCAAGGGCAGGGTGGGCACTAGCTGTCACTTTTCCTCAGAGGGCCTGGTGTCTTAAACAACATTCACCCGACCTCGCAATCAGTGCTGATGCACTCATCGCTCCATCTTTGTGCCTTGAACTCCTAGCCGTTTTTTAATAAAATACCACTTACTGGCTACCAAAAGCCCGGCTTTCTCTGTATAGCCTGAGGACAAATTAATATTTCAATCACTTGGGGATTGGAGGAAAAGCCAGGTCGTATTCCCGTCAGCGTCCCTCCCGCCTCCTTCCTCCTCTCCACGTCGTCTGCATACCTATTTTGAAAATCCGATCGAGAGGTCACGCTATTTGAACCGATCTGATTGGCTGTCACCTCTAATCTGACGGACAAGCAGATGTTCCTTTTGGGCATGCTCAGTGGCGTCCGTCGCCGGGCCAACAAGGACACACTGCGACGGCAGGGAGGGGCGGCAGGCTGAATCTGCCACTTTCCCTCAGCATTAGCATGCCTCTTAATGACCAGTTAAGAGGCAGGCCTGCAAATGAGTTGTGACAAGCGCTGCTGAAAACTGAGTCTTTTTCCCTCATTCCTGCTGCCTCTCAATCAACATTTAAATGCCTTGACGGCCTGACATAATTCCGCAATAATTATCACTCCTGGTCTTCTCCTTGGCCGGGACAGAAGTCAGATTGGATCTCATCACGGCTGAATAATGCTGACCAACAATAACTTTGTTTTTCTCCTTCTCTCTCCTCAGGGATGGGGCAGCCGGCTCAAGCAGGCCGGTTTAATCCAGTTGAGGTGAAGCAGGAGCCGGCGGACAGCGCCTCCACGGCCCCTCAAGACTCTGTCCAGGAGCACAGTCTGGACCTGAGCAAGAAAGACCACAGGTATCCCATCATCCTCCCCCTCTCGACTCGCCCCCAGGCCCGCCCCACCCCACCCCGCTGTGATTTATCTCTCAAATAATGCCGTATTGTGTTAATTAGTGTGAGTGCTCTTGTTAAAACCCCCTTCACAAGGTGGGTCTGTGGAGTGATCAAGGAGGACGAGATTTACACGCTCCCTCCTTCTTCCACTACGAGGCCTCCTTTGAGGAAATCCATCATACGAATGCAAAAAATTCTCCCATAATACCCTCTTTTCATAATGCACGTCAAGTATGAGGCATGACATGTTTGCACATTCATTTAGATGAAAGCGTGTTCGCATAAACCCTAATTTCCAGCCTCCTTCCCTTTTTTTCTTCATTGTATATTCACAATCTCGGATAAATTATAATATTTACTGTTCTCATGCAAATCCTGCCTAAACACTGTTCATTTTGCTTGTTCTAGCGCTGAATCAAACGGACACCCTGCGCCGGGAAATACATCTCTTTTATCCTCACTTATGAATAAGGTAAGATTCATCCATCAAACGCTTTTCATCCCAAGACAAATTAGCAGGATGCAGAGGGGGCTGTTTGTTTTTTAATGTTTCACCGCTAATAGGATGAGTTTGTATCATTTAAATTTTCCAGCCATTTTTCATACAGTGTAATTTCAGTCCGCCGCTCGCAAATTAATATAATGAAGCAGGAGCCGGTTGCCACGGCAGATATATAGAGATGTTTGTTTTTTGATGAGCTGTTTTGAACTCTCCGTGCATTTTTTTTCTCTGGCTTTTTTCTTTTTCTCCTCCATCTGCTCTATCTTTATTTATGGACTTTGTAAATTATTTGATTAAAAAGTCAGCGCAGAGAAAAAAGAGCAAATGTCACCCTCATTTTTTAAAAAGACGAAATGGTGCCAAACAGATATTTAAATGTTGTATGTTTTTGTGGGGATTAAAATGGACATTGTTTTAATCATATATCTTCTATGACAAGTATAAATGGTGTGCATGTACCATTACCTTGATGATTTAAATAGAAAACTCGCTCTAGTTCTCCTGACAGCTTAGCTCAGCTCTCTCTCTCTTCCTGTCTCTCGCTCTGGTTCATATACAAGGCCGAATTGAAACACATCTGAAGCCTCAAACATAGAGTGCACAGAAACCATTGTGTGTTTGGTCAGTCCTCGAGTAGAACTGGTGTTACTGTGTGATGAAACATGCCTAAGCATGTGTTTATGTCTGTAGATGAATCCTGGTTTCTTCAGTGCTTTGGATCTGAAGTCAGAGCTGGAGGGAGCTCAGACGGCAGACGGCTCAGACGCAGCTCAGTATCTCAGTAGGGTAATGAAGAGGTCGGGCCCAGAGAAACACACTGAGCTGTGGAGGACCTACCTGCGCAGGTGCCTGAAATCATCTTGTTTCCCTATAGAGTCGTTTCCAGCCTTAGCTTTACTTTTCAAAGTTTCGTCCACTCTACTTTTCTTTTAGACTTGATTAATTCTTTCACACTAGCCATGAGTTAAAGTTGTGTGGCTCTTTCTTTCTTTCTTTCTGAACTAAAGCTAAACCGTGAAAAGAAATGGTGAACCGTTGAAGTATACACTTTTCCTTATACATGCATATAAATTGTAACCTTAAATCATGGACATGTTATTTATGTCAGCTACTATCACCAGTGTGCCCAAATAGATCTTCCATTACAGAGAACACTGCCGTGCCTTGGCTCCACATCCTCTGTGTTTTGTTGAAGGTGGTGTCTGGTTTTTGTCACCATCCGTCTTTATGATGTACCCTTTTGCTTGTCAGTGCCATCCAGAGTGTTTGTTCCCAGGTTATGTGGAAAGAGAAGATTTATCCAGAGCATGTGATGTTATGTACAGTATTTAGTTACAAAGCCCTAGCAAAAGGTCCCAGCCGGAGACCCGCTGCTTTTGGCCCATGCGTAGTTCACCTAAAGAACCAGCTTACTCAAAGTCAGATCCTCATGAGCTAAACTGAAAATACAAGAGTGCGTTTGAGTAACTGACCTGAATTTACGAGCAATTCAACTCTTTTCCTCCTTTTAAAGTTTCCCTCTTTCTCACATGTTTGTACAGGTATGACACTGATGATTTCTGTGAAGCCCAGTGTGATTTCTTGCACAAGATCCATTTTCATTGCCTGGTGGAAGATTGTGGGGCGCTTTTCAGCACAATGGACGGAGCCATCAAACACGCCAAGTGAGGAGCGCTCTAGTTCTGGAGCATTACAATCAAACATAATGAAGTTAAATCAAAGTTTTTAAATGTTAGAGTTCACGCCAACACACAAGTGCCCATATGCACAAAATTTACATGATTATGATCTAGTAATGTTAATTTGCTGCTATTTTTGGCAGCTCTATTAAAGCACATCTAATAGGTGATGCACCTCTCTGTCATTAGCTTCCACTTCAGAGCCAACCTGAAGGTTAAATCGGAGCCCCCTTTCAACGAGAGCAAGGAATCCAACGATAGCACCCCTAATCAGATGGCTGCCCCCATTTCCATGGCCAAGACGCCTCCCATGGAGGTGCCTAGCCTGGCTGTGTCAGGGGGCTACAGCTCATCCCCCTCTCTCCACACCTGGAAGCAGCTGGCCGGATCGATCCCCCAGCTTCCCGCCTCCATGCCCAGTATGCCAGCCACTTCCCCTCTGGCCACAACATCGCTGGAGAACGCCAAGCCTCAGGTCAAGCCTGGCTTCCTGCAGTTTCAGGACAAGTGAGTAGACACTGCCATTCTTGTAAATTCATAATACCGTGGTGGTGTGATTTGAATGGGCTGTGCAGCCTGTATTTCCATGTCTTCTGTGCAGTTTTAAATATCTGACAGACGTTTCGTCACGCTTATCTCCCACAGTGATCCTTGCCTGGCCACCGACTGCAAATACTCGAATAAGTTCCACTTCCACTGTCTGTTTGGAAATTGCAAATATGTGTGTAAGACATCCGGGAAGGCTGAATCACATTGCCTGGACCACATTAACCCCAACAACAACCTGGTGAATGTGCGAGACCAGTTTTCCTACTATTCTCTGCAGTGTCTTTGTCCTAACCAGGTGAGCGTGAGTTGTGTATTTTTTAGTGGCATATACACTTCCGTTCAAAGGTTTGAGGTTTTTGAAAAAATCTCTTATGCTCACCAAGGCTGCATTTATTTGATCAAAAATGCCGTAAAACAGTAAGATTGTAAAATATTATTACAATTTAAAAGAACTGTTTTCTATTTTAGTATATTTTAAAATGTAATTTATTTCTGTGATGCAAAGCTGAATTTTCAGCATTGTTACTCCAGTCTTCAGTCACATGATCCTTCAGAAATCATTCTGATTTGCTGATTTTTTGCATTTCTTCTTATTATCAGTTTAGAAACAGTTGTACTTTTTAATATTTTTGTGGAAACATTGTTTTAGGATTCTTTGATGAATTGAAAGAACAGTATTTGTTTGAAATAGAAATCTTTTGTAACATTATGAATGTCTTTACTGTAACTTGATCAATTTAATGCATCCTTGCTGAATAAAAGTATTAGTTCTTGCACATACTTAGTAATTTGAACTAATCACTAATCCTATGTATTACATTTTTACCCATAATATAAAACTTTCTCAAATAATAAAAATGATCTCAAATGATAAAACTTCTGCATTTATATGTAGAACACCTTTGCAATGCATGGCAACATGCTAAAGCCACCTTATAAACCATATAGTAACACAATGGCACCGTGGCAATAACATTTGCATACACAAGCACCATGCTTTTTTCTTTTCTTTCTCAGAAAATGTACAAATTTAAAACTCAGAAGACAAAGAATTGAGTACATATTTATTTCTTCACCAAAAAAAAAAAAAAACGAAAACCACCGTGGAGCCCCCAAAGCTGTATAAAATAAACAAGTTTTGCTTTTCATCAAAAATTCCATCATTAATAGAAAAAAGCCCTCCCCTTCCTGCAACTTGCATTTGGAGCAAAACCTGTTTAAATGAATTCATTTATGCGTCCCATCCCCACTTCTCGGAGCTCCCCCCTCCTCTCCAGAGTAGAGTGGGTTCTGTTTATGTGCTCCTGGGGGAACTGCCTCTCTGGAAACAGATGGTGGTGCAGAAACAGGTTACATTGCGGAGGACACACACATGCACGCACACGCAGACTAATGAATTGATAAAAGAGCTGTTTTAGAAATAGATGAATCGCCAAATGAACTAATCGGTGTGTTGTTATTGGGGTCAGCAGCTACAACGTGAACCTAAACTTCAGATTTCCGCTGGTCCTGTCACATGCTCTGAGAAAGAAAGAGGAAAAAGGGTTTAATGAGCAGACGTAACCTACTTCTTCCCTTTGGTACCCTGAGTAATGAGTAACTAACTGACAAATGATCAGACCCCATTTTGGTTCAAAAGATGGTTTTGTAATGCTTGTAAATTAATGTAATATCTAATATTGGGTTGTGAATTAACTGTAAAAAAACGAACCATGGAGACATAGATGTTCTCGCTCTGAGTTTTGTTTATTTGCTGTTCTCTACAGCACTGTGAGTTTCGCATGAGGGGCCATTATCATTGTCTGAGACCTGGCTGTTACTTCGTCACTAACATCACCACCAAACTGCCCTGGCACATCAAGAAGCATGAGAAAGCTGAAAGACGTGCTGCTAACGGGTTCAAGTACTTTACCAAAAGAGAAGAATGTGGCAGACTCGGTAAGAACCAACATTTCATATATTAAAAGAAGCATCTAGATCAACAAGCTCATTCTGTCATTATTTACTCACCCTCATGTACTTCAAAATCTGTATGCTGTTTTTTGAATAATCATTACACAGCTCTTCATAAATCCAAAATAAGCTAGTTAGCAATTGAAAATCTTCAAAAACTTCTATGTTCCACGAAAGTGAAATGGTTTGGAAAGACATGAATGTGAGAAAATAATGACAATATTTTCATTTTTGGGGTAAACTAGTCCTTTAATCCCCCTCAAACCTTTGGAAATCTGATTTGGTCGATTCGGTGTGGTTTGCCAAGTAATTTAGTGAATTCAGCATTATGCAATCTTACAAATGGTACATGTTCCAGCCTCCCACACTCATTATTGTTTCGATCACTGTTCACATTAGTTACTCGTGTTTCCAAACACTCTCTGTTCATTCGCTCTCCCACGTTATTCTCAAGCAGTGACTGCAAGCTTACTGTTTGTAATACAGCTGAAAGGATCAGAGATGGTGTGAAATTAGAGATGATGTAACTGTAATTTCATATCGATGCCATCACCTGCTATGAAAACACTTTTTCCATTGGCTCTGGCTACAGGAAAAGTGTTGTTCCCCTAGTTGAGTTGGTAATTGCTAAGCTGTTTGCAGCACAACTTACAGTACAGGGCGTGAAACGGCTGCGCTTCGCACTTATTCACTGAATTTTGAGTATGTTTCTCAGAAACTGTTATCTCATTAGTATCTGTGCATTGATATTTTGTCAAGTGAACGGTTTACATTGACAACAGAATCAGCGCGCTAGCAGTCGTTTGCATTTTGCAGAACAAACACGTTTGGTGGAAATAAAGATGGTCTCATCTCATTGTAAAACTGGGGACGTTTTATTTATATTACAGAAAACAGGCCGAGAAAAATGGTGTCTGCCTTTTTGTCATACATTAATACTTCAGTATTTATAGTAGGCAATCAAACAAGAGGTTGTTTTCTTGGGTATATTTAACCTGTCAGGAATGAGCAATTACATATGTTTGTTAATTACTGTGCCTGTCGAGCTCAGTCTGTTTGTGTTGCTCTTTTTCAAGCCTCGATCATCATCACAAGCAGGCAGATTAAAAGTTTGTATTTTATTTTCTTCTACTCCCCTCCCCTTAAAGGGAGAGTTCACCCAAAAATGGGCACCCTCATTTCGACCCTAACCCATCTGATTTTATTCCTTCTGTGGAACACGAAAGGAGACGTTACGTAGAATGTTCAAGCTGCTCTTTTCCGTGCAGTAAAAGTGAATGGGGACGCATCTGTAAAATAGCCTGTATATGTCTATATGCTCAGTAGGACCAAGTCTTTAATATAGGCATATAAGAGCTTGACGTCATTTCAATCTCAATTGTATGAGAGCAACTTATTTTTGTTCTATTGAATAAAATGGGTTGAGTAAATGATGACAGATGGTTCATTTTTTGGGTCAACTATCCCTTTAAGTCGAGAAAAGAACATTTATTGATGAGTGGAAAGTATCACAAGTGTCCACAGAGTATAAGGTCTCTCCTGTTGCGTTGTTAGTTGTATAAACCAGGGACATATGACAAAAGCAAGCCATAGAGTCATAAAGAATTGATGGTTCAGCTGGACTGGGAAAATGGTATCCATGGCAGCAACATTAAACAGAACACCGGCGATGAGGTTACCAGGATCTGGTGGCACAAGAGCCCTGATATTTCAGCATGTGCTCATATTTACTCAACTCTGCCATTTTAAAGTATATCACCGTTGTGTACAAAAGCAGTCTGACAACAGGCGGCTTGTTGCACGGCGCCACTGTGCCATGGTAACGGACAAGCCAGCACCTGCCCTGAATGCTACTCTTTCAATTATTTCAGCACGCATTATTCACAATAAAATTATTACGAGCACCCTACTATATTTGATTAGTGCGCAGAGGCAGTCTTTAAATTTGAAAACATATAGCAATTAAAATCTGTAGTGCCCTTTGTGTAGAAAAAAATAAATAAAAAAGCAAAGGGACAGGCGTGAGGGGGAGGAAATACACCAGCAACAGATAGGTCGTGAAAAATGAATTTAATATGGAAATAATTGTGTGTTTACTTTGGTTTGCAGGGTTGTGCATTATTGCTTCTCCAAATGCAGAATGTATTTATGTAAATTCCAAATTGAATAAAAGATGTCATTGTAATAAAAGAGCACCACAGGTCTAATCTTCAAAAGGTTCGACTTTCCCAGTGTGACACTGGACTCATCTGCTCTGTCTCTCTGCATTATGCAGGCGCGGGACGGAAGCACAATGTCCTCATTACCTCGTTGAGAATCAATGATATATGTTGTCCCTGAAACCCGGGCGCGATGAAGACGGTCTTTGCTCAAGTTAATTTTGGTGCTCGTCTCTTGCAGGGTGCAAATACAACCAAGTTAACAGCCACTTCCATTGTATCCGTGAGGGCTGTCAGTTCTCCTTCCTGCTCAAGCACCAGATGACCTCCCATGCCCGCAAACACATGAGGAGGATGCTGGGTAAAAATTTCGACAGAGTTCCTTCCCAGGTACGAAGAAATTACGACACCTTTTGAAGATCACTGCCATAAGCACAAATATAATATAAAGCTAACTTTTACTCTCAAAATTATATATCATTTTAAGTCTGTCCCTTTTGGTAATAATACATTTTTTTAAACATGGTCAACGTTGATTGCTGTTAGCAAGCCATTTAAGTGAAAAAATTATTTTATCCTTTGGGCATTTGTAGATGGTTTCTCATGCCCACCGACCTGAAGAGATGCAGCACATGGCCAGTCTAGCTTCGTCTGCCATGGTAGGCAGCCATCTGACCCCCAACTTCTCCAGCATGATGGAGGACAATGATGACTACATGGACTACACCGGTGGAGGAAGCCCACTGGGCCTCTCTTCAGAGTCCTCCAATCAAGACCGCAGTTGCACCAGCACCCCCGTGGGCAATGATAGTTCGCCAGCAGGTGAGTCGACCTCAGCAACAAGACTGTTTCATCGCAATAAATATTTTCAGCCTGGTTTCATTTAATTTGAGGTTGACAATATATTAAAGAGATTAAATGAAACCACAGGCTCAGTGTGGCCAGTGGAGCAAATATTTAGAGATTTATTTAGCCAATCATTCAATCAAATTTCCTTGTGATGGCCTTTTGTCCTTCTTTGAAAAAAGAAACGTAAAAACCTGCACCACCTCTCACTGAATTCCCTGTAGCTGATTCATAAAGCTACTTATGTTGCATCAGAGCCACCAAATGTTTCCAACTGTAATGATATTTATTCAATTATAAAGCACTAAATTTGTCATATAGTCTTCCACACACAGCTCACATTAATGCCACCCCTGTGGCGAATACATAACAGAGGCATCCCAGACTTTTCTCATCTCTATTGTCATTGAAATCAGCCACACACAGAGGCAGCACAAGTTGTTAATTTTCTCTAGGCTTAAAGGTGCTTAAAGTGATTTTTTGGAATATGACAGAGAAAATGTACAGATATTAATATAATGGGTGTCCTGGGAACAGCAATAAACAGCAAAAAAAAAATCTGGATCTTTTTAGCCAATCAGAAAACTTGGCCTGTCAATCAGTGTCTGTGGAGGGAGGGGTTTTGGAGAGATTTTGTGTGGTTTAAGGCATGGGCAACAGGTCTAATTCACTGGCAAAAGTTAGTAAACTGGCTAACAATGCTATCAGCAGCTTTAAACCTAGGCCTTTGCTCTTTGAATCTGAGCTTTCCTTCATTGAATTGATTTTTATGGGTTCACTGTTTGATTTCAAATGTTATCTTCCATTCTCATCACTGTTGCTTTTGGCTGTTGTCTGACTTTGGTTACCATTTGGCTTTCATTATTTCATTACTTGATCTCTTTCCCTTTTTACCTCCCCACCCTTGTGTCTTGTACCTTCCTGTCTCTCTGTTACCATCCTTCCTTGGCACCATGTCTCTGTAGGACCAGGCTGTCAGGTCCCTGCCTCTGCCACCACTACCTCTGCTGACTCTCCTCCTTCTCAATCTGCACCTCCTCCTCCTCCACCACCTCCTCTTCCACCTCCTCATCAGCCTGCGCTCCAGAGTCAGCCTCCATCTCTCTCCTCGGCTCTTCTCCGGCCACCACTCCCCTCACTCCCATATCTCCTCTCCCCATCCTGTCTATCATACTCTCTGCTCAGCGCCTCTCTCGGAGCCACTAGGAGTGTTGTCATGCCAACCAACACACCAGCTTTCAACCCCATCATTCCTACTTCGTCTTCGGTTAAAAATGACGTCCCTATAGTGCAGGATGCTGCAGGTACCTATCTCGTCTCCACCCGAACACTGCAGCTGTAGAGTTACAGTAGTTTGTACTATGGATAGTAGTTACAAAGCCATTAAAGAGCATTAGCTGGTTACAACTCTTTAGCTTTTTACACATGCAGTGCAGTTCATACAAGTCACTGTGGTAGTGGCTTTAGACTTGTGTAGTACATTGCACACCTGCCATTAGGTCCACTGTCTAAACTGCTGTCCATTAGTGGCCTGCTGTAAAGGGCTGGTTTAATCATGCCAGACTTTAATAGAGTCATGTGATTCCTGCTGACCAGGACAGGGAGCACATCATTAGCACTGACCTCAGGCTTATGAGAGGGTATCCTGCTCTCCCATAAAGCCAGATGTACGGAAGCACCTCTGAACCCTCCCAATACCTAGACGTGACAATCACGTTAAAATGTCACAAGTACATTATACAAATGGGACTGCCTCTGTTTGATTATGGCATGGAATCACATTATGTAGTATATTGCTGTAGGAGGAACCTTCATGTGTAGCTTTGATAGGGCATGCCTCTACTCCTGTTTGCAGAATTGCTTTGCTGCTTGTCGTACTGATTGAAGTCTAACCCGTATACGGCTTTTTTGCAACCAGGTAACACCATATCTATCCCCACGGCAACTGGCGCCAAGAAACGCTTCTGGATCATCGAGGACATGTCACCCTTCGGCAAGCGGCGCAAGACCGCTTCGTCTCGCAAGATGCTGGATGAAGGCATGATGCTGGAAGGGTTCCGCCGCTACGACCTCTATGAGGACTGCAAGGATACGGCCTGTCAGTTCTCCCTGAAGGTCACCCACTATCACTGCACACGGGAGAACTGCGGCTACAAGTTCTGCGGACGCACCCACATGTACAAGCACGCCCAGCACCATGACCGTGTGGACAACCTGGTCCTGGATGACTTCAAGCGCTTCAAGTCTTCGTTATGCTGTAACTTCCCCGATTGCCAGTTCTCTGGCAACAGCACCCACTTTCATTGTCTGCGCTGCGGCTTCCGCTGTACGGACAGCACCAAGGTGACGGCGCACCGCAAGCACCATGGCAAGCAGGATGTGATCAGCGCTGCCGGGTTCTGTCAGTTCAGCTCAAGCGTAGACTGTGAGGTGGCCGACTGCAAGTACAAGCTCAAGTGTTCGCACTTCCACTGCACTTACCCAGAGTGCAAGCACACGGTGGTGGGCATGTCCCAGATGGATTCCCACAAGCGCAAACATGAGAAGCAAGAAAGGGGCGAGCTGCCTTCGGTCTCACCCAACCAGGATGGCAACCATCACCACCACCACCACCACCACCACCACGCTGGCCTAGCTGTGCCCCCAATGCCCATGAATCTGCCCCCAACCTCACCTGGCACACCGGTGCTGACCCACAACAATATGGCCATGTACCTCCCTTCGGCAGGGGCCGCTGGTGAGTACGAGCATCCGGGCTCGGCGGTCAACCTTGACAGCTCTCTGAACCTGGGGACGGACACCAACAGCTCCTTGTTCTTCCTGAAAAACGCTGCTGGGTTGGGCCTCAGCGACTCCATGGACCTGAGCAAAAAGATGCACCGGGAGCCACTCTCCCTGGCCACCGGTTCTGGCCCTGCTGCCTCAATGGGCCTGAGCAACCCTCAGGACGACACCACCGGCACATCTGGCGATCCCGAAGATGACCTATCACCCGAGGAAGAGCCGTTAGCCGAGGAGGATGATGACGATGACGATGATGAGGACGAGGAGGAAGTAGAGGAGGACATGAATACAGACTCGTATGAAGATTCCATGCCAGAAGTAGACAAGGACAATGGAGAGAGTTTTGATGCTTCCATGAACCACGCAGAGACTTCCCAACTGGATAAAGAGGAGCCGGAGGCTGAGCCCTAATCTATGCTGTAGAAGGAGAACTATGAATTCCCTGAACAAACGCAAGTTTGAGTGGCCTCATTTATCATGCTTAGAGACGCTGCAGATGACAAGAAAACAACCAACTACAAGAAAAGTGAAGGCCCAAAATGATTTATTATGATGTTTACAAGATGACCAACATTATTAATTTAATTATGCATTAAAAAATGAACAGAGAAATAGACAGACGAGGCCCTCTTTTACACATGGGTGGCTATGTAAACCTTTTCCTACACATCAGTCTTTTGTGTGTGTGCATGTTTGACTTTAATTTATTCGATTTCATTTGTTACTTTTTGTGTGTGGAAAAAATAAGGAAAAAACAATCTCTCTATATATGACTATCTATATAAAGTAGATGTGTGTGGATGTTAATGTACATTTTAATTGCAGTCACTGGACTGCAAGACTCTCGTACCAACCTGAAAGCAACGAGAAGCGTACATTGCAGGAAATCTTTTATAAAGAATGTTGCTCAAATAATTGATTCAGAAACACCCTGTGTCATTATTATAAATATTATTATTGTGCAGGGGCCTGCATCAGTGCTTTGACTTCTATGCTTCTCCGTTGATCAGATGATTTTGTTTGTTATTATTATTATTTACAATTATCACAGTTCTCACTTAAACCTGCTGTCATGGTCAGTGGTGTCATAGGCTCCATTCCATGTGGACATTCGCCTGCATCTTCAGGACAAAAAACAAAAAAAACAAAAAAACGTGACCAGTGACTGCAAAGCTTCAGGCCATAAAGCATTGATCTCAGTGAATGCCAGCTCTCACTTGATTTCTGTTCCTTCTACTTTTCTCAATGAGGACCCGTTTGGCATTGCATATTCATAGTGCACTTTTGTATAGATGAGAGCAGATACTCAAGCCTCTATTTAAGACGTTTTGTTATCTTTTACATGATTGCATTAATATGGCTTTTTGTTTGTTTGTTTTGGCATTATTCTCTAATTGCACAGGCATGACCAGGTCATGTGGGGGTGTCTCACTGTAAATGGGTCTGTTCGATGGCGAGAGTTATCGCCCCCTGTGTTTCGGAGAGTTTGTAATGTGATGATGGTGCTACTGCCCAGTGTGAATGGGAGGAGATTACAGCTATGTCTTTGTTTTGCTCCACAAATACAAATGTCCTTCAAACACAGAGCAGGAGACAAGTGTCTCTGAATGTAGGGAAAAGTTTGTAGGTGTTATTTTTCTTTCCTTTTCCCTTCAGAGTTTCTGTAGCATGAAAAAAAAGAAAAAGAAAAAAAAAACAACAGTTGCAACAAAGTCTGAGGATGAAGACTGGCTTTTTGAAGCTTCTTTTTTCAGAAGCATCATGTTTCTATTTCTAAAAGAAGAGGAAACATGGAGAGAGACTTTCTTTTCTAGAGGGCTGAATGGAGGACAGGCATCACAAAGGCACCATGATGAATGCTAGCGCTGGTAGCGCTGCTCGGAAAGTGTGTGATTTTATGAATTGTACAGACGGAAAACAATGTTTCAAGCTTTTGTTTTCTATTTACAACAGCTGTGGTTTCACTCCAATAATAAGAAGTTATTTAATATTTATGTGACCTTGCAATGAGAAAATTCTAGGGTGTTTTTTGCACTTTTTAGGTTCATTTTTACCTTTTGAAATGATGGCATATATCGTTTAACAGGGAACTTGCTTTACAACGTTGTTTAGTTCACTTTGCTTTGATGCACAAATAGTCTTCAGTGTGACGAAGAACTGTTGTTCTGTGTTTTATTTAAGAAAAAAAGAGAAAAAAAAAGGTTTTTTTCGCTTCCAAGATTGGATGATTTCAATATGAAACAGGCATGCTAGAACCTGGCTTGCCAAACGAGTAACACTAATGATGACTAATTTAAATGAATTCTATACAGAGGAAATTATTGCAGTGCTTTGCTCCAAATTACAAAAAAAAAAAAAAAAGATGTTTGTTTACTTGGCCTCCATTGAACATAAACAAGAAAAACACGAGGCGAGGAAATGAATTATTTCCTAAACACAGCTTTGAACGAACTATCAGAATATAGGCAACTAAATGTGTAGATGGATATCTTTGAAATATTGTTTCAGGAGGGAAAAAAATGTTGTATAGTATTTTCTTCTGTAAAAACTATATATGAACAAAAATGCTCTTTGATTAAAAGCTTCCTTTAAAAAGAAAATAAGGAGAAATAAAGAATAAAAAGTTAAAAACTGAACTAACACCAGAATAGTTTGCTTGTGTGTGTGTGTGTGTGTGTGTGAGAGAGAGAGAGAGAGAGAGAGAGATGGTATGTAAGCGTGTGTGTGAGGTTTTATTGTTATTACCATGGTTTCCCCATAGTGGTAGAGAAATTAGTGGTAATTAAATCTATATGAGTCACATTATTGTAGCACTGAACAGTGGAGTGTATTTCTACCTTATACGCAAGGAAGTCATCATTTTCAAAGCTGTATATCACGTGCGATCACAATAACGATGATATCTACATAATTTAATACCATCCACAACTCTTTGTTTGCTATTGTTTTGGTGTTTGTTTTATTTAACTGAACTTATGTATTTTGCATATGGCATGCCCCTTTCACAGGCCGTTTGTTCTCTGGTCTCAAGTGCAAAGGCGCAGGACTCACACTGAAGCAGCTGTTTGCCTGGGAGATACTGTGCACTTGAATACATTTTATGTGTGTAAAATAGCAGGATTTGTAAAGAGTCGAAATAAAGAAATTCTAATTATTATAACAATGGCAATGTTCTACACAGTGTTTCTCGAAACCATGGCTTTTCCTGCCAAAATGCAGTGTCTTAGGTAGCACTGCTGTGCTGTAGAGAAAGAGTTTAACGAGACTGCGGTTAATAAGCAGCTCCCGCTGAGACTCACACCGTTAAAGGGCACAAGGCCCCGGGTCTGTGGTACGACACCGAGGACGCCCAGCGGCGCTGCATTCGCTGTTGCTTTGACACAGGATGACAGTATTTTAACATCCTTATTATTTTCTCTATTTTCTCTTTCTCTATACAACAAATTCAACAATAGAGTATAAAATTCCGACATAGTCATGGAGCCAGATTAGGGTACAAATGATCTCTGGTGCATTTTGGGAAAGTTTTTTTGGTGATTGTTTTTTCATTCTTTTCTTTCATTGTGCAGGCTGCTTGTCGCTTTGACCAGCATATACCATCCTGTCCCACTCGCTACAGCTGTTCTCTTGCCTCACCCTCCTCTTCCTTCTGATGTGTCTTTAAATAAAAACGTGTAAAGCCACCACCATCTGTCTGCCAGCTGGCATCCTGCATATAATCTTGAAAAAAAAAAAACAACTATGGAAATTATATTACACAAAAACCAGACGGAAACAACCTCCAAACTAGCGCAGGCTGCTGTTGAAACAACAGATCACCTTATTGTCTAAATAATAAGGGAGAAATAAAATCAGAATAATTCCTAATTTTGTTGTATAAATTATAAATTGCATCCAATTATGTAAATGATGTAGCAAACATGATTCCAAAAAGTATCTGGACAGTTAAGCCACAATTAAAAATGCATGAATGTCTTTGTCAAAAACAAAAAATCATACATTTTTTTCAAAGTGAGCACAAGCATGTGTTTCACACAAAATATTTCAATGATAAGAAGACATATGATGTCGTTGTTACAATGTAATTATACATTTAAGTACTGAGTAATATTAATTAACAACATGTACTAAGAGGTTTATGGTTAGGAATAGGGTTTGGTTTAGGGTTATTTGCATGTAATTATGCATAAATTACTGTTATTACTACAGTTAGTGCATGTAACAAGGACACTGTAAAATAAATGTTACCATACATTTATAAGTGACAACAAATGTGACATGAAGGCCAAGTCTGGTAACCCATACTCAGAATTTGTCCTCTGCATTTAATCCATCCAAGTTAGTGCACACACATTAGGAGTAGCGAGTAGTGAACACACACACGGAACAGTGGGCAGCCATTCGGGGAGCAATTGGGAATTAGGTGCCTCGCTCAAGGGTATTGAGGGTGGAGGAGAGTGCTGTTCATTCACTCCCCCACCTACATTTTCCTGCTGGTATTGAGAATTGAACCCACGACCTTTGGGTTACAAGGCTGACTCTCTAACCATTAGGCCACAGCTGGCCAAAAAAAAAAATTATAATAATAAAAAATTTAATTTAATATATATATAACGTTTTAAATGACAAAACAACAGATTTAAGGTTACATAGATATGTTTAGACAGTTAAAGGGATAGTTCACCCAAAGATTAACATTTACTCACCCTCAAGTTATTCCAAACCTGTATGAATTTCTTGTTGAAAGTTGATGTGTCAGAAGCAGGAAAAATGGGCACGCGTAAGGATTTGAGCGAGTTTGACAAGGGCCAAATTTTGATGGCTAGACGACTGGGTCAGAGCATCTCCAAAACTGCAGCTCTTGTGGGGTGTTCCCGGTCTGCAGTGGTCAGTATCTATCAAAAGTGGTCCAAGGAAGAAACAGTGGTGAACCGGCGACAGGGTCATTGATGCACGTGGGGAGCGAAGGCTGGCCTGTGCAGTCCGATCAAAGAGACGAGCTACTGTAACTCAAATTGCTCAAGAAGTTAAAGCTGGTTCTGACAGAAAGGGATTAAAGGGATAGTTCACCCAAAAATTATTTACTCAGGATTTACTCACCCTCAAGTTGTTCCAAACCTGTATGAATTTCTTTCTTCTGCTGAACACAAAAGAAGATATTTTGAAACACATGGCCCACTTGTATTTTAATTTAGATTTTTGGAACAAGTTGAGGTGAGTAAATTATAGAATTTTCATTTTTGGGTGACCTATCCCTTTACTTCTGAGAAAATTTCTAGCATTATTTATTTGCACTTGATTTTCTGATTGTTCCGTACTGAAATTCATACATTTTAGGTTTTACATACGTCCAAAAACTATGTGGGACCACCATGTGTGGAATTAAAATTAAGCATTTTTTATATTGATCTTATTTCCCTGACATATTTTACATGAAACATACACACAGCAGCGCATGAACGTTTGAACTATTTTGCCATTTCCATCATAACGAGCCACGTGTGTGCAGTCATACCGGGGCTGAATCTGACTCGTACTGAGGGTTGATGTTGCAGGAACAGGTTGTGTGAGACCCACCAGCAGCACACCAGGAACAATGGGGCCCAGAAACATGCGACAGGTGTTTTGTACATATGTCACAACAGCGGTGGTCACAACATATTAGTATGCACATAATGTTTCAAGCAATCGAGTTCATGGGGAAAGCAGTGTGTATATTTAGTTTCTTATTGTGCTGTTTAATTGCATTACACCCACAAACAAATTATAACAACTGTGTATTTATGACGATTCTGAAGTGTACAGTTGTTTGGTTACAAATCACATTTCATATGCTTGTCATAAACATTGAAAGAATCATTCCATTTGTGCATATAATTGTAGCATTGTTCTGTTTTTATTTTGCATCTGTAAATCTCATCCATTTCCTCATAACCTTTGGCATTCACATTCATTTTGCCATTTCCATTCATGCATGGCTTTATTTAAAGAGACCTTTGGTCAGAGTTAAAAAAAAAAAAAAAAGATTCATAAGGAAGCTGCCATGCCTCTGGTAGCAGCTGTTGCTTGTGTGAAAAATTAAGTTCAGGGACCCCAAAGGAAAAAGAGAATTAGACACACATTCAGCCAATTTAACTTTAACAAGACCTTATTGGCGGTAATGTCACAGGCCCGCTATGTACAAATGCTATTCTCTGTATTCATGTCTACTGAAATGAGGAGAAATGCTCAATTATGTTCTGGATCAAGGGAGATTTCAGCATAAATATGACTCTAAATGTGTGTAGTCAGAGACAAAAATCAATTTTTGGTAAAACAGAGTAACACAAAAGCAAAACCAAGGCTCAGAATGATTTAATATCCTCTTATCTGAACATTAAGCTAAAGGCACACCTGTCGAAATCAGGCAAGTTTTTGCTTGAAGCTGCACAGCTGCACGTAAACAAGTGAAGAATGTCGATCTGAGATGCACAAATGCCAAATTCACAATCTTTTAATAATTTTGTGCAAGTGATAACAGGTCCTCTCTCTGTGTGTTAGTAATAAAGACTTTTCTTATGGGTAATTGTAACTTTACCAAGCATGATTTAAAATAATTTTTTACATCATCTGAAAAGTGGCAAATTGCAATACAAAGGCATAAATGCCCTTGTTATGGGTATTTACATATATTTTTTAAAATAATAATGAAAGAAAATTATAAAATAAATTATAAAGGTATTTAAAGGTAAAAGTATTTATATAAAATTTCTTAATATTTTCTACACTATACTATACTTGGTATGGGGGGTAAAGTGTATAACAAGGACACTGTAAAATAAAGTGTTACCCATATTACATATTTGTGTAATACATCAGTCAGTTTGTCATAAGTTGATCACACACACATACATATATATATATATATATATATATAATGTATGTGTGTGTGATCAACTTATGACAAACTTATGTGTGCGCACTTCTGAGGTATTACACAAATATGTAATATGGGTAACACTTTATTTTACAGTGTCCTTGTTATACACTTTACCCCCCATACCAAGTATAGTATAGTGTAGAAAATATTAAGAAATTTTATATAAATACTTTTACCTTTAAATACCTTTATAATTTATTTTATAATTTTCTTTCATTATAAAGACTTTTATAAAGACAATATTAGGAAGGTGGTCATAATGTTATGCCTGATCAGTGTATGTGTCTCTGTGTGTGTATATACACACACAGAGACACATACACCGATCAGGCATAACATTATGACCACCTTCCTAATATTGTGTTGGTCCCCTTTTGCTGCCAAAACAGCCCTGACCCGTCGAGGCATGGACTCCACTAGACGCCTGAAGGTGTGCTGTGGTATCTGGCACCAAGATGTTAGCAGCTGATCCTTTAAGTCCTGTAAGTTGCGAGGTGGGGCATCCATGGATCGGACTTGTTTGTTCAGCGCATCCCACAGATGCTCGATTGGATTGAGATTGGGGGAATTTGGAGGCCAAGTCAACACCTCAAACTCGTTGTTGTGCTCCTCAAATCATTCCTGAACCATTTTTGCTTTGTGGCAGGGCGCATTATCCTGCTGAAAGAGACCACAGCCACCAGGGAATACTGTTTCCATGAAAGGGTGTACATGGTCTGCAACAATGCTAAGGTAGGTGGTACGTGTCAAAGTAACATCCACATGGATGGCAGGACCCAAGGTTTCCCAGCAGAACATTGCCCAAAGCATCACACTGCCTCCGCCGGCTTGCCTTCTTCCCATAGTGCATCCTGGTGCCATGTGTTCCCCAGGTAAGCGACGCACACACACCCGGCCATCCACGTGATGTAAAAGAAAATGTGATTCATCAGACCAGGCCACCTTCTTCCATTGCTCCGTGGTCCAGTTCTGATGCTCACGTGCCCATACGCAACAAACTGTGATGCACTGTGTATTCTCTGACACCTTTCTATCAGAACCAGCATTAACTTCTTGAGCAATTTGAGCTACGGTTGCTCGTCTGTTTGATCGGACCACACGGGCCAGCCTTCGATCTCCACGTGCATCAATGAGCCTTGGCATGACCCTGTCGCCGGTTAACCACTGTTCCTTCCTTGGAGCACTTTTGATAGATACTGAACTCGCTCAAATCCTTACGCTTGCCCATTTTTCCTGCTTCTAACACATCAACTTTGAAGACAAAATGTTCACTTGCTGCCTAATATAGCTGAGCCATAATTTTGTGTGTGTGTGTGTGTGTGTGTGTGTGAGGGAAAATAATTGATCACAAAAATTGATTCATCACAATGCCAAGCACTCAAAATCTTGCATATATTTCCAGAGCTTTCTGCCGCGCGTAGTGAAGTCTCTGTGCGGGCCTCATTGTGCGTTTTTAAATCATTGATCAAGGATTAATCATCATAGGAGGACTGAAAATATGTTGAAATGATGGAATAAAACTGGTTTAGCAGACTTTGGTGCTCGGGCTGGGAGCTGTAACATTACAAGCAGTTTGCTTAAAGGCTCAGCAGCCTTCCATCTCTAGAGCACTGGGGAGATGTTTCAGCTCTTTACGACTCCTTCCAGAAAGAGAGTACTGGGAGCAACAAGGCATTACTCTCTCGCACACATGCACTCGCACACGACAGCAAGGGCCATTTACTTACCAACTAAGGAGATCCTTAAGTGCTAAGCTGTAAATTTGGTTAATTTAGCACGATTCCACCGAGAATTGGTTGGTTTTCTTGCGGGGGAAAACCCAGCAGGCTTGCTGAGAATGAGCAGAGATGGTTGATGTGGTCCTTAGCGCCTTGATGACGGCAGGAACACGGGGCTGACAGCGCGCGCCGGAGCTATAAAACAGAGCTGCCTGGCAGCCGTACACGCAGGGGCACAATGCACGGCAATATGAAAATTGCTCAAACTTAATCCAATTAGCTTGTATTGAAGAAAGATGAAAATGTTCAATACTTAGAGAAAATGGTGTATACAGATGGAGACGTGGCCCTGTGAAATCACACGTCCAGGCAATCAACACTGGAAAACATCACGCAAATGCAAGCGATAAATTGCAATATTTCACATTGTCACAGTATGTGTGCACTGCCTCTGTGTTTAGAAGCACCTGCACGTTCATATATTAAGGATACAAACCAGACCATTTTCAAATTGAACCTTATTGAATGAAAGAAGAGAGGGAGGGAGAAATAAAAGCCAGCTACCAATTTCGTCCATTTAACTGACTCTTAAATCAGACTTGATTGAGAGGGAACAAAGAGAAGTAGAAAAGCAGCTCTTTTGACGAACGGCACAATATATGATGACATTCAGCTCTGCAGTTCTGCTCTGTCTCTAAAGCCACCGGCTACGCGTGTTTGCATGATGACCATAAGGACATGACAGAATTTCCCCAATGCATTCTTGTGATCTGGGTCAGGGTAAATAAGAGCTTTTAAAATGCCTTGTTTGGTGCAGCAGCTGCGGCCTTTATGAAAAGAAAAGTGAAAACAGGTGGGACGAGGCTTGTGCTAATCTTTCACATTATGGTGGTTGATAACACACTGGTCTCCTCACTCCACACTTAAAAAACTGTCATGTAATACCTAATACACCAGCAATTTGATATTTGCAGAATGAAAAGAGATGAAGACTGGAAAGATATTGCTGACACTGTTTGAAATGTGTGAAAAAAAAATGTTTATATATATATATATTTACTCTTTGATGCACCTCTTGGTGGAAATAAATGTTGTGATGTTATTTCCATCAATAGGTGCATACATTTTGTGTCAAGATCTTGTATTGACAATGCAAGAGTCCAGCACTCTGTAAAGTCTACTCCAGCACAAGACTTTCAATAAATTTAAGGTCTGGACTCAGAGGTGCCAATTCCTGTGTGAAAATGATTCTTCATGCTCCCTCCCAACCATTCTTTAACAATTTGAGCCTGATGAATCTTGACATTGTCATCCTGGAATACGGACATGATGTGTTTAAGAAATGAAAAGCTACACACTCCATCAATTAGGGTTAGAAGAACTAATGCCAAACATATAACATGCTAGAAACACAAAAATCACTGCAATAATGATCTAATCATAGACTCTTAAGCATTTGCCTATTTAAATCCAAACAGCAACTTTTGTTTTTTTGGCTGGGCAGTGTATATTAACAGCTGTAATATACACTATATTGCCAAACGTTTTGGGATGCCTGCCTTTACATGCACATGAACTTTGATGACATCCCAATCCTTAATTCGTAGGGTTTAATATGGAGTTGGCCCACCCTTTGCAGCTTTAACAGCTTCAACTCTTCTGGGAAGGCTTTCCTTAAGGTTTATGAGTGTGTTTATGGGAATTTTTGACCATTCTTTTAGAAGTGCATTTGTGAGGTTAGGCACTGATGTTGGACGAGAAGGCCTGGCTTGCAGTCTCCGCTCTAATTAATCCCAAAGGTGTTCTATCGGGTTGAGGTCAGGACTCCGTGCAGGCCAGTCAAGTTCCTCCACACCAAACTCGCTCATCCATGTCTTTATGGACCTTGCTTTGTGCACTGGTGCACAGTCATGTTGGAACATCCCAAAACTGTTCCCACAAAGTTGGGAGCGTGAAATTGTCCAAAATGTCTTGGTATGCTAAAGCATTAAGAGTTCTTTTCACTGGAACTAAGGGGCCAAGCCCAACCCCTGAAAAACAACCCCACATCATAATCCCCCCTCCACCAAACTTTACACATGGCACAGTGCAGTCAGGCAAGTACCGTTCTCCTGGCAACCGCCAAACCCAGACTCGTCCATCGGATTGCCAGACAGAGAAGCGTGATTCGTCACTCCAGAGAACACGTCTCCACTGCTCTAGAGTCCAGTGGCGTGCTTTACACCACTGCATCTGACGCGTTGCATTGAACTTGGTGATGTAAGGCTTGGATGCAGCTGCTTGGCCATGGAAACCCATTCCATGAAGTTCTCTACGCACTGTTCTTGAGCTAATCTGAAGGCCACACGAAGTTTGGAGGTCTGTAGCTATTGACTCTGCAGAAAGTTGGCGACTTCTGCGCACTGACCCCGCTCTGTTTTTACGTGGCCTACCACTTCGTGGCTGAGTTACTGTTGTTCCCAATTGCTTCCACTTTGTTATAATACCACTAACAGTTGACCGTGGAATATTTAGTAGCGAGATTTCACGAATGGACTTATTGCACAGGTGGCAACCTATCACGGTACCATGTTTGAATTCACTGAGCTTCTGAGAGCGACCCATTCTTTCACAAATGTTTGTAGAAGCAGTTTGCATGCCTATAGGTGCTTGATTTTATACATCTGTGGCCATGGAAGTGATTGGAACACCTTAATTCAATGATTTGGAGGGGTGTCCCAATACTTTTGGCAATATAGTGCATCATACCCTATTGCGTGTGGAGGGAAAATGTCTGTACATGACATGAAAACTTAAAGACATTTAAGAATTTGTCACAGATAGTTGAATGTAAAGAAATAAGTTTGCTTTAACTTTACTTTTGACACATCCTCTTGTAATACTATCCTCTAAACGACACAAACTCCAGTGAAGTATGATAGTTAAACATCATTCAGAAGGACCCTTTATATCTAAATGGACAGATTAAAATATGCACCAAATTTAATTTGGATGGTCAAAACATTGGCTTGTGAGACTAATAGTCTTTGACACGTTTCCAGCAACAACCAATGTGGCTGTCCACACTAAACACGAAACTGCTGAGCTATGCCACACTATCACAGCCAATCAGAAGATATTTGATGTTTAATGTACAGTTATGTGATTGCAGGATTTTGAACTAATGAGGTTATGTAGTGGGCAGGGCTACAAAGATGACTAGAAACCGAACGACGTTGCATTTGGTTAGAACACGGCGTGATACATATTGCAACTGGTGCGTCTTGATCCAAACAAAGTATAAGAGAAAATCCACATTTGAGGGCCATGAAAGCTATATGAAACAGCATTTCTGACCTCATATTGGGTCTCTTAATGGCTTTATTGTTTCTAACAACATTTTAGCATGGTTTCAAAGCACATAGAATTTTATGCAAGCAGCACATTTCTAAACAGTCTTTAATAAACACGTTAATGACAGAGCAACCCTCCAGCTGTACAAGAGACTTAGTTATTTCTCCAGGCATCAGACATCTTACTTATTCCACAGTCATTAAGAGCTGAGCTTCAGGATATAGCAGAGCTGGTGTAATTACACAGGTACTGTGATGAGGAAGTTAGCAGTGGTATTCATCGTCTTAATGAAGGCATAAACTCTCTGCTCTAAGCTAAAAGCAGCTCTGTTGGTTTAGGCAGCGAGTTATAGCAGCGCACAGGCTTTGTAGCATGTCGGTGTCATCCAGAACATCCTCCCAGGTTTGTAGTCTGCATTTGCATGTGGAAAGTAAACCACAGAGAAAGACTGCGATAAGGAAAGACGACCGAACGGAGAGTCAGCACCAGGCCGACCTTCGCTTTTACTTCCTCCTTAGAGCCTGCGGCGTCTTTCAGGTGCTGTGCATGCAAGGGTGTATGCGATTTGTCTAATTTGCAAGCTTCGGCAAGGGCCGCACCTGTTGCCCCGTCACCGCCTGCAGTCCTGAGCCCTCAACAAGCCGACAAGCATCCCCAGATAATCCATTCTACCCACTATAACACGGATGCTCTCCCTGGTCTGTGTAGGACAAGGGCATTTTTCTCCGGTGGAGCACTCATATCCGCCATGCCGCTGATGGCTCATTACAGGCCAATTCATAAATATTGTCTCCAGTATTACCACTTCCATGGCCCTCTCAGCTCCCCGGAGATTTATTCTTCTCTTTCACACCATGCTATTGTTTTCCTCCCTCTTTCTGTTTTTCATACCCCACCCTCCGTTCTTCCATACCTCACAGTTTGAACCACCAGAGCCACGTCGCTTGTCGCATGAGGCGGGTATTTGTTCCATTTAGAGTTGAAACAGGGCCAGAGGAACATCAAGTGACAGCAGCCACACAGCGGGGCAAAATGCAATCCTGCTCGATTGAACAATCATATAAGTGATGACAAAGTGCTTTATGACTATGCGGCTTTGTTGCACTTGGGTTTAGCCCACTAAGGTCTTATGCAGGCGGTCTCATGCGACCTTGGACCATTTTCACCTTAACTCAAGCTCCCAGAAGTGTGGTCCTTTTATACCAGGACATCACATTCAGCTTGAAATACATTTTGCCCTACAACACAAATAGAGATTTAAAGTGAGATGACATTTACAGATGTTCTGTGAATTTTCACGGGCGAAATACAGTCATTTCAATGGGAATCCATGCAACTGGGAATTTTATGTTAAAGATTTTCCCCCGGGTTCAAGAAATCCGCTTTTTTGGGGGGGAACACTTTATTTCTCAGTGTCTGTTACACTTTACATGTACTTGCTATAGTAATAACAGTAAATTATGCATAATTAACTAACCCTAATCCTAACCCTATGCCTATAGTAAGAACATGTTGGTAATTAATATTATTTAAATGTATAATTACACTGTAATAAGGACACCTTAAATGAAGTGTAGCATTTTTTTGTGCTTCAGACATTGCTACACCATTGGGCCTTTTTTCCCCATTATATTTTGCTAATGTGACCACACCTTTATATTACTTTTTTTGTGATTTTATTTCAAATACTGAGGCAAAAACTGGCAGGAAGTCATTTATTGGTACTGGATAAGCCATTATGATTTTTTTTGTTGTTGCCAAATTACCCTCGTTGCTTAAAATATAGATAATATGTGTGCCCAAGTTACTTGCAGGACCATGATGGAAACCAAACTGTTTTGCAGATTGAAGCGCAACATAGCATGTCACCAACTTCCAGCAGCATAGAACGTGAGCGTCCTGTAGTGCGTGATACCATCTGTCCATCAGCGGATTCCCTTTGAGTGTAGGATACCCAGTGGTGTTCCAGAGGTCTGGACCCACATTAGCACAACATCAAACAGGCTCCCTCCTACACATGCAGCACTGCGTGCGCTCCTGCTTATCTTATCTGAGACGGAAGGAGGAAGTCACCCCTCCGGTCCATCCCTGTAGAATTAGGCTTGACCTTTCTCATGCAAAGCTGAGAGAACTTGGAGAGGTTTTCTGCCCCGGCGACTGGGATTGTGTCCAGGGATACTGCTTTAATGGGGCACCTGCTGTGCTATTGTTAAAAATAAAGATGGGTATGACTGGCATAGCCTGGTATCTTTAATAGGTGTTCTAATTTCACTTTATGACAGCACTGCAGTGATGAAAGTAACATTTATGGGGTTAAAAATGTTTCTTTAGTTTTATTTGTAGCACATCTCGCATTAAGTTTTTTTCAAATGCAAGTTTCCCAACCCTATGGAAGGTTGTTTCCACCACAGAATAAAACATTTTAAAAGATAATTGCGACTTTTTATCTCTTGCGAGTTTATATCTCGCAATTCTGACTTCTTTTCTCAGAATTGTGAGATATAAACTCGGAATTGTGAGTTTTAAAGTCCAATTCTGAGAAAAAAAAAAAGAATCTCAGAATTGAGTTTATATCTCACAATTCTGACTTTTTTTCCCCTCACAAACACGCAACTGCGACTTTATAGCACGCAATTCTGACTTTATAACACGCAACTGCGAGTTTATCACACAATTCTGAGATAAAAAGTCAGAATTGCGAGATGTAAACTTGCAGTTGCAAGAAAAAAAAGTCAGAATTGTAAGATTAAAAAGTCACAATTACCTTTTTTATTTTCATTCTGTGGTGGAAACAAGCTTCCATACAACCCCCTAGAGGTCCATGATGATAAAACAAAGAAATTAAGATTCAATTGCAATTAAAAATTTTATATATATGATTTTATATATAAATGATCATTTATATAAATTCAAAAATGACATTTTTTGTACAATATTTGTAAATAAAAATTCTTTGCCTAAATATACTATATAAAACATTTAAATTGTTTATATTTATATATGTGTGTGTGTGTATAAATATATATATATATATATATATATATATATATACACACATATATATATATATATATATATATATATATATATACATACATACATACATACTAATTATATACATGTTAATAAATAATCAGTTTTCATTTATATATATATATATATATATATATATATATATACACACACATACATACACACACACACAAATATAAAATTTATTTAAATATACTATATATTGTACAAAAAATTTAATTTTTTTTTCACTTTTTTTTTTTTTTTTAATAAAATTAAGTACACATTTAAATGAAATGTCATTTGAGTAGTGTTGAAATTGGTTTCTTGGTTTTTTTTTTTTAATGGCTTTTTAAGCTACGGATGGCAAAAGACAATCACGATTGGTACTTGTGGTGATGTGGCGTCCCTATTGCAATTCCTCCATGAGCACCCCGGGCTGTGAGCGCAGACTGTGTGCAGTGAACCTCCTGGGGCAGGAAGGGCTAACAACCCTTGCATTGATCCAAGGAGACACTCAGCCCTCTAACCTGCTGAGTGCTCAGTTCAGGAGAACAATGGAGTTCAGCACACATCAATACAGCAGCAGCCTATTGAGCGCACTCCGTTTAGTAAAGCCGAATGATGAGGTTGAAGCTCCCGAGTCTCTGCAAAAGCAGGGCAGACACCTTCAGCGTCTATATAAACCCCTTTCTTTTCATCATCATGGAAAGATATACAGACACCAGCCTCCCTGTGTTCCCTACTCCAGCTTTCTAACATCTTACCCTGTTACTATGAGTCATGTTGGGGCAAAATGAGTCTCACCTACCACTCTAAAGAGTTGGAGATTGGGATGGAGGAGGCTTTCTGGGCAGGAATGCACTGCTTGTCCCATAAGACACTAAATGATGTACAAGTGCATTTATTACAGCAGCCCCTATAAATCTGAGCCTGGCCTGAACTCCGGGGAGAGGTTAATGGATTACAAAGGGATGCGGTATCGAACCTTTGAGAAGTTTATACACCACATCAATATGTGCAAGGCTATTGATCATTTAGACCTTGACAGACAAATTAAATTCATAAACTTGATAATGCACTGGAATATTTGTATTGCTTACTACAGTGGAATAGGGCCCTTTTTTTTACATTTTTTAAACAGCGCTGCTTTAAGATCAAGGTTTATCGACTGAAATTCACTTAATAGAGTCCACTGAAAATGCCAAGAAAAATGCTGATATAATGTGAAATTTAGAGTAAGATGAAGTCCTTAGTTAATACTGCACAAACTTTATCCACATTTTCTTATAGGTTGCTGAACATCGCTTGTTACTTGTGCAAATTATATATACAAAATATGTAATTTACATTTAATAATTTGTACTTATGTCAATTGAAATGCATAATTTAAATTGTATTAATGTATTTTTATGGGCTTTTTGCTGATGCTGGATCAGGAAGGCACCTGTTTCAACACAACAAACAAATGTATTATATACAAATCATTTATATTAATGGATATTTCGTTAATGGATACTATAGCAGTTTCACTGCCTTTCTGATATTTACAGTAAACATTTTTATGTTGTCTTTTTTGTCACAGTGAAACTATGATACCAAAGTTAGTAGAAACAGTAGAAACAAGGATATTTGTGTTAAATCAAATTTATTACAATTATGTACATTCATCTTTTCATACCAGAATTTCTCAGACAAATACAAGCAGGGTGTCAGCAACATCAACATACATCAACACTGTGCAGATCAGACAAACTGGTACAGACCTTTGACTTAAACTTACTTATAAAACCGATCCAACACACGCACATTCTCTCTCTCTCTCTCTCTCGCTCTCTCTCTCTCTCTCTCAAAATTCAACAAATGCTTAAATCCCTAATCTGAATTGCTGAAACTGAGCAGCAGGATGTAGATTTCTAACAAAACTGTTGTAAAAACACAGTTGGAGATGAGAACGTCATCTTAAAACAGATATAGGCACTGAATCTGTGGCTTATATCATGATTAATTCAGTAGCCCTCACAGCGGCTTTACAATGATTAGCTAAAATTAGCAAACAAAGTAGTTTGAAGGCCTCTGCCGCCACACTACCAGAAACAACCTGCCAGTTGCAGGAACTCCTGAATGTGGTTAAGCGAAACTGGTCCATGCACACACACTCACACTAAAGCTCGGTCTCATTCTGAAGCCGATGGTCTTCCTTCCTTCCTAGCTAACTATCCCTATAGCTAACTATCTGTAACTGTGCAATGCCACTTCTGACACCGATCCAATGCAATTTACCTTTAAGATCAAATGGACTACACCGATTCCCCTAAAAGAAAAGTTCACCAAAAAAATTTAATTTATTTTCACTCTCATGTCATTCCAAACAGCCATTCTTCTGTGGAACAAAAATGTTATATTTTGAAGAGTCTTCCTGTAAGTTTTTCCAGTGTTAAGAGACAGTTCATGTAAAGTGACCACAGCTGTTAAGCTCCAATATAAAATGCAGATCTGAATGATTTGTTCATCTGATACAATTCTTAAGCTGTTAACTCGAGAACCGCTCTGGCCATAATTTTTGACCACCACATCTGTTAAATTCCAAAATTGAACTGTGGTCGTATGCAAAAGATGTGATTGTTCAAAATTGCATTCCACAGAAGAAAAAAGAAAAAAACAGCATAAACGTTTGAAATGACATGAGAGATTTTTGTATTTTTATTTTTTGGCAGAACTATTCACTTCACATTTGGATTTTTAGCTTTTCAAATCAAAGCCCAAATTTTAGAAAAACAAAAACAAAAACAGTCACTGCATATCAAACAAACACACACAGGTTTTTCTATTCTTGTGTGGGTTAGTGTTAAGTCAACCCTAATCTAGGAAGTAAGAAAACATACAAACATGGCCAGACAGGTTGCGCTCTCTCATTGTGCCTTCGCATTGTGTCACCACAGACCCACAATTCACCTGGCTACGCTGTAATCCGGTTACTCTGAAGGTCATTTGTTAAAAGTGAAAATGTCACAATGGATCTGAGACTCTAGTTCTCACTCCAGGATCTCTCTAGCTTTGTTTCTCATCAGCTGGTGAGTGAGTAATTTCATTAGTTAAATATTCATACGTTACTCTCCATTTGCATCGCAGGGGAATTTTTTTTTAGTCTTTTTTTTATACTCTCAGGACTTTGAGAGAAAAGCCCCCAAAGAGAAAAGCACAACTGTCAGCACCTCTGCTGAAGCATCCATTGTTTTACACAGTTTAATTACAAAACCCCAGCACCGTTTCATGTTAAGATTATTCACTGCAGGAGGCCTATATAATTTGGACTGGAGGGTTTGTCATGTAATATAATACAATATAACAGGCTTTCAGTATTAGATTTCCGATTTTAGCCTCCTTGACATTTCAAGCCGCATGAACTAATACATCTGTTATTTGTCGATCATTTGATTATTAACATACTTCATAAACCAAATCAGCTACCCTGCTGGAGACTGGAGAGATACGACCGAGACAAACACATTTCTCTTTCGCCTCATTGTCTGTGTTCTCATACATGTTTTCCCTCCCTCTCTTTCTTTCTTCCACAGAAATCTCAAATCCGCCAGCACTCTGTTCACAAAATACAAGGCCTCGTTGTTAAACAGACTGCTGCAGCCCCGTGTACTACACAATCTCAAACGTTTGAAGGAGTTTGTTCACTACGACAGAGTACAATGTCTATAGCAAGGTCCACAAAGAATACGCTGATCCAACAGTGTTAGGACTGTGTGAAATGACATATGCAATGACATAGAAATGAATCCAATGGCCTCAGATGACAAGAGAGCCAACTTTCTGATTCTTTGGTACCTCTAATTTGTTGCTATAGTCCCTACACTGCAGTTGTTCACGACTGTATTGACTTGAAGTGGTATAGTACACTTAAACAGGCTTTTTTGGAGCACGACAGTCTCTATTAAAAGAGCGAGCTAGCATTTAGGGGAAATGTATGGACTGACTGACTGCAAAAGAAAAGTCATAATTCTCTCGTTGTCTTTCCAAAAATGTCTGTCGCTGTGCTTGTTCAGGCATGCAGACGGTTTGTGCCGACAGTCTGGTTTGCACGTTGAAAGTTTGCATGTTGAAAAGTCAAAAGGGTAAAGAACTGCAGTGAAAGGAACATAATCCACCTCAGCTGCCGCTCTCGTACAGTGTTAAATGATGATCACGGTAGCCATTTTAATGCAACTAGAGTGTGATATCTGAACTTAAATTAACTCTCAGGAAGCCTGGGAACAGGTGATCGGACGGATGAAGTCCGGTTGCGGGTAACTCTCTAATCAACCTCACTCTCGTTACTCGCCCCCTCTGGACGCCGCAGTTTCTCCACCTGCTCGTTTATCTGTCCGTCGCCTCCTCTTCTGTCCTCTGTCTGCACGCTCAGGTGGTCTTCCTCATCCACATGGGTCACGTCATCATCCTCGTCTTCTTCCTCATCGTCCTCTTTCTTTTCCTCCTCCCCCTGAACTTCCATACGGACCTGGTCTTTCAGGTCCAGAGGGAGAATTGAGCCCAGGCCCACGTCTCCGTTCAGGCAGTGTGAGCCGGACGGGGTGGCCTGGGAGCTGTTGCCCTCTTTGACGGGGGAGGAGTTGGCCGATTCGTTGCTGACAGGAGAGATGTCGCTGCTGCTGTTGGTGTGGTTGACGGAGGGTGGGTTGGATAATGAGCCCGGTTTGAGAGGGATTTGCCACGTTGGGATTTTGGGAACGGAAGGTGAAGCAGGGAACTGTCTCCTGAGAAGAAAGAGGACGTGAATAGAAAATTACAAGTGTTTTCTTCGAACTGTTTTCTGAAATCTCTCACAAAAGAGTGCACACTGTGCCTCAGGCTTGATTTTGACTAAAATATGCACACGCAAGTCCAGCTATTGTGCTTTGGAAACACGCAGATTTGTCAGTATGGAAGTACATGAGAGATTATGTCCATATGTACGCCACACCTGGCATCTGATTCAAAACAAAGCATGTCTTCACAACAAAGGTAAAATAAATTCAAAAGCAACTTCAGATATGTACTGTCAGGGTGGTTTTGTTTGAATATGAGGCAACAAGTTGAGCAGATGGTGAGCTTGGTTTGTATTTACAGCAAAGATCTCACATCTTGAGAAGGTCGACCAGATAAAACATTCAGACACTGGAAGAAAAAGGTAATTACAGCTTAAAATGTTTAATGAGAGTGAAACAACAGACAAATGAAAGCTTTTATCTGTGTATTTCAGATGTATGAGATTACTTAGATCTCAATTTGCATGATACATACATAATCAAGTAAACATTAATGAAAGTGAGGGAAGATCCATCTTGGGGCATTGAGGGAACCTGTTGAATGCATCAGGCCTCATTAACCAGTAATGAGCCGGTTCCAGCTACATGCCCCGGTGAAGAGAACGATATGACACATACAGATCAAACTATTTCAGACACATTTATCTGCCGAACCATCCCAAGGAATACAAATATCAGCTGCCCTGAGTGAGAAACAAGGCTCTCCGCTCATTTACATAGTGATAATACAAAACTTGCATCTTGGAACATCTACTAGAGGCCTCTTTCAGGCTGTTTTGAGCACTCTGTAAAGTAAAGATATTTGTAACTGCAGATGAATGGCTTTTGGATGGCAGACCTTAGAGTAGATGCCACATTTAATTTACTAGAAAATAGTTCCAAGTTCCATCTAATTTTCACTTTTTTTTGTGGACATTTTTAATGCTGCATCAGCTTTAAGATTGATACCCACATACACAACATTTTGAATTAACGTCCCTCACAGTCTCATTATCGTCCCTGTCAAATCAAATATGGTGTCTATTATGACTAAGTTCTATTGTTATTGTCTACTGTCTATTGTTATAGCTGATTAATCATTGAAAATAGTTACCTGCTGAGAAGAAGACCCTTAAGAGACACAATCTCAGCCTTGAGTTCACTGATGCTCTGAGACTCCAGCATGCGGTTGGTGGAAGATGAGGCCTGAAGAGACAAAATTTAAAAAAAAATCATCATCATCATTTTCGTTCTGAAAACAAATTTAAAAACACTTATTATTTACTACTATGGGCTACTACCCACTGGGACTACTACTACCTACCACTTGAAACCAAGGATAATTCTTAACCCACTTAGGGCTTTTAACACTTCATTTTAAACCCTGGGTAAACTGAATCCTGGGTTATCTTGCTTCACGTTTCACATTGCTCATAATTTACCAGGGGTTAACAATTAATCCTGGGTATTCATAAACTGACGTTTCACATTGTACATTCCTAAAGCCTGGGTTAATGTTCTTATTTGCATATTTGCGGGGTCAGTGTCATTGATTGGATGAACGCAGCACGCGACCTGTTTACATAAAAGCCCTATCATTGCGCATCCTTGTATTGCCAACTGTAATATCAAGTTTATACTGAATGGATACTTCGGACTATAAAGGTAAGAATGAAACGGTCTCTTCACTTAAATTGTCACATTTTCTGTCAGCATTGGACATTTTTCCTCTCAAACGTTGAATTTACTGCTCATATGTAATGTGCAGTGTTTCCGTGACTGTCCAAAGCATGCAAATATGTACACGATTGGTTGTCTGTTGCTAAGCATCTAGCTTTAACATTCTAACACCGCATCGTTCCACACTGTACAAGTTTGGTGCCGCAAACAGTACTAACCCCGCTTTTAAATTACAAGTGTGAAACGTTCCTTTACCCAGGGTTAAAATTGGTGTTTAGAACGACGATAACCTGGGGTTAAGTGCAGTGTGAAAAACCCTTTACACATAATCCTAGTTATCTTTTAAAACTCTACCTAACCTAGGGTTACAAAACTGACTTTAAACATGGTTTTGTTATGGTCTTTAAAGGTGAAGATCTGTCCTAGAATGTAAAATTCTGTCATATCTGGACTTATTTACCAAAACCCGTTCACAAATGTCACAAAAACTTCAAAAATGTCAGCGATCTGAAAAAAAAATAATCTGATGCATTCAAACTGCCAATATGAGACCGTGAATGTCCTCAAAGTCATGATATCAAACCACAGCTATACCGACAAGTCCCAACTACCTTCTCCACCCATAAGGTCAGGATCTTTCAGAAAAAGGCTAAGGGAATTAATCATGCCATTTTTACATATTTTTCCATATTGCAGACTGCTGATTTGAGCAGGACAGAGGTGTTTGATAAGAGGTCTCTGGCACAACAATGGAAGTATTCATCAAGTCAGAGAGGTTTTTATTAAAAGAAGCCTTATCACTAACTGCTTGCCATGGGATGAATTGCTGAAGGGAGTGATGGCCAATTGAAGTGGCCAGCAAACATTTGAATAGCAAATTAATTCAAGAGAAAAAAAAAGCCCCCAAAAAATCCATCCATCATTTTTTTTTCTCCAAATAGACAGGTGGTTGGTAATGTCAATTTATGAAAGGAAACCCTCTTCAAGAGAAAAGAGAAAAAGAGATTTGTAGCACCTATACATTTCTATTTCAATTCTTCAAACGTTCTGACAGATTAACCCGGGCTCTCAAGCAAACCCCGTTGCTGTACGGCTACATGGAGCCACTGACTCTTTGAAACATCCACAACAAACAGCCCTCGTCTACCCCATAATCCCATTCCAGTTCTTCTGCCTGCCGAAGGGGGGAAAAGGAAAGCAGGAAGAGGAAGTGGAAAAAAGGACTGGGGGGAAAAGGAAAATAAAAGTGTAATTAAGAACGGAGTCACCGGGGGCAGCTAGTTAGAAAGCAGAGACCCCCTATCGGGAGGAGAGGGATAACTCGGACTCTTCCACATGTAATTAAATCTAAAGTAAATTAATTGAATCACATCTGAAAAGGATCAGACTCATTTACAGCGAGGGCTGGGGAGGGACGGCGGTTTTGTCTCCTTTCTGCTCCTAAAGCCCTCAGATAAGTGTGGCATTTTCGAAGAGGCCACATCTGATCCGAGCCGAGCGCATTAGGCCTGGTGAAGACACTCTTATTACAGGCCTCACCTCATTATGGCCATCTTAATCCCACACTCCCCACGGCACCCGGTATAATAAGGCTGGAATGTACCTCTTGCTCATTTTACCTTTGTAACGGGGAAAAAAAATTAATTGCTTCGGAGGCTTAGCTTACACTTCTCGGACATAAAATCTAAATAATATTTTAACAGAGGCTACAAAGCACCTCTCAGCCGGCGGTGTTTAAACTTCCGCGGTTGCAATTCTTTATTTTGAGAGCCGAACACGCACACACACATTCAGTGATGACCGTTTAATTGCTGCTAAAGGCCTTTCTCTGCATGTCTTTGACTGTGTGAGCAGTCATCCAGTCAGAGGGGTCAGTGCAGTGTGATCGGGGTCCGTCACCCTCTTAAGTGTGAACAAAGCTTCGCTACAGTCTGGGTAATTATTTAAGGAGGTGGAGCGTACCGTACAAGAGAGGTATATGCACATACTTACACCACAGCAGCAGCCAGACAAGGAATACATTAAAGCAAACTGCAGAACATTAACAACGGATAATATCTTAACAAGGCGAGTTAAGAAATGTCTGAATGCAAATTAATTCACTGCTTCCCTCTCTGATGCTATTTCCACCACGTAATGCATGTATATTTATGGTGGAATCAGTTCGAAAATAAATCCCAAGGGAGTGTTTTCTGGTGAAAACACTGGTACAATTTATTTGAGCCTGTTTATTCACTTTCCCAGTGGCAGGTCCTTCTGCAGTGGAAGAAGAGAGCGAAGCGCTCCTAATCTTCCATGAGCAACCACTAATAAAGACAGCTATCGTTGGATTCAAACGTCACTGCAATTAAACTTAACTAGTCATGATGATAATGGTTTATATATGTGGAGAATGAGATACAACATCCTGCCTGTTAAGGCGCTTTAGCTTAAAAAATAAGAACTCTAAAACATCACAGATACACATTCTACTCCACAATACAATTCAATTATAGCAAACGAGCTTTACAAAAACTTGCTAAAAATAAAATGTATGCATTTACTCAAAAGTCACTCAATTAAATTAAAAAAAGAAATCGTATGTGGAAGCTGTGGGTAAATTTAGGAACTGACAAAATGGTAAAATAAACACATGGTGGATGCAGATATCAAAATAGACAGCGGTAAATAACAGTCTACTACTACTCTAAAACAGTTTACCACATTTAAATCCATTGTGCAGAAAAAATTAGCTTAGAAAATGCCAGACTCCGCTCTTAAATGGACAGTTCATTAAAAAAATTCTTACATTGCATGTAAAGAAAAAAAAGCATTTTGAAGAATATCTTATTTTGTGTTCTGCAGAAGGAAGTCAGTCATACTAGTTTGGAATAATATAAAGGTAAGTAAATGACAGTAAATTTCCATTTGGAGTGAATTATTCATTTAAAATTATGCAATAAAAATAAACAAAATAAAAATAAAATAACATACCACTACTGAAAAAAGTAATAATTATAGCACCAGCCAATGCAATAAAACTACACTTCTTTAGAAGTTCCAACTGACTGACAGTCAGTTAACAAAGACTTTATCAATCAGCATTAGAATAACAGTTTCAGGTGTGCATGATGACATTTAAACACAAAGTATGTAGCTAATCTACTGAAATGAAAAAGAAAACGAGCATAAATATGAGCATAAACTCGTGTATGAGCATAAACACATCCAAAGTTTGAGCGACTGCTTCAGAGAAAAAGGCCCACTGTGCTCACAACAGAGAACATACTTCATTTGTGTGGTTTTAAAAATATATATAAAAAAAAGTTTACTTAGCAGCTGAGGAAACAGGAGTCACCATGTGTTTCGGGTTAAATAAACATTTCCGCATTAAAGAGTTTAATTGCCAAGCTTGGCGCATTCTGCACAGAGTGAGGAACCCTGAAAAGGCAACTCAGAAAACCGCACACTGAAAACGATACACAGCCAAAAGGCTTAACACGTGTTCTTAATTTCATGCTCCGGACCTGAAAATAATTTCCCGCATTTCTCATCTGGCTTTAGACAACAGGGACCCGCATCTCTCAAAACAAAGTTTAAGATCAGCACGAAGTAGACTTTATGATTTGTTTAATAGGCGTTTTGATGTGAAGTACACTTTATACACACTGCTGCTTTCCAGCAAGGCACTCATGACAAATGAAGCTTTTTAATTCAATCTGGAATTGGACAGAGAATTTTAGCCATTTCTACTTGATTTAGGACAGCTGGATGATGACTGAAATTGTGTAGAACAATAGATCGATGTTGTGGCATTTTTTCTGGAACTAGCAGAAGAGCTTCTGAGGTAAACCATAGATCATTTTGGGGGCAAGTCAGTTTACTTCAAGAGGGCGGCGGAAGGTTGGGGGATGTGAGAGTAGTGGTGAGTCTGCAATTCTAGCAAACTTCAGAAGGGTGAGAGATTCATATTTTCACTTCAATTTGTGCCAGGCCAGATGTGTTTGCATATGCTTTCCTACGGGATCCAGATGCTTCAGTAAAACACCCATGTGCTTAACAAGCTGTGGACATAAAACATGCCCTCGATTGCGATTCCAAAGCGCTTTTTGGAGAACGTTACAAAATGATTTATCACAGTATCGTAAGATACAAACTGCATCTTAGAGTTTCACATTCTGGCAATGTTTTCAGCAGGCGATTTTCCTCAGATGACTATTCGTTATAGATTATAAGCACATGTCTTCAGAAAGGATTTGAAGGCCTTATCATCATGAGGAGAATTCTTCTGAAAGATAATGACACCATAATGCATTAAATTAGCATGTGATAAAGACAGCAAAATCAGCACTGCCACAACAGACAAACAACAAAGACCACAACTCTCTGTATATTTCCGTGCGTTCTTCTCTTTTGTTTACTGTTGACTATTACTGTGGGTGGCGTGACATAGTCTTTTGCTTTGAAACACATTAGCTAAATGACTGTTCTTAAGCTGCCTTAAATTCCTCCTGCAAATTTTTTTTACTTATAAGTTTAGAAATCATATGGATGTATGCATTTATTTATTTTCTGTAACTATAAAAATAATATCTATATTTGTTGTGTATTTTAAAATATTTTAATTTAGATGATAAAAAAATATATATTTAAAAAAAAAAATCAGGAATAGCAATGTGGTGTGCTTTTAAGTTATATTTCTTTTATGCACTGAAGTGATTTTATTTGCTAGTACAACAAAATGATAATGCATCAATCGACTTGATGCGGATGCGTTGACTCCATTAGCAGTTAATGAGGCAGTTCATGAATGACTGACATCTTTCTTTTCAAACAGATTACATAAAACAAAGAATATTTGTTTTCGATTTGATTTACATTATTTAAAACCTGACATTTCAACGTTTCTTTAGACATACGTCTCATGTTTGTGTGACAAGTATTCACTAAGGTACAGTTCATTTTCTGACATGTATCAGAATGGACTTTTATTTGAGAGAGAGGCGGCAGATCGCGCATCATGTTTGCTTTATTTTGCAAAAAGCACAACATTTTGTTTTTATTGAGTGTACACAAATAAAAGTAGACACTTAAAAGTTTCAAATGATGTTTAACATCATGTATGTATGACCAAAATCGACAGAGTATTTTGAGTCTTAATCGCACTAAGAAAAAAAGTGAGTTGGTCCCTAGGGGTTAAGCATGTAACTGTGGGTTTATCTATGTATTGTATCATTCTTGTGCTGCCACATAATGACGGGACATCATTCTTTATCATGCAACCCTGTAGCTTCATAAACCAGGTGAACTTAATAGCTATTTTTTATCAACAGTGTTGGGTGTAAAGCATTACTAAGTAATTAACTACTGTAATTTAATTGCCTTTCCCTTGAAAAAGTAAAGTAAGGGATTACTCTTTTTTTTTTTTTTGTAATTTAGTTACTTCTGATGTAATTGCATTAATTACTGTATAGACTATATAACAATTCTATGTAACACAATAGTGTATTTAACCTCAAAATCTAACATCTAATGTTAAAAAAAATAGATTTTAAATGTAACCTTCTCCCTTTAAATACTTAGGTCAGTTCAAGAATAATTTATGCAATTTTATATTGTTTATTTGAAAGAATTAATAGTGCAGCTTCATGTCTATCCTTCTATTGTTCATCTGGTCAAGGTTGAAATAGGATTTAGAAAGTAATTACTAATAAGTAATGCAATACTTTTTAGAGAAAGTAATTAGTACAGTAATCTAACTACACTGTTGAAGATGTAATTAGTAGCTAGTAATTAATTACTTTTTTAGACTAACTTACCCAACACTGTTTATTAACATACAATTTTTTAATACACAAAAAATATACAAACTAATTGTACAGGCAACATTCCAAAAATTATTTATGAACAATAATAGTTTCCTTTCTTTTCAATTCTTTAACTGACACACTCCAAACTCAAAGTTGGGGCTCAAAGAAAATCCTACTAGTCCAGTTTTAGTTGCAGTATGGGTGGGGATTTAAATCAGGTCTCAGCCCAGATGAAATTAGCAAAAGGCAAATGACAGATTGAGGAGAGATCAGGAGGGGGTGGCAGCGTGGGTTCACTTCCTGTCCCTGGATGGCTTGCTTGAGCGTTCTGGAGATGGCCATACATGTTCTTTATGGAGCTCCCATGACATGCATTGTCCTGCTGATGCACATTTTTCTCTTCTGAACAGCATATGAGCTCCGTCATTGCTAATATTCACATCTGGGTGAGGCATCAGTCTCAGTGTCACTGAAAAATGCCCTGTGTTGTTTTAAACTCAAAGTGGCCTTGTTTTATAGAGGCTGCGCCCATGAAACTGAATGCCGCAATGAAAATGCACAATGGCGGCTTTATTTAAATTCAACAGATCAAAAAAACAAGTGTCTACTATCATTCATATTATATCTGAGAGAAATCACAAAACTTGGGAGGAATGCAACTATTTTAGATAACTAAATTCCTTAAACTTTTTTATGCTTCCTTTTTCACAGATTAGCTGCGCTCTCTTATTGCAAAGGTATTTCAGGCAATGATATGGACTACTTTTATGATGGTTTCTAACAGTTTTGGAGTTCTCTAACATAAAAACTTTGTGCAATATATCTTTTTTGTGGTCATGGAGGAAATAAAGTCATATGGGAAACGACACGTAAGGAGCACGAGTGATGACAAAACTTTCATCATTTTCAAATGTAAAAGGCCTTCTGTCTACCACTGTAGCAAGTGTGTGTGTTTGTGATTACCTGTGAGTTAGCCAGCTCTTGTGTCAGATCCTGTATTTTCTTCTGTTGCTGGACCAGCAGCTCCTGCACTGAAGCCAGGGTCGTCTGCAACTGGGTGACTGCATCCAAAAACACACAAAATGAAGGTAAGTCTACACCCAAAACATTTACCAGAACTTCACAAGCAAGAAAACGACAGCTTTAGTTGAGAACCATGCAGTGCAAACCAACGTATCTGTTTGTTTGAAAGCATTACCGACAATCAACACGCAGTGGTTTTCTCTTTGATTTAGCCTTCAGCTCAATCAGTAATATAAGACACCTCTATTTATACAAGATTAATCACCTACGTCTGCTCTTATATCAAATCAAGGTCTCTTAACCTCCATTAGCATGGGTTTGAAACGCTGGCTCTATCAAACTCTCCAAACAATCAACAAGATGGAAAAAAAAGCCGCTCATTTGGGAGGCAGCAGGGCTAGACACTACTGTCCTCACTAATCTTACTAAATACAGCTCATTTTCCTCCCTCTCTGAAGATTGAATTATTGTCAGATTGTGCTGGTCCCGAGGATTAGAGAAAGCCCAAGAAAACAGCCCTAGCAGGGCCAGAGTTGGTGTTATTAATGGGGGTATCATTTCAAATAACCCAGAGCACAAGTTGCTCTCCCCCTGTTTCCAGTCACACATGCATTCCCAAACAATGCATTAAGTTTCCAAACTGATTATGTTACAGAAAACCAATAAACGCCTCTATAAATCATGCTCTGTAAAGTGTTAAATCAACTCTAATTGGATTAACATCAGCAGATATTATTAGCTGCCGACTGTTGGCTCTCCGGCGCACAGTTCCAGGGCTCTCCTTTCATAGAAACAGCCTTTCCACTTTCTGCTTAAGAGCGGTTACATGTTTCTTTCTCTCACAGCCTTTGTCTGTCTCATTAGGTAACTACTTACAGAATAAGAGACGCTGAACAGTTTTTCTTGCTGAATAATAATGATTGTAAAAACGCAGATGACTATATTAGTATTAACAAGAGATCTGAAATTCAATTTATTAACCTGTCTTCAAACACATATATTTAAAAAAAACTCAGAAATCCCATCATTTACTCAACCTAATGTCGTTCCAAACTAGTGCGATTTTTTTCTTCTGTGGAACACAAAATGAGATATTTTGCAGAATGCACATTCAAACCTGGTTGCTTGGTCGAGATGTCACAAATTTTGAAGGTGTGTGTGAATAATTTGAAAGCAATGGCAGAGGGGAAGATTTTCAGACAATTATCAACAACTTAAATTTCAGTCCCCAGACAAACCAATCGTGTGGCTACAGAATAATTCATACCTCAGTAAACCATATGGGATTTAGAACTAATACAGAATTTTTATTCTCATGTGAACTAGCCCTTTTAAAAAAAAAAAAAAAAAATACAGCTCGCAACTGTAGGCTCACAACCTTCTTTTAATCCTTTTCAACCCATCATTTCTGTTATCTTTGTACTATCCTTTGAATAAAATAGCTAGAAGGTCTAAATTAAAAGCAAAAATCTGTTCCAAGCAGGAATGCCACTACTGCCTACGTCAACCACAGCAATTCCTGCGATATTACACTGAGAATGAGTAGCAACTGCACTAGACCTCTAAACCCACCAAACACTCGCTTCATACTCAAAACACAAGAAATAATGCGTGCATTTAGTGTGGCTCGGGTTTCCACAAACGTTCTCTTTGGAGAAAACAATTGGGCGAATTTGAGATCCTGCAAGTGGCTTCGCAGCTGCTGCGAGGAGGCAGACAGTGTGTACAGCGTAAATTATTCAGTAAATACCTCAATATAATGTACACTGCATATGTCCGGGCCTGTCTGAGGCTTTATTGGCCAGCTGGTCACCAATATGCTCTCCGCAGACAAAGAGACCAAGCAGCTAGTACAATTCCATTACAGCCAGCATGAGTGTGAGTGCATGTGTGCGACAAAGTGCTTCCAAGACCTGTTCATTAATTGCATGTGGAAAGTTGTTGGGAAATCATAATGGGAGTCAAGGCCTACAATCAAAGGCTGCAAGAGTAATGGAGCCACATTCAAAGGAATACATCACTCCAGCACACTTGGCACTAGAGAAATACACAAACTTTAACAAAGGAGTGCGGGCAATTGGCAAGAGCGGCAGTCACTTGCTATTACTCACGTTGTGAGAAGTGGGGGAAACTCACTCTGTAATTGCAACCCTCTCCCAAACTGTTAACTGAAACAGTCATTAACTACAATAGCAACTTGGCTACTGCAGCCACAGCAAATTAGATCAGCGGCGTGACTGACTGAGTGACTGGGGGTAGGTACAGCTCTTCCAGGAGAAAACGAGAGTGGTGGAGGGAAGGGGGGGGGGGGGGGGATGGTCAGGAACAAGTGTTTCACAAAGGAAATATGAAAAGCAGCTTCAGCACGGAAAAATAATAAATACTCTTATCATCTGAATGTGTTGTTAAACAAAACAGGAATCCTGTTAAATCCAAACAAAATGAGGGCTAGACAGGCAGCGTAACACAAAGGAACCTTTTTTTGCATATATGAACCAAAATGGCAATGAAGAGGCTCATTTGATAATCAGATAAAGAAACCCACATCAAGCTTGCACGCAATGGCTCACAATCGACTGGCCTTTCGGTAACCCTCCCCAAACTAAAAGCTAGGCAACAAACAATGTAATGCAGAGACGCAACCGACTAAAATCACTCCTATATGCCCCAAATTTGCTTATATTGATCTCCTGGATAATGAAAACAAAACTATATGCATAACAAAAGACTACATTGAGATCAGAAGTCCATGTATAGATCTAGATTATTTACTAAGTTATTTAGTTTTATTATTTATTAGTTTTATAAGTCTATTTGATAGACTTAATATGGATAAATGGCAAGCATATTCTGAAAAAGTCTTTTATAAACAACAACAACAAGTCTTTTGTCTATTATAAGTTAAGAGTTCCTGCTTTGCATGTACTGTTTCACCTTCACAGACATTCAAATGTTTTCATGGTATCCAGCTAGCCAGGAAAGAAGAACTTTTTGTAGCAGAAATCTGTTTAGGCAGCCAGAAGTTTTTTTTTTAAACCAGTACTAAGCCCTTTAATTCGTTACACTCACATATACACATATAACTGTAATTATATGTAAAAAAGATGTAAAATATCTAATAATAATAAAATATGCAATAATATGATGTCTTTTACTGTGACGCTGAACAGCAATGCAGGAAACACTTATTTGTAGAACTAAATAAAATTAGTTTTTAGTATGTGTGAAACCTAGAATGAAAGGGCTTCAATCTTTTTTAAAAAGAAAAAAAGGAAAGCCTGTTGAAAATTCTAGGGCTGCCCTCGACTAAAGATTTTTAGAATTAACTAGTAGCCGTTCATTTAAGCGGTTAGTCGACTAATCGCACGTGTATATTAATAAGCCATATAAATCATACTAATGAGCCTTTAATTGCATATATATATATATTTATTTATTTATTTATTAAGCACACGCATAAAACATACCACACCGCACCGGCAAAAGTAATAATTATGATGGTGTCGTGAAAAAACAGCAAGGGGACTGTCTAAACATTTACGTTTTCGGCTGCAGAGATTAAGTTGACGATCCTGACGATAGTGGCGCATGCCTATATGCACATTTCATACGGATTACATAATCTGAGAATATTTGTTTTCCACTTGAATTGGATGACAATCGCTTGACATTTTAAGATTTCTATAGATATATTTCTCATGTCTGTGAGGCAAGTATACACTGAGTTTTGGTTTATTTTTTGACGTGCTCAAGTTCACAGAGATTGAGATGGCAGAATGTTCATCCTGTTTGTTTTCTTTATTTTATTTTAAAGTTGTTTCCGCTGTTATTAGGAAAAAACCCAAGTGATCGCGCCGGCGCCTCCATGTCATGCTGTAAACCTCGCTATACTTTAGCCTCCAAAATCCGCACAAACACTTGGATATGTGCCCAAGGCAGCCCAAGAAAATTCAGTTGTCAAAATGACATTTGCACTCTAAATCTAATGCTCACCTAAGGTTATTCTTCAAAAACACTAATAATTTAATAAGTTAAATGTAAATTTTACAAATCTCAAAAAGAATATACATTTTTCATTCAGATCAGTACATTATAATGTTGCGAAGCCTAAATGAACTTGTAGTTCATAAAAAAATATTATATTTAATCTATTTATACAAATTAAAAAAATTATTTTAATATTGGATATTTATCAGTTATCAAGAATTATGGGTTTCTCAGTATCAGTCAGAATTTAATCTCCCAGGGCATCCCTATTATTAATGGTTAAATATATGCAAGGAAGATAAGACCATTCATCAAATATGCAAATAGATGTAAGGGGAAAAAAGACCTGTTGCAATTCAGCATGAAAATATTGTGATTGCATCACTGTCTGTCAGATAGCGAATAGAGAATGTTCTATATTCGGTCACTGAGAGATTTACTTTAATCTTAAATTTAACTTTACCTAAAACAATAAATAACGCAAATAGATTTTAACAATAATAAAACAATAAAAGCCTCCTAAGGCTGAAATTATATACAAAAAGACCCTTGAAGTTTCATGTTAAGAAGTTCAGGCTGAATTAACTGTAGAAGTGTAATAATTTAGAGGCTTAGAACAAAACCCTAACCAGAATGTTTGAGGAATATTGTCCTGCATTGTCTTTTTTTTTTAAACCTTGCAAGAGTGAATTGTCGTTTACACAGAAGGAGCCACCCAGCTGTAAGTCGACTGCGGCACTAACGAGACAAAGTTTCTTTGGGAAGTGTCCCGCTTTCATGGTTGCCGGGATGTTTAATTACACCGGCTGCGTAGTGGGTAAAGAGAGGGGGAGGAGAGAGGAAGAGAGGAAGAGAGGCATCCTTCTCTGACAGCCTAGCTGAGATTCCTCACCTGTCCAAGGCGGGAGACGCACCTGTCACAGCACACTTAATCACCAGCCCAGTCCGGGCCCAACCGGGAAGCCATGCCACCACGCCGAAAATTAAAATGAACTTTCTTGCCACGCAGTTAAGGCGGCAAAAAAAAAGAAACGCTGTCATTCCTCTTCCCCTCATTAATATTCTGAGGTTAAGAGCTTTTCAGCGAAACGTAATTAATTGAAGCTGAGCTGACAGTAAACAAGCAATTTCAAATTAAAGCAAAATGACAGGACCGTCATTTGTAAAATGTGAGCAGATTTTGGCGACAGATAAATGAAGGAAAATGTTAAGGAGGAAAAAGTGATGAAGATATTAATCTTCACCTGTCTGTGTCAGCGTGCCACTCATATCCGCGATGTTGCTCTCGATCCGCTGCAGATGCTTCTTGTCCTCTTTGCTGCCCATAATGAGGGGAAGGATGTATTTCTGCAATTAAAAACATGGCATGCTATTAGAATTCCACTCAGGAACAGGGAAAACAGGCCTGTGGACCAGGACATGCTCTGTTGCTACGTCGACAAATAGACAAAAGGCTAATCTATTAGCGTTAGCATAGTCAAACCAAAACTTAAGCCTCACTGAAGGCTTCTTATGTTCATGAATTTTTTTAAAGAGCTTTATGAGAGCTTTACTACATGTATTTGATCAAAATATTGCGAAATATTACAATTTAAAGTAACCATTTTGTATTTTAAAATGTCATTTATTCCTGAGATGACAAAGCTGAATTTTCAGTAGTCGTTACTCCAGTCTTCAGTGTCAGTTGTGCTGCTTAATGTTTTTGTGAAATCCATGATACTTTTTTTTTTTTTTTCAGGATTCTTTGATGAATAGAAAGTTCAAAATACTTTATTTGAAATAGAAATGTTTTGTTACCTTATACATGACTTACTGTCATTTTATTTGATCAATTTAATGGATCCTTACTAAATAAAAGTATCAAAAAAAAAATCATAGTGACCCCAAACTTTTATTTTTTTCTGTCAAAATAACTGTTTTTGAATGATCACAATTACGTGACAGAATCTCTTGAGCAAATAAATTTACATAAAATACAACTACAAATTTTAGAAATACTAGAATGCACCATAATTTATATAACAGAAAAGTTAAAAATGATGAACAGCAGCCTTATAAACATTCCCCAAAAAACGACAAGCAGGGAATCAAATGGCTATTGTATTTTTTTTTTTTCAAACTGAATGAAGTAATTATGAATCAGACTTATTAAAGGTATATTTAAGGGAAGGTAGATAAAGACTATGTTTTACTATAGATTCTAGTACATCAGCACAATATATCAAACAAACAGAAAAGAAAGACAAAAGAACAGGGAAAATCAATACTAGTGTTTGTGCTTGATTTCACAGTATCAAGTTCAGATTTGTGTTTGGCAACGGCAGATAAAACATCATTATAGGAATTATGATTAATAGGCCTGCATTCATGCTGAAAAAACAGAACCTTTTGTTTTTTCAATCCCTCTCAAAAGTCTTGTGGTTTTCTCACTTCATCCAGAGTAATTTGCCTCAATGGCTGACACTGAGGTCAAGAATTAAGCATCAGGGCATGACTCTGGGTTCAACATCATTAAGTCTTTTAGCCCACAGGCTGGCTTCTCCATTTGAACATGTCACCTTCTGAGGACAATTGCTTGTCAGAGTTTAAGCCTTGTAGAACAACATCTCCAAACACTGAGAATAAGAAGCAAAGGTCAGACGGCTAGTGCTTCCACTAGCTGCGGCTCGGTTCTCACGCCATTGCAGTTTTATTTCCAAAAGCACACGTTGATTTGTTTCCCTCGACAAACAAACAGCACATAGAAGGGGAGATTAACATGGCATTTGGCGAATAGCTGGGTGCTGTAAAGCGTAATGTGTGTGTGCAGGCTCTCCGTCTGGAAAACAGTTGGCCTTAACAGATTTTCACAGCAGCGCAACCGTTGTTGACACCGGCATAAGTAATAAACACTTTTAAGTTGAAAAAATCAGAATGAGTGTCAACACCAGGGTAGTTAATAAGAGAGCTGCTGTGAGCACTGTTTACAATGTGCTCTATAGCATAAATAAAGTGGAGGTGGAGGACGGGGCATATGGTGGCACCGGTGAGCTGTTCCTCTGACATGACAGCAGTGAGAGCTCTCGCACCAGGGAACTGCACCTCCAGCCACGGGCACAGATCCTATGAACAGCAGAGATGCACACTGGGGACTGGAGAATCACAAAGTGTGTGTGTGTGTGTGAGAGCATGAGATACAGAGAAAGAAAATGAGAAAGGAGTGAAAAAGAGAGTTCCAGAGAACAGAAATGCATTTTTGCATGTTCTAAAGAAAATGTGTGTGGTGCTTGCCTGCGCAAAAGTCACTTTCACAATGCTGTGAGCGGTTGCCATTGCATCACTACACGGTTTTTATTTTCTAGAACATATCTAGGTCCAAGCAGTGTTTCATTTGTAAATTAGCAATTAAAAGGCGCTGTGACCGACACTGACCATACAACTCATGTTTTCCCGGAACATAAAGTTACGTCACTAAACGGTGAAGGCACAACTGTAAGAGCATCATTCACAGATTTATGCACGGCACTAACTACAGCCTAGTGTATTATTCTGTCACATATATATAGCTACGTTGAAACCAAAAATCATTCAGTTGATCAGTGATATTCTCTCACAAATGACGTCGTTGCCTTTTCCATTACATCGATTTCTTACTGATTTAACTCCCGTTTCTCGTGTCTGCTGCTATCCTAATTAGTATTAGCAGTTCCATCTTCGGGATCTCTTTTAATTAGCAACACCATCAGCTTTACTCGTGGATATGGAAAATGAGAATATGCTTGACTGTCTTTTGGACATTTTGGCGATATTTACTTATTTTTATTAGAATAATTCATCAGGTTAACACTCTCTCCAAACTTTATGCTTTACTGCGTGCAAAACAATAAGCAGTAAGCACCAACCAATGTGAGTGATTCTGAACTTAAGAAAGCTGATCAAAAATATATATATGCTAAGGGGCCAATAGCAAAACATACCCTTTCACACACACACGCACCCACTGTCACCATGTAATGCAGTTGTTTATGCCGGATTGTTTAAAAAAATATTTTGGAACTAGGGATGTCAACGATTAATCGATGATCGATTAATTGTGGATAATTCATTCATTCGATAGATTTGCACACCCTGTCATGCTGTTGGCTATATGCCACTGCTGTAGACGCATATTGCAGTCTTAAGGCTATAACGATTAATCGATTAATTGATCATTAATTTAAATGACGATCGATCATGGGAATTTATGTAAATTGACATCCCTAGCCGGAACGCAAAAAATCTCAAATCTGACATTTTCTGGAACAGGATCCAGCTCAAATTAAGCACTGGGTCCAAGTCAAAAGAGCCCACACCAAAGTCTCTATTATATTGTCATCTCTAATCATGTCTGTTTTTTTGCACATTTTATTGTCAAGTACCAGTAATGGGAAAGAGTGAAAACGAAAGTTGTTAAACACGAGAGTTAATGTCACATTCTCAAAAGATAATTTTAAGTTTTGAACAAGCTACAATTTCAGATAAAACACACTCTTGTCAAAGGAAAATGTGACTTTTTTTTTTGTTAAAATGACACAGGTTTGGCTCACTACATTAATAACAGCAGTCATGTGGGCTACTAGAGATGAAGACTGGCTTTATAAACCCACGTGTGCCAGGCAAATATCTTAGATCCACTCTTTTAGTAAATTTGCTCATGGTTCATGGGTAATATAGTATTTTTTACAAATTTTTTTTGAAAGAAAGACATCTCTTATGTTCACTCAGGCTGCATTTATTTGATCAAGCATACAGTAAAACAGTAATATTGTGAAATATTATTACAATTTAAAATAAGTGTTTTTTATTTTAATATATTTTAAAATGTAATTTATTCCAGTGATTGCAAAGCTGAATTTTCAGAAGCCATTACTTCAGTCTTGAGTAGGGCTGCAACAAATGAATATTATGAAAGATTAATCGAACTATTACCAGAACGATTAAACGACTAATCGTCGATTATTTCACAGATGAATCAGTATGCTTTGATCAATTACTCAGCTTTTGCAATTAGTTAAAATATTGGGTTATCATAAAATCTTGACCTATTGTAACTAATAAATAAAACAAAAGAAATCACTTCAGCTTTTGAAAATGTTTTTTTGAATGAACAGACCAGGTAGAGATTCAGGTTTTCTGTCCTCTTCAGAAGTCATCAATAGTCCATCTGCTACAATGACTGATCCTGTGCTTTTTTAGGGCTGGGCATTGACACAAATTTCATAATTCGATTTCTATACATAAGCTTGCGATTTGATTCAGATATAGATTCAATTCGATTCAATATCTGTATATCAGACATGGTGCATTTAAATTTTTCTCAAGGAAAACAAAAATCTCTCAACTAATGCTGTAAACTATAAAGGGAGCCCAGTTGCATATAATGCAGTTTTTATAACAACACTGTAATTATAACTTTAATAAGATATTAATAAAATATAAATATAGTGCATATTTTTTGAAAAATGATCCCGTCTAGAGTTTATTTTTCTAGCCATCTATCGAGTTTATGGTTACCAAATGGCTTTTCTGAGGTAAACGTAACGTTACAGGTCATTGTTTACAAGCTGTTTTACTAACGTCTTTCCGCGGTTGAAACACTGATTGAGCGATTACTGATTGAGAGACTTTATACGGATTTTGGTAAGTTGTACGGTTCTTTTCAACATACCCTCTGATGTACATTCATGTTTATTTGGTGCTATAACTAGGTTTGGGGATTTGTTCAAATAATAATAGTAACAATGAAACAGCAATAGTAACAGACTTCCTGAGCAAGTACCAGTAATGTGAATGAGTGAAAATGAAAGTTGTTAAAAACAAGGGTTGATGTCACATTCTCAAAAGATCATTTTAAGTATTGAACAAGCTACAGTTTCAGATTGTAAAACACTCGCTTGACAAAGGAAAATGTGACTTTTTCTGTTAAAATGACAGGTTTGGCTCACTACATTAATAACAGCAGTCATGTGGGCTACTGGAGATGGAGACTGGCTTTATAAACCCACGTGTGCTGAGAGGAGTAGAAGAACTGACTGACTGAAGTGGCTGAGGGCAGACGGAAGCTTAGGAAGCTAAAAATTAGTTCCTAATCATGACATCATGGGAGTTCCATTCAATGTCATTGCAAATGCTCTCTTAAAGGCCACTGCTCCATTTTCTTTCTCTTATAAAACACAGTAATGGAGTCCACATGCCCCTGTGGGCAGTGTGGGTTTACTGTCACCGAGAAATGGGGTCTCTCCCTTATTCAACGGGGCCTGAGGGCCCACGCACCCATCCGTGCCCACGTACAAAATCGTATGGTGATAGTATTGGAAAGCAGCAAGAGTACTGCCGCCGGGTTTTTCCGAAAGGGAAAACAAAGAAAAGATCTAAGGGTTGAGATGAGCTCATTCTGATGACGTTGGACAGATTGACTGTAACCACAGTGATTTACTCAACATCAATGTAAAAAACTCACACAAAAGCAGAAATGCTGGGAAAAGCTTGAGTTCTCAGAATAATTCATACATTTTGAGAAATATGCTACTGGTTGCTCTTACACACGTACCCGGTAGAGATGATAGAAGCCAAAGGCCATTCCTGCCAGGATGACAGCCAGGGCACTGTAGTCTCTCCATCTGTAACCTGAGGGACCTGCAGGGACACACACACAAAAACAAGAAGCCCATCTATTAGCCAAACCCTGGGAAAAGCTGAGGCCATATTTAATTTGACATGAAAGAAACAAAGCTGTGATGTACAGAAATACAGTGTATTCAATGGCCTCATCCAGCAACAAAAGTAGAGTTCTGAGCAATTGTTTCGTAAAATATACTTTATTTCTTTTCTTAAGATGGTCCTGGGAACTTGGACCGTGAATCAGTATAAAGTGCTCAGATTTCCGTGAATCAGTATAAAGTGTCCGTTTTTTAATAATTCAATTCAAAACTCTAATTTAGCGATTCATTTACATAATCACTTAAAAAAAATTGACAGAACACCCCTCATATTTTTTTCATATATTAAAGGGGTCATGAATTGAGAAATCAACTTTCCCTTGAGCTTTTGATATATAAAAGGTCATGGTAATATAAGAATATCCTGTAAGTTTCAGAGCTGAAAACTTCCTTGTTAGTCAAAGAAAAGCTTTATTTGACAGCTGGCTCAGCAAACGATTGATCTGCGAATGTGCGTACCCGTGAAGTCAGAGTTCAGTGAAACGCCACCTCAAGACCAATGCCTAATTCTGTAGCCCCGCCCACCGACTCGTGCCTGACATAGATAAATAACATAGACCAAAACTGTTATCCAATCATAGCAGTGGGCGTTTACTTCCAAGTCTTCAACGCGGCACGCCCATAAAAACTGAGCGTTCCAGGAGCTAGGCTCAAAACCAGGGTAGAAAATAGCCTATTACTTATTCATTATGATGTTTTTGAATGTAAAAACCACGCAAACGTCATAAGTTGACCTCAGACAACAGTATAAAAAAAAATAAAAAAAGCCAGCTGACCCCTTTAAAAAGCTTTAGTAAAAATACATGTAGGTAAACACTGCTGTTTATTGTTATATTGGTGTATTCCTTTGAAAATTAGCAAATATAACTCTTGCTTGTGTTTTCAAAAACTACTTTGTTAAATATTTTGAATCTCATGTTTTGCAAGTGTAGGGTCAAAATGATGGTTAAAAAATTGTATCATGAGTGAAACAATTATCTACATGCAGATTGAATAATACAGCAAAATATATTTTATGAAAATATTTATAAATATTTTTATTTAAAATGTTAAATATTTACATTAAAATATTTTATAACAAAAAAATCTCCACAAAACAAAATTAGAAACCACTGACTGTACTTCTACCCCTTATAGCTTTATCATTTGCATCAAACTACTGTATAAAATGTGTCATCACTGGAGTAAGGTCTAGGCCTATATGAATTGGAGCTCTTGTTCCTAGAGGGGGGGGGGGAGGGGGGGGTACAGATTACACGTGGTTGTGGAATCATAAACTAGATCTGCACTTCTAGATTAAGTACCACATTACTGTAAAACAGAAAATGAGCAATTTCATAAGCTATGACTGAGCTTAACGGAAACTCCCGCTTATAATATTTGAGGGGAAAAAAAAAAAAAAAAAAATTCACTCTGTTAAGGGTAATTGTGATCTTGAAGAAATGGAAATGAGAATAGTTTAAAAGATCACTCGCACAGTTTCTGCTCAAACCTCGCACAAGTGCTCACAAGCGGTGAGATGGGGTGTGAATGTCACATAAGCGCAGTATTATCAGGTGCTATCAGGAAATGAAAGCCCACATCAAAGTCCCTGCTCACCCATTCTCAGAAAGAGACAGTTGACCTGACAGAAGGCGAAAAACTTAGGGAAAAAAAAAAACAGTCCAGCGCAGATTCAAAAACAAAGAACATGCTCTGAAAAGTGAGATCAGTCAGATACCCTGCTAACAGCTATAAGATTAAAGTATTTGATACACTGTCGATTTTGCAGGTTTTCCTACTTACAAAGCATGTAGAGGTCTGTAATTTTTATCATAGGTACACTTCAACTGTGAGAGACGGAATCTAAAACAAAAATCCAGAAAATCACATTGTATGATTTTTAAATAATTAATTTGCATTTTATTGCATGACATAAGTATTTGATCACCTACCAACCAGTAAGAATTCCGGCTCTCACAGACCTGTTAGTTTTTCTTTAAGAAGCCCTCCTGTTCTCCACTCATTACCTGTATTAACTGCACCTGTTTGAACTCGTTACCTGTATAAAAGACACCTGTCCACACACTCAATCAAACAGACTCTAACCTCTCCACAATGGCCAAGACCAGAGAGCTGTGTAAGGACATTAGGGATAAAATTGTAGACCTGCACAAGGCTGGGATGGGCTACAGGACAAAAGGCAAGCAGCTTGGTGAGAAGGCAACAACTGTTGGCGCAATTATTAGAAAATGGAAGAAGTTCAAGATGACGGTCAATCTCCCTCGGTCTGGGGCACCATGCAAGATCTCACCTCGTGGGGCATCAATGATCATGAGGAAGGTGAGGGATCAGCCCAGAACTACAAGGCAGGACCTGGTCAATGACCTGAAGAGAGCTGGGACCACAGTCTCAAAGAAAACCATTAGTAACACACTACGCCGTCATGGATTAAAATCCTGCAGCGCACGCAAGATCCCCCTGCTCAAGCCAGTGCATGTCCAGGCCCGTCTGAAGTTTGCCAATGACCATCTGGATGATCCAGAGGAGGAATGGGAGAAGGTCATGTGGTCTGATGAGACAAAAATAGAGCTTTTTGGTCTAAACTCCACTCGCCGTGTTTGGAGGAAGAAGAAGGATGAGTACAACCCCAAGAACACCATCCCAACCGTAAAGCATGGAGGTGGAAACATCATTCTTTGGGGATGCTTTTCTGCAAAGGGGACAGGACGACTGCACCGTATTGAGGGGAGGATGGATGGGGCCATGTATCGCGAGATCTTGGCCAACAACCTCCTTCCCTCAGTAAGAGCATTGAAGATGGGTCGTGGCTGGGTCTTCCAGCATGACAACGACCCGAAACACACAGCCAGGGCAACTAAGGAGTGGCTCCGTAAGAAGCATCTCAAGGTCCTGGAGTGGCCTAGCCAGTCTCCAGACCTGAACCCAACAGAAAATCTTTGGAGGGAGCTGAAAGTCCATATTGCCCAGCGACAGCCCCGAAACCTGAAGGATCTGGAGAAGGTCTGTATGGAGGAGTGGGCCAAAATCCCTGCTGCAGTGTGTGCAAACCTGGTCAAGAACTACAGGAAACGTATAATCTCTGTAATTGCAAACAAAGGTATCTGTACCAAATATTAAGTTCTGCTTTTCTGATGTATCAAATACTTATGTCATGCAATAAAATGCAAATTAATTACTTAAAAATCATACAATGTGATTTTCTGGATTTTTGTTTTAGATTCCGTCACTCACAGTTGAAGAGTACCTATGATAAAAAACGACTTCTACATGCTTTGTAAGTGGGCAAACCTGCAAAATCGGCAGTGTATCAAATACTTGTTCTCCCCACTGTAAGTATCAGGAAATGAAAAATTAGGCATTAGGGCAAAAAGATAGCCTCGCCCCAAACTCATGGTTGAGCCAATGTTGCTGTGCTGGGCTGGTCGGGAACTTCAAACAAACAAGCAATGTTTTAAAAGCAGCTTTTCAGAGAATCAACTTAGCAATGGCTTACGTATAGTTGGCATATTAATAGGGATGTAATCATCATATACATCAGATACATCATATATCGAGATATATCGCGATATAAAAATGCAACGATATGTATCGTTGATGTAAACGATATGATTCGCGATACAGAGTTAGTTTTAGCCAAGGCTACTGTATTTATAAGGTATAATTCACTCAAAAATGAAAATTCTGTCATCATGTACTCACCATCACGTCGTTTCAAACCTACAAGATTTTCATTTAACTTCAAAACACAAATTAAGATATTTTTTCAAGAAACCAGAGAAAGATTTCTGTACCTCCATTTAAAGTCCATTCCTCTCAAACTTAAAAGATCCAAAAAATGTCAAAGGCATCGTAAAAACAATCAATCGAGCGGTCTAATCCAAGTCTTCTGAAGAGACACGATGGCTTTATATGATGAACAGATATACAACGACGCGCATAGGCCTACTGTAGTAAACACGGACGTTCAGATGATTGCGTGATGCGCGAAAATAACATGACAGTGAGTAAATGCAGAACTAACCATTTACAGTTTGGGAATAGTCATTTTGACACGCTTTCTTGCGATTAGAACTGTGACTGATTGCACTGATCATCTGAAGCGCACGCGCTGCCTGAATGACACTCCTCAAATTGAAAGCGCAAATATCATTTAAATCACCAGATCACATTTAGTTTTAGTAGTATCATGATTATTCATAGCGTTTTAGATGGTTTATTCTTATATGTATATAGTGCATTAATAGCAGGAGAGGCGAGAGTACGTGTGCGCGTGGCGCCAGTAAGTTACTGCATGAGAAAAAAAAAAAGTTTACGGAGTTTCAGTGACATTACTACATTAAACTACTATATACACTCACCTAAAGGATTATTAGGAACACCATACTAATACTGTGTTTGACCCCCTTTCGCCTTCAGAACTGCCTTAATTCTACGTGGCATTGATTCAACAAGGTGCTGAAAGCATTCTTTAGAAATGTTGGCCCATATTGATAGGATAGCATCTTGCAGTTGATGGAGATTTGTGGGATGCACATCCAGGGCACGAAGCTCCCGTTCCACCACATCCCAAAGATGCTCTATTGGGTTGAGATCTGGTGACTGTGGGGGCCATTTTAGTACAGTGAACTCATTGTCATGTTCAAGAAACCAATTTGAAATGATTCGAGCTTTGTGACATGGTGCATTATCCTGCTGGAAGTAGCCATCAGAGGATGGGTACATGGTGGTCATAAAGGGATGGACATGGTCAGAAACAATGCTCAGGTAGGCCGTGGCATTTAAACGATGCCCAATTGGCAATAAGGGGCCTAAAGTGTGCCAAGAAAACATCCCCCACACCATTACACCACCACCACCAGCCTGCACAGTGGTAACAAGGCATGATGGATCCATGTTCTCATTCTGTTTACGCCAAATTCTGACTCTACCATCTGAATGTCTCAACAGAAATCGAGACTCATCAGACCAGGCAACATTTTTCCAGTCTTCAACTGTCCAATTTTGGTGAGCTCGTGCAAATTGTAGCCTCTTTTTCCTATTTGTAGTGGAGATGAGTGGTACCCGGTGGGGTCTTCTGCTGTTGTAGACCATCCGCCTCAAGGTTGTGCGTGTTGTGGCTTCACAAATGCTTTGCTGCATACCTCGGTTGTAACGAGTGGTTATTTCAGTCAAAGTTGCTCTTCTATCAGCTTGAATCAGTCGGCCCATTCTCCTCTGACCTCTAGCATCAACAAGGCATTTTCGCCCACAGGACTGCCGCATACTGGATGTTTTTCCCTTTTCACACCATTCTTTGTAAACTCTAGAAATGGTTGTGCGTGAAAATCCCAGTAACTGAGCAGATTGTGAAATACTCAGACCGGCCCGTCTGGCACCAACAACCATGCCACGCTCAAAATTGCTTAAATCACCTTTCTTTCCCATTCTGACATTCAGTTTGGAGTTCAGGAGATTGTCTTGACCAGGACCACACCCCTAAATGCATTGAAGCAACTGCCATGTGATTGGTTGATTAGATAATTGCATTAATGAGAAATTGAACAGGTGTTCCTAATAATCCTTTAGGTGAGTGTATAATATTAAATATATGTAACAACGTATAGTAATGCAATGGGGAAATATTTGTGTCCTGATAATAATATAATAACAATAATATTATTTAGATAATGATTAAAAAAAAAGTAATAATAAAAAACACCTCTTCTTTATTTTGGCTTAAAACATCACGATAAATATCGTACCGTGAGTTTAGTATCGTGATAGTATCAAATCGTGACGTGTATCGTTAACTTACACCCCTACATATTAATCTTGGATATGAGAAAGTGTTGTAGCATTAAATAAATGACACACTTCAGCTTTACTTTATATTTTAACCAGCTTGTGAAAGCAAGAGCAGCAGTTTCAATTCACACTGAAGCAATCTGGCAAGGCTCTGCCAACAGAAAGGAGGGAGAAATTATCATGCAAATGTTTAACGGCACACCAAACAGAGAAGTAATTAAAGCAAGCCTGGCTCTGGCAGGTCAACATGTCAGATACAAAATGCTCCATTTTGTAACATAGCGAGGTCTGCGGAACAGGTGTGTTACTGTAATTTGTTTGAATCTGCTCTACTGAATACAAATAGACAGGCTCGCTAATAGACTAGCAAAGCAATACTACTTTTTCATTTTTTGCTTAACAGAAAATGTGTAACTGAACACACAGTTTTTATCTGATTAATTATATGAGAGGTCTGTTAGGGACACCATAAATATAATCTGGCCCTGATTCTTGAGAAATGGGACAAAGCATTTTTTAAAATAGCAGCATTTACACTAGATAACAAGAATTTTCTTTACACAAATGTAGCATTTTATTTTCTCTTTAATTAAAATAGCATTTAATGATCACTTACTACTCCTAAAACCATGATTAAAGTACATATATATGTATTTTATATTATATACATTTATAATATATAATGTATATATTACATAAATTACCATTTTAAAGGGTTAGTTCACCCAAAAAATCTGTCATTATTTCCTCACCCTCATGACTTTTGTTCAACTTCGGAACACAAATTAAGATATTTTTTAATGAAATCTTAGAGATTTCTGTCTATCCATTGACAGTCCATGCAATTACCACTTTGATACTTAAAAAAAGTTCATAAATAGATCATAAAACTGGTCCATATGAAGCCGGTGGTTTAGTCGAAATTTTCTGAAGAGACACGATCGCTTTATGTGATGAACAGATTGAATTTAGGCTTTTATTCACATATAGACATTGATCAGAGAACAAACAGAAGCTCAACTGAACCTGCTTAACGGCCGAGAACAAACCTCACTGGTTCTTGCGGAAGTTCAAACGTGCTGCGTAACCCAAGAATGAGCCTCACTGGTTCTCACACATCAAGCAAACATGCTTAAGCTTCCGTTTACCACAACTGATGTGTGCATTGATGAATGTTTATATGTGAATAAAAGCTTAAATTGAATCTGTTAAATTAAATGTTTGACATTAATTCAGTATCTGACGCTGTTCATTCGTATTGAATGATAGGCAAAGGAAAACACTTAATTTGTGAGAAAATTTAATAATTGTATTGTAAAAACCTCATCATGTTTAACAGATTGCTCCAAAATAATTCTTTGGTACATAAACTTTTCTGCACTTTTGTAACCTTTCTTCTCCCAATACTCAAGAAATAGTGTCTTGAGGATCAAATCTGTCTAACAGCTCAGTGACATTCTACGTCTGCAAGCACATCAAAACATCAGCAAACCTGCAACTTCTTAAAGCTTCCATTTTAAAGACTTTTGACAACATCACTTTTTGTATCAATGGTAAACACAACATTAACTAAGTGTCCTTGCGGGTGCATGGTGTGCAGGAAACACGATGACAGTTTGGGCAAATTCAGAGGCCTTGAGCTTAGACCCTGACCGATCTCCTACTTCAACTCGAGATCCAAACGGGACTCCTCCTTCCACATCGGTAGCCCTCCACCTCCACTTTCCACTCCTGCTTTTTATTTGGTCACTTAAGGTGTGAGCATGGCCTCCATTCCCCTTTTTTCCAATCTCCGTTCAAATTTATTGGGTTCAGAAAAGGCCCTACTGTCCTTCTGCCGCTTGAAAATAGAGATCAGAGTATCCATTACTTCGACAGAGATGGATGCAGGTCCCAACGCATCGTCCCCATAACAAGGACATCAAAGAGAGGGACCCCCTCTTTCCAACCTGACCCCCACGAAGATCTCCTCACTCTCCCCTCATTATGCCATTCTCTCATAGCCGTTTTGATATAAAACCCCCCACTCTAGTGGGGCTGAAGCCTAACTACATGGCCATCCCATCAACATCGCTTTCATTACAAAACATGAGATGGCGGGGAGTCAAGGACAGGGTGGCAATAAATGAGGGTGGAATACATCTGGAATCATTGTCATACAGGTTAAGCATTATGCGAACTTCATTCAGGATTGGTAAATCAGCGGCCGGCCTGGAGCTCATAACCCGCAGAGGTAATAAAGATAGAGGCTGCAGAAAGGCCCTCGGCAGGCCAACCAACCGCAGATTGTCGTAACGGTGCGGACATCATATCGCAAGGCCGCGTCGGAATTAATTATGTGCCTATGCAAAAATGATGCTGTCCGACATTCATTTCCTTTGAAAAACACTCGCTTAACAGTTATTTGTATTTGTACTGTATTTGTGGGTGCTTATAAAAATATCTGCACAATATTCAAAAGTATTCCATGCTGTTTTGAATTGATGTACAGGCGAAGGTTTAAACAGGATTATGGGAGCACAGAGGAGACGTCTTCGATGGGGGACTCATTTAATATAGTCACGCACCATTTGGTAGAGAAAATCTACTAGACTAGACGTGTCATGTTTAAGGAGAGCATGGGCCGCGAAAACATACAGAGAGGGGATGGCAGGAGGGGTTATAGGGTAGACCACCTATCCTAGTAAAAGCGATTGTGGTTATACTCACTGTACGGGGCCAGTGGAACAGGGTGAGCGATGTGCGCGGCGGACCCGGGAACAGCGACAGTTAGCGGCTCCTCTGTACTACCGGACCGCTGGATGGCTAGATCGACCTCCTCATCGGTCAGACCTGCACAGAAAGAACGTGGTATGACATTAAACACATCACCACTACAAGATATTTACGAAAACATTAAAAAAAAAAAGCTTAAAAGTAATTATTATTATTTTTTTTTTTTTACGATTTTATATACAAATGTAAATGTGCGTATATTTTTGGTCACATTCACATAAATTGTAAATAAATAATTTGGTATTTTTAGATAATTTTCCTCATTTAAAGTAGTCTAGCTTATAAATATTTGTAATAATATTTGACTACTTTTGTATTTGACAGTATTGAGTGACAGGCAAGGAAAAACACTTCATTTGTGAGAAAATGGAAGGTTTGTAGGTAAAAACATTGGTGAAAACCTCTGAACAAAATAATGCTTTGGTACAGTTTCTGCACTTTTGTAACCTTTCATCTCCCAGTATTCAAGAATCAATGCCTTGTCACACACAAGATAATCTGTTTGAAGACTGAAGCTCAGTTCTACAGAATGAAATGCCTGAAAACTCAATGAAATTATGTGAAAAACAGTATAAAAGGAGAGGGAAAAGTGGAGATATAAGTGGAAGTGTGTCCTTGACTAAACTAGGTTAATAGCACTATAGGCGGCAGACGTAGACCAGGAAGAGCAGCTCTGGAGGTCCAAAGCTCTGAGCTCCTCTCCATTACAGTCAGATCTCAAGAACAGAGCCTGTCCATTTCCTGCCGCTATATTTCCCCAGGTAGAGCTAAGCGGAACCCCAGACAGATAAAATGCATTATTTTAATTTCTTCATTGTAATGTAAATGTATTACATAATTTTGCAAATGCCAATATAATTTAATCTTCAGATCTTTTTTAATGATTTTAGTGGTGATTAAATTGCATAGAGGTCTCTGATGGAAAATGACAGGAGAGGGAAAAAAAGATCTAATATTAATATTTCCTTTTGTGGAAAAAAAAAAGCTGGTTTATTTCCAACACGGCATGCAGTCATTGGTCTGCGTCTTGTCTTGATTAAGCGTCTCGATGCGGGCCTAAACAGAGTGGTGATGGGGCAGATGGCAACAAGAGACCGGAGAAACACTAGGAAAGGAAATACAGAGGCGGAAAAAGCCTGTTAGTCGAATGTACTTGTGCGTTGACATTTAATGAAGACATAAAAGCGGGGAAAACATTATGGGCTTCCTCTACAATTGGCACATAAAACCCAAATGCTTTAACATCTCTATTTAGAGCCAATGGTTTAAAAAGCCTCCAGTTTCTATTAAACTGTAAGTTACACATATCAATTTAATAAATTTACTGAATCCTACAATACACACACACACTCCCTCTGACCTTTGTTTGTCCACAGTAGACTGGAGTGTGTCACGTCTGTCATTGCGTATTTAGTCTCTCTCTCGCGAGCTCTTGCTCTGTTTACTGGAGATATCCCCTTGGGCATTGCGCTACTCTATTCCACATGCTTTCATACGGCACGGCTGCCTGCCAGAGAGCCAAAAGGCTGAGCTTTGCTCCAAATTGAGCTGTTTAAAGAGCAGACAGCAAGCTGTTTTTGCGCTGTAATACACACATCATAAATGTGGCAAATGCCAGTGCCACATGTGCTTAAATAGAGCGGAGAGAGCTGAGAGCTTGGCAGAGAACAGAGTCTGAGCCTGTTCAGCCCTGTCTGCTGGGTATGAAATCACAGTCACACTTCATAGAGCCACACTAACAACACTGCAAAACAATACAAGAGCGCAGTGGAGGTAGGGTTGCATGGTTAATCACGCGGTTTTATCGCTGCGTTTCACGGTTTTCCAGTAAAACTTTCAATTTATAACTGCGAGAGAGTTTAATTATCGGAATTACTGCGTAAAAATCTAACCCTTTTCTTTAAGAAAAGTTCATGTTTAATAAAAACAGAAATACATTTCTTTATGACAAAAATAAAATATATCATGAAAAAAAAGTATCACTTATGTAGTGAGGCCAGTGAAAAAAAAATGCTTCTTGTCCGTAGGCTTAACATGAAGCATTACTACTGTTACTGTCCATAACAAAAATAATCAGTGGCTAAAAAGTGGCCTTGAGTGGCTTTCATCATCCTCATATTCAAAACAAATCATTCCTCCTCCAAGTAATATACAATACCCTTTAAATGTTTTGGGTCAGTTCGACAGTTGGGACAGTTCTTTTTTTTAAAGAAATGAATACTGTGTAAAATTAAGTAAATTAAATTAAATTTCTATTTCAAATAAATGCGGTTCTTTTGAACTTTCTGTTCCTCATAGAATCCTGAAAAAATGTATCATTGTATTAATGGTTTTCAGCAATGATAATAAGACATGCTTGAGGATCAAATCACCATATTAGAATAGCACATATTAGAAGGATCATGTGAAACTGAAGACTGGAGTAGTAATGCTGAAAATGCAGCTTTGCCATCACAGGAATAAATTACATTTATGACATATTAAAAAAGAAACCAGTTATTTTAAATAATATTTCACATTATTATTGTTTTGCTGTATTTTTGATCAACAAAGGCAGCCTTGGTGAGCATAAGAGATTAAAAAATAAAACAAAATAAAAATTACTGCCCCCAAACTTTTGAACGTTAGTGTAGTTTCTAACTAACTACAGACTGTTATAGTTGTAAAACAAATGTAGCAACTTAAGGCGCAATAACAGAGAACGTGCAGCCATGGGTAAGCAATAATCTGTATTTTATAACCACTTCAGATGTGGCTCATCCAATCAGAATTTGTAGTCAGATAAAAATTACCTAGTTATTTAACAGTTTATGGAGGTTTTTGAATCAGTTTCCACTTGAGATAGCAAAAGGACACAGCAGCAAAACTTTAACGTCCAGAATTTATGACGCAGACCTCTCTACATATAACCATATTCTCCTTTACTGTCAAGAATGATATTAACAAAATTTATACCGCCACCATTTTCAATAAAATGACCATGTAGCCAGTTTCACCTCTCTTGTGGAAATCTCTAGGTTGAGGTCAAAGTTAAAAGGAGGGCAGTTTCTGTGGAGGTTGAAATGGCCCTGAGAAAATGTTGAATAATTTAAGGCAAATATTGGTCATCCTGTCTTCCATGGCATCCAAAGTGCCAGGAAGCAGCCATGGCCATGTGCTGAGCTGGTGCAGTCAGCCTGTACTGTCCAATAAGCAATAATGTGTCCCTGGACTCCCTATTCATCTGACCACACTAGACTGCTTGGTGGCAGACTATTGAATGAGACTTTGAGGCCCCCCTCTTATTTCCTCTCACTCACCTCACCGTAAAGACACTCTCAGGAAGTTCACGTTTTTGTGAGTTCACCTCAGAACGAGCAGGTCGTTTTCTAAGGACGTAATGAACAAATATGTACATATTTGTAAAGTCATTTGAATTCTTAAATAGCACCCACTGCGCAACTACAAAGTGGTCCGTCGTGCGTCCGAATAAGATGCATGCAAATTCATTAACGCGTTTGCTTTTCTTTCAGGTTTTCGGACTCACTCAGCTGTTTTGTCTCCTCTGATGCCTTTATTACAAAGAAAATGGGACGACAAATGAAAGACCTTTGAGATCCAATTTAAAAGAAGGACAACAAGAGTGAATTTTACATATAAAAAGAAAAGGACACAAAAAAGGAAACAAAAAATTTATTACAGTTTCCAAAACCTGTGGAATGACCCCTCAGACCTCCATTTCAGATCGACCCGCCGGTAGATGAATTTTTTTAAGACATAAATTACATCTAATGACGACACCGTAAAAAAGAACAATAATGGAAAGCTATTCTGTATTTCATTATACTGTATTATTTGGTGCACCTGATACACGCAGAGCCTGTTTATGAGTCACCATATTAGCAGATGCTCAGTCGAAGCATTTGCTTTGACCTTGCCATTCTCATTGGGGCATGAAATTACGGTGGTGGCACCACGATATTACAGCTATAAATACTGTAAACTGCATATCTGGGCTACGTTTTCTATTGTCTTTCAACATAAACCTGATCGGTATTTATTTAAAGGAAAACCCATTGCTCTCTGTATTATTTATGGCTCTATTTTCTGGGCTCTTATTTTCAGGATGTTTTTTTTTCCACCCTTTTTTTGAAGAGTGATGAGGCGACTCATCCAGCCATAAAGTGCAGTTTTCCAATTTTGGCACTTGTGAACTTCATAGGGTATGAACAAGCTCGCAGGGACAATTATAAAATTGCTTACTGAAAGGCTGTCAAAGGTGGCTGCTCTTTTTTCAGCAGACCAACAAGGCTTGGACGAAATCGCTTCGTGAATATTACTTCTTATTATAATAATACCAGATTGAACAACAAGAAAAATACTTAAGGTCGTAAAAATGGAGGTCACCGAGAGCATTTCTGTGAGATTTCACATGTCAGGTCCATGTCCCACATGATTGCATGCCTTAAATAATGACCGCTCTCATAGCGTATTCATTTATGTATTAAAAAAAAAAAAGAGGACTCTGGTCATTTTCCTGCTTTATCGCCTTCTCCTGATGACAAAGTGAAAAGCGACTGGCCTAGGTGGCGCCGTGGAGTAATTTATAACCACATCAATCCCTTTGTCTTTTGTGCAGGCCTTGGTCATTGCCATTCCTGTCCAAGAGGTGAGTCGCATCACCTTACTTGCAAACTCTTTCCTATTAATATCAGGGATGATGAACCATTTCTTTACCTTTATGGTGTGAGCGGTATTACACCTGCAGTGCACAGTGTCCCTCATGGCCCTTTGAGCAAAATGAAATGACTACAGGAAGAACACTAGTGAGGTCAGAGATCTGAGCACTGAACTCAGCAGTTTGTGTCGCACCCGGACGTCCACTTACAAGTTTACAGGAAGCTACTGTGTGAAGTTTGTGACAGGACAATATAGAAAATCCATGACTTTCTCTGTTGAGAAAGCTACGGAAAAACAATATTACATCCCTGATTACACAACGTGGAGACGGTAAATAAAGGACAGTAATTTCTGTACCGCTGCCAACTAGCAGTCATCTGAAAAATTCAGCCTGTAGTTTTTAAGATAACGATGTATCAGCGGGCACACTTCATTTTTAGTGATTTCCCCTGAGTGAGAACACAATTTAATGTTGTTCATAATTAAAATATAATTTATTAGAAACGAAACTCTGTTGAGAATGTGTGTACACTTAACTAAATGTTGTCAAGTGCACATATGACACAGTGAGGGGGCCGTTCACACAGAACGTGTTTTTGCATTCCACTGCGCTGCTTTTCCATTGTTTTTCTATGAAAACTTGAGCTAGATGAACACCTTTGACCATTGTGTTCGCATCTCGCATCCTTTGCAATATGACACCATTCTAAAAATGCAGCGTTCATGTTAAAAGAAGTTTACTTATAAAAAAACATGTCACAAGACCTTGCATTTTTTCCCCATTCCACTGTCCACCTATCGCGTTTTTCTGAGTTCTGTGTGAATGGTCCCAAAGAAATTGATTCTTTGAGTCAGAGAATCACTGTAAACCCTAACGCTCAAAATAATTAATTGGTTTAAGTAGAGCCAACACAAATTAAACAAATGAGTTCAAACAAATGAACTATGAGTATTTAGAACTTTCTTTTTCTTCTGACACATTTTAAGTAATCTGAATTGTTTAATTGTTTTGAGTTTTATGAACTTGTTTCTTTTAATTTAGACCAACTTAAATGTGCTGTATGTAAGAATGGCAGCTAGTGGTTAATATAGGTACTGCAGTCCAAATTCAAAATATTGTTTGTCCTGCCCCCTCCTCCTCCTCAGACTCAATGCTCACACGGGTTGCCAGCTTGAGGACACGCAACAGGAACGAGCGCAATTGACAATGGAAGACAAGGAGACCCACACATTGTAAGCTGATGAGTTGATTTATCCACGTTTTAATGTGCTTCCGTTCACAGAGATTTTTAGACGGCAACCTGTGGTGTCGCAATACTATGGGGTAAATTGGCAACGTGCGTTATCGCACAGACCAAAACAAAAACAGACATTCCGACACGGAACGCACATTTCAAAGTAAAATAACTGGCTGTAGCTTTGTTTTTCGGAGAAACAAGTATGTGAACTCAGCATGTTTCCTAAATATCTGCAAACATACTATGGTAATTTTATGCTTTAGTACAGTCAAAAACTTACATACAGCACCTTTAAATTTAACCGAAACTGGGCTGGGATTTCTATATCCCAGTATGCTCTGCCATGACACTCAAAAGGGACAGTAAATGCCAAAATTAAGTTTTTTTATATTATGTTTTTTTGTGCAAGATTAACATTAAGTTAAGATTTAGTAGTGTTTAATGTTTTGTTATGCTAGTTTAGAAGAGTTTCTGTTATTTTGGGTTTTGCGGGGCTTATCATTGTGGTGACGAGAGCATGAGCATGAGTCTGACAACAGATATATGTTAAATGTATTATATTGCTGTCCTTATTCAGCAAGTGCTATGCTATGCTAATGCTACCAAAGCATTGCGTAACCGATTAGCAAGGTGGCATTTATTGAATTAAAGCTAGTCAAGTTTCCACTACTAAAAATGTGAGATTACATTATATTTTTAAGTTAAATGTATGAACTAGCTTACTGAAATATTTCAAGTTCAGAGCAATTAAAATGTATGATTACAAAATAAAAATCTGCAAGTTCTGCTTAAAAAAAATTGAGGCTTTCAGTTGAGTTTTGCCAACTTATTCGGGTTTATAGTGTAGTAATGACTGAAAGTACTGACTTATGATACAGTGAATGAGTCAAGACAGATTCAAAATGTTGACACATGAGTTTAAGACTGATTTGTCAAGCGTTTATTAAAAAGAACAAGCTCTTAAGAGTCAACGGTTCAATTCATTCACAAAACATTCAATTCATACTGAAAACTTATACTAAGCTACAACAAAATTTGTTCTACCATGGTGCGGCAAATTCAGCAGTGGCACAACCGAATAGTAATTTATAAAACATTGGTCTATCTGTGATTTAAGAAGCACATTGTTTAAAAAATTTGTTGTTAAAAATACATTAATATTATAATAATAAAATAATGAAACTTAAAATAAAAAAAATAAGATATAGTTTAAATAAATTAATAAAATATTTATCAAAATATAGAACTGATGGGGACAAAATGCATCTGAAAACAGTCACTGAAAACACTGTAAAGTGATTACAGAGTGCTACCCACTAAGTTGACATCACTAAACCCACATGCTCGTTAGTGTACATCAAATTGCGAAAATCAAGATACAGAGACATTGCTTGTTTTCTGGCAGTTATGGCTCAATCTAAGAAATGTTAGTTTACAGAACTTTCTCAGTACGATAATTTTGGGATTTATTGGTAAAATTGTACAGACCACAGTAATTACAGTGTAGTGATTACATGCAGCTTCTTTAAACCACCTTTCTTTAAGGACAGCTCATACAATTAACGCAAGCCTACATAATAAGTACATATACACCCACATTTGGAAAGCTCAATCAAAGAGTGATGTAATGATGTACTGGGAGATCAGTAATTCACAATTTACACTGTAAAATGACCTGCTTAGAAAACATTAGCGCATATCTCTGAATGCTTACCGAGACCAATCACATTCCCCTTGAAAAGAGAGGGAGACAGAAATACTGAGAGAGAGTGAAAGGGGTGGAAATCACGGAGGTATCCTTCAGCACGGATTAGAGCATAACGGCATGTAAATAATACGTGTAGGAGAGATTGTTGTGTAAAGACGCTGCAACATGTAATCAAAGTGCTTCCTATTTTCCCCTTCATCAGCTGCCCGCCACTATGGCTGCTTGCTGCAGGAATCCAATTTAACTCCCCACTCCACCAGAAGATGGTATTGTTTTATTTTATGGGAGCTTTGACATTTCTCACCGTTAATATAGAGCAAAACTGGAAAATATTTACATAAATATGCCATTAAACTGTATTAGAAATTAAGATGGATGGATATTTAGGTCTTTGTTTGGGGGAAGTGACTGACCTGAAATCTGATCTCTGATCTTTGTAACGTTCACAATGCTCCTCTCATTTACTTTCATCATGACGGACAGATCAACAACGTCACCTTATAATATTACCTTATACTGATTCCCAACCAGGTAGCACTTGAAATGATTTGAATGTTTAGTTAAACCTATAAAACAGAAATGACATTATGTAAAATGTAAAAAAGCATTGGCGCCTCCTTAATGTCATTTCCTGATCCTGTTTCCCTTTCTCATAATCTCCTATCAAATAAAGGCATAAAAGTCCAAAAATATTTTTTAATTAATTAATTTTTTTTTTAAGACATTAGAGATTGCACCGACTGCAATTTTCTTGGCCGTTTCCGATTTAATTGACCTGCCGATACCGATTTTTGCAGATTCCGATTTTCTTTCTAAGAGCTATAATTGATAGCATATACCAAGCCTGCCACACTCGTGTTGAAAACTGAAGCCAAAGCGTCTCGATCGCCCCCAGGTGGTTGGTCCCAGTATAGCTCATAACCCCCGCCCCTCCATCTATTCTATCTCTATTCAAATTACACCTCAAATAATTTTTCCCCAAAGATGGCTTCTGTCATTTCATGATTTAATTTCAAGTGTTCGTGTTTTTAAACAAGTTTGGTTTTAGTTAGTTATTTGATGCTATAAGAACGGGGGGGTGTGACATCATGACTGACAGCTGAGATTGACAGCTTCTCTGAGTGAAGTTGTCACTGAGGCACTAACAGACTTTTTTCGGGATTTTCGGGAGGAGATTGGAGCTTTAGCTTTAATTTCTACATTTCCATAACTGTTTATTTCACACCAACATGCAACATGAATTGTTCTGCATCTGTGAGAGTGTGGGCGGGCTTTTGATATCGCGGCTCTATTTCCTGCTCTCTACTGCGCAGACTCTGGTCCCGTGTTTACTACTGCGCAGACTCGGTCCCAAATCTGCGCAAGATGTCAGCGGCATATTCGGACATTGGCGGCTTCACGTTTCTTCAGTGGAAGGCACTGAAGACGCGTCGTCCATATTTTTTACGGTCTATGGCATATACAAACAAAAATTAGCTTTTCTTCAACGCAAAGTATTATTTTCATAAGAAAACACAAGTAAAAAGTCAGTAATAAAACAGGAACAAATAAACAAATTGCAAACAACAGCACAAATAAATGCAATAGAATAAAGAGAGATACGCATGAAATAAGCATGGCTTTAAGTTTATCAGGTGGGTCTAAAAGTAGGTTATTATTCAGGTAAGAAATACTACAGAAATTAAAGTAATCAAATGTAAAATAACACTAGATAGTCTTCATTGTAAAAAAAAAAATAAAAATACATACAGATTAATGCTTACATTTAAAGTGATAAAACTTATTCAGTCAAGAGAAGAGTGATTTTCTTTGTCTTTTGTTCTTTGATGAACATGACAGACAGCAGCAGGAATATTAGACTGCTGTCCCTTTAAAGAGTTTATGCACAGACCCAAAATACTGTTACACAACAGCATTTGACTGTTTAAGCGCAGTGAGCCACAGATTTTGGTACTTGCGACTCTCAAGCTGTTTGAGAGTGAGAAGCGGCTTGTGCGCTGCACATATATAGATCAGTGGTGCGCGAAAACCTGCAGGAATTATTAGAATTATGCGCAATACAAGCACTATTTAACCGAAGCGAATGAGACAAGTGAGTGACAGGAGCTGTTGGAGAGAAGAGAGCGTGAATGCACAGTTGATGTTATTGCCCGTGTCGCCAATATTATCTGCCTGCAATACCGAAGGCTGCACTTTTAGGACCACCGCAGTTTCAGGACTGCATTTCTAGGACCCTAGTTTTTTTTGTGACAGCGCCATCTAGCCAACTGTACTCCAACAGAGGAGACCTGATTCAAAATTTTTCCATCTTATTTTTAACAAAACAGCAGGCACGGCCATTTTAAACTTAATTACTTAAATTAGTTTAAATATTTCAACAGGGTTACCAATGGGTAGGTTTAGGGCTAGGGGTTGGTTAGGACAATATATCAATTAAACTTAATCAATTAAACAACTAAATCATTGCTAGGATCCTAGAACTGCGGTCCTGAAAATGCAGCCTCCGTGTCGCTCACAATAAAAACCGGCTTGGAATTGGAAAGACGTGAGACTGACCGGCCGGTAGTGTTGCGCAGATCGCGGTTATATCCGCGGACAATCCGCGGGTCGGGCAGGTCAAGTAATAAAAAAATGACATTCCAAAAATTGCAGGTGGGTCGCGGGTGGATGAGCAACAAATCATTAATGTGTTGATTTTAATAAAGACACAGAACAATTTTCACAGTAACACGCATTGAACGTAGGTCTATGTCACTCTTTTACTTTCGTTTTCATCTAATTTCAAGATCAAAGACCGCAATGGGAGAGAGAGCGGCATCAGCACTGGTATAATTATAATAGTCTCGCTATTTTTTAATGAAGACAACTGTGTGTTGAGCTTCAGGATGTATGGAAGTAAAATAATGCCAAATGTTTTTGAAATAAAAAAGCTTGTTGAATTGCACTACTTGAAAAAATATGCTTTGCATTAACCGTGCTTGCATTTTAATGCATTGTATTTTTAGGGCTTGCATTTTTATTGGCTGAAATTCAACATGGTTGTATATTTAAGATGTAAATATTTCAATTCAAAACATTTTCATTATTAAAAATTCAATAATCCATATTCACCTCTCAGATTTCACTTCCAAAATATTAATTCTGTTTAAAAATATAACCTATAATATTCGACATGCAATTTTCGGTCTGTTTTATTTCGCTTTACAAATTCACTTCCACAAATTAATTGGTACAAATTCGACAGAAAATTCAACAGTTTACATCCGGGAACTGCAGGAATAGCAGTAGATTACCGAGCATAATCTCCATCTGCTGTTAGTCGACCTCACCAGCAGGTAGTACAAGCGGCTGTTGACGAAGACCAGAGCAACGGGTAGAGAGAGTCATTCATTCATTTAAACGGATTTACAGAAATGGAGCAAGCGATACATGTATTTGTGATGATTATCAGGGCCAGTATATAAATGGAAAAGCTGATAAAGACACAAAAGCTGTGTTTACCTTTAAGTCTTCACAGTTACCTTTGTACATGTAAGCAGCTTTCTCCACCGTGAACGAGATTATAATGTTATTCCCCGATGCTTACGTCCAGATCAAACATTACATCTGAGAAAGCATATATTTATCTCGGTTGTTTAGTTTGCTTAACTTTATATCGCGGCGCTGTGCTGCAGTACTAGGGGGGACCGTCTCTAAAGTTGCATAGGACATTTGCAGGCCCGTCGCAAACGTGATGTGCGAGGCCCAGGGGTATATTAACGGGAGTCTACTGTTGCTATAGTGACAAACAATTAGTTATTTATGTGGATATTTAAGAAAAAAATCATATATTCAGTTTAACAGCATTAGGTTCAATAAGTTAACTGTGTAAATGAACTGCGCAGTGCGCACATTTTAACGTTCTAAATTATGAATGGGTCAAACGCTTTTGCAAAACGGCCTGAATCCACTTGAATGAGTTATGACTACTCTCTCACTGAATCATCAGAAGCGATTTCTCAGTCAGTAAAATAAACAGACAGTATTGAGAGAACTAATGCTGTTTTTCAGTTTTTTTCCTCTGTGAACATGCGCTAAATGGATGTCTGACAATTTTGTTGCTTTTTGCAGTTTTCATATTTAAAAACGTTTAAAACGTCTAGAGGTAGAGTAGGCTTTACTCTGCGGTGCCATTGCTCTCACTAATGCTCCGAAAGGTGAGTAATAGTTAGGCTACGCTTATTTAACTTTAATAGTGTTAAATAAAAAACCTTTTGTGCGTACCGTCAGATGAAATGCAGGCGTCCATGCTTTCTCCGTCCATGCAATAAATGCACATCCTTGAATGAGCGCGGATTTCTAGCGTATTTAGGCTACTTGAACTTCTTAGGTAATATCTATGCTTTGACCCATTTCAGAGAAGGCCAAAATCAGAATTTGAGTGGACTGAATAAATCTCTCTACGAACTTGACGTGCGATGCCCGCTGACTGACATGCATGCGCATGAATCACTGTCACACGCATAGTCTCACGCACAGAGAAATATTGTAAATTACCGCATAATACATTTTTAACAAGCAGAATAATACAGCATCACGATACACATTTTTAGCTATGTCTTTTAAGTATTATAGTACAAACCCGATTCCAAAAAAGTTGGGACACTGTACAAATTGTGAATAAAAAAGGAATGCAATAATTTACAAATCTCATAAACTTATATTTTATTCACAATAGAATATAGATAACATCAAATGTTGAAAGTGAGACATTTTGAAATGTCATGCCAAATATTGGCTCATTTTGGATTTCATGAGAGCTACACATTCCAAAAAAGTTGGGACAGGTAGCAATAAGAGGCCGGAAAAGTTAAATGTACATATAAGGAACAGCTGGAGGACCAATTTGCAACTTATTAGGTCAATTGGCAACATGATTGGGTATAAAAAGAGCCTCTCAGAGTGGCAGTGTCTCTCAGAAGTCAAGATGGGCAGAGGATCACCAATTCCCCCAATGCTGCGGTGAAAAATAGTGGAGCAATATCAGAAAGGAGTTTCTCAGAGAAAAATTGCAGAGTTTGAAGTTATCATCATCTACAGTGCATAATATCATCCAAAGATTCAGAGAATCTGGAACAATCTCTGTGCCTAAGGGTCAAGGCCGGAAAACCATACTGGATGCCTGTGATCTTCGGGCCCTTAGACGGCACTGCATCACATACAGGAATGCTACTGTAATGGAAATCACAACATGGGCTCAGGAATACTTCCAGAAAACATTGTCGGTGAACACAATCCACCGTGCCATTCGCCGTTGCCGGCTAAAACTCTATAGGTCAAAAAAGAAGCCATATCTAAACATCATCCAGAAGCGCAGGAGTTTTCTCTGGGCCAAGGCTCATTTAAAATGGACTGTGGCAAAGTGGAAAACTGTTCTGTGGTCAGACGAATCAAAATTTAAAGTTCTTCTTGGAAAACTGGGATGCCATGTCATCCGGACTAAAGAGGACAAGGACAACCCAAGTTGTTATCAGCGCTCAGTTCAGAAGCCTGCATCTCTGGTATGGGGTTGCATGAGTGCGTGTGGCATGGGCAGCTTACACATCTGGAAAGACACCATCAATGCTGAAAGGTATATCCAAGTTCTAGAACAACATATGCTCCCATCCAGACGTCGTCTCTTTCAGGGAAGACCTTGCATTTTCCAACATGACAATGCCAGACCAGATACTGCATCAATTACAACATCATGGCTGCGTAGAAGAAGGATCCGGGTACTGAAATGGCCAGCCTGCAGTCCAGATCTTTCACCCATAGAAAACATTTGGCGCATCATAAAGAAGAAGATGCGACAAAGAAGACCTAAGACAGTTGAGCAACTAGAAGCCTGTATTAGACAAGAATGGGACAACATTCCTATTCCTAAACTTGAGCAACTTGTCTCCTCAGTCCCCAGACGTTTGCAGACTGTTATAAAAAGAAGAGGGGATGCCACACAGTGGTAAACATGGCCTTGTCCCAACTTTTTTGAGATGTGTTGGTGCCATGAAATTTAAAATCAAATTATTTTTCCCTCAAAATGATACATTTTCTCAGTTTAAACATTTGATAAGTCATCTATGTTGTATTCTGAATAAAATATTGAAATTCGAAACTTCCACATCATTGCATTCTGTTTTTATTCACAATTTGTACAGTGTCCCAACTTTTTTGGAATCGGGTTTGTATTTTGAAGGACAAAAACATGAACTTTAACTATTGGCTTTACATCAAGTCAGCTGTCACTTTACTTTTGCGTTAGGCCCTGATGAGGCGCGAGGCCCTGTGCGGTCGCAATCTTGGCACAGCCCTTGCGACGGTAGTGGACATGTGTATACACGTTTCTTCACTAGCATTTGAAGAGAATGACTTACAGTCATAAAACCAACTGTAAAGTGTTCATGTAGGTGTCAGGCATGATCCACACCTTTTTAATTTTCTGAAATTAAAGAAGTTAGAAACGTGTATAGGCTACACATGTCGTATGTAACTTTAGAGACGGTCCCTAAATGTGCGACTATCGTCCAATGTCATTGTCAAGCCAACTTCATGCCAGTATATCACTGGGAAACGCTTAGCGTGAAACTTTTCGCGTTACGTTCATATTCTGAGTCCACCTACTTGCCTGTAGCATATAGTATAGCCTACATCCCCAATAAGGTGCGAGTTTGGTCTTTTATATCACTGTATTAAGCTACGTCCCGACAGCAGGGGAATCCTGGAGTATGACATATTGAGGGAACCCCCAGTACTGCAGCACAGCGCCCGCGATATAAAGTTAAGAAAACTGAACAACCGAGATAATTATATGTCTACCTCAGATGTAACGTTTGATCTGGACGTCAGTCTCGTTCACGGTAGAGAAAGCTGCTTACATGTACAAAAGTAACTGTGAAGACTTAAATGTAAACACCACCTGCTGGTGAGGTCGACTAACAGCAGATGGAGATTATGCTCGGTAATCTACTGCTATTCCTGCAGTTCCCGGATGTGAACTGTTGAATTTTCTGTCGAATTTGTACCACTGAATTTGTGGAAGTGAATTTGTATAAAACGAAATAAAATAGACCGAAATTTCCTGTCGAATATTATAGGTTGTATTTTTAAACAGAGTTAATATTTTTTAAGTGAAATCTGAGAGGTGAATTTGGATTACTGAATTTTTAATTATGAAAATGTGTGTGAAATGTTTTGAATTGAAATATTTACAGCTTAAATATACAACCATGTTGAATTTCAGCCAATAAAAATGCAAGCCCTAAAAATTCAAATAATGCAACTCAAGCTCTTTTGTTTCAAAAACATTTGGCATGATTTTACTTCCATAGGGATGCAACGCTGAACATTTAAGTTTCATTTGCTGCAGTTTGCACGTCAGCGTGCTGAAGATAGGCTACAGCTACTCATGAAGCATGCAGCATGAACGGAGTTTGCACATGCATCACCGTCATTGTGACGTGTAGAATGTTTAATGGAACTTTATATATAGTAGCCTACTTGATATCTCCGAAATGTAGGCCTATACCATTAACTGTTTTTCCATTAACGTTTTCATTGACTTGCGTAATTTAGATCTCACACAATCATATTTATAGCTCCTAACTTAATAAAACAAGATGTGTTACTATGATGAATGATTACCTCAAAATGTAGATCTGTCTGTGTGATGTACTTTATCTGAATTAAATACAAACACATCTCTCGCTATTGCTCACGTACCAGCAATTAGCCCACTACTCCGTGTGCCATATAGCCACAATAAACAGTTTGAATATTCGATTTCTACACGTGGGGCGGGAATTATACGCCCCTTTCTGCTGATTGGTCAGCCGAAGATCAAACTATTCCGTCATCAGTTCTTCCTCAGTTCCGCACAGCAGAATAAAAGTCCTGCTCTGCTACAGCTGTACGGATTCTTAATGCGTTTATTGCAACACATTCTCATCAAACAACCAGACTAACGAATGGCTCGACACAACCCGTACCGGGGCAGAGCCTAGACAGGGCTTTCTTCTGTGTAGACCAGCGATTTTAGACCAGCAAAGTGCCAGTGGGTCCGCGAAATAATTTGCTATATCCTATCATATTTTCCGGACTGTAAAGTCAGGTTTTGTTTTTTATCATGATTTATTCCAAAGTGATTTATATAATGCATTTAACGTCAAATAATCGAAATGTTGACTTTTTAAAGTAGGCGCGTCCAGTATTCGCTGTATTTAGTTCATGTTTGTGGTGCCAGAAAGATGTTCAAGGAGACCGAGACGCGCTAAGGCAGCGCATCCTGTTGTTTTCTTTATTTTTCAAAGGCATGACATTTTATAGTAATTTTAAATGTACACAAATAAAATACATTTTTACTGTTTCGAATGAGGAAAAAAATCCAAGTGATGGCGCCTCGCGCGCTCACATAACATATCAGTTCTGGCATTGCTAACTTGACATCGCAGCCTGTTCATTATCAAAATAAAACCAAACATATAAAAAGTTATTCTGCTTAATTTAATTTGTCTATTGTACAATATTAAGGCTGTACCAGTCAGTACTTGCTGTTATTCCAAACTCATATATCTGCATGTGAAGATGCCGATTTAGCCTATATGCGTATGGGACTCGACTGAAGTATGAAGCCTTCTTTACATAAATAGTATAATAGCATCCAAATGTTACATTGCAAATATGGAAACTTTGGACCGAATGAGAGATGCACGAGCCTAACGTCGATACAGTTTCAATTTAAATAAATTCATTTAGGCTTGATGTTTATAAATGTTGTTTGTAATAAATGGCACAATATATTTTTTATATAGGCTTCTATGTATATTTTTATTATATGGCTACTTATATTTTTCATTCTTGTTTTCGGAATACCATTCATTTAAGGATTTGTCATACAGTGAGGGGAAGTAAAATACGCATAGCCTACATGTTAATAGTGTTTATAATGTTAATGTTGTATTTTATTTACCGGTGTTTTACACTACTTCTGAATGTAGGCTAATAATAAAATGCAGTTACAATGCAACGTTCGCGTGTTTCTCTCTCATGTGACTTACACTCGTGCGACTTTTCTGGCAAATACGGTCAATTATAAAATGTGCTGTATTATTACAAAATGCATAGGATGCACTATAGCTATATATCGTGTTCATTACCCCCACCCACATTAACTTTAGACTTAATCACTGTTATAGCCTAATTATAAGGGGGTCATTGGACATTTATTTTGGTGTAGACAAATTCACTAATAGGCTACTCAATATGAAATAAACTCAAAGTAATAACTCCTGAACACTTCAATGGTCTGCGCCTGACTGTTGCGTTTATCTGCTTATTTAGTTTATTAAGATTATTTAACCCATCGCAATTTATTGGAACTGTTTGAACTAGGGTAACTACCTTGATGTTGTTCTGCTTATTACCTTCTTTTTCGGAACACACACACACAAAAATGTCCTGCTCGCATTTGCCTTTTTTTTTTTTTTTTGCAAATATGCAAATATGTCGTAAAATAATCCATATATGCAACTCGTGCCATATATTCCAAGCGCTCTGGTGAGAAACAAACCGAAATGGCAAGTTATTACAGGCTTTGATGAAAATCTTGTGTTGCAGTCCTGTGTACGAGTGTGCAGCAGCTTGCCTCCTAAAAGCATCCTTTTGAGATTATAATCATTTTTAATAAAACACATGGCACAAATCATAAAATAAAAGAGTATGTATTTTAATATCTCTGTTGTTCTCCGGTTGTCTAACTGCAACGCATTATTCTTACCTTTTTGTATTAGTGTTTAAAATATTTATATATTTTATTTATTTATTTTATTTACTTAACCAAGATAGGCTATGACAGCCGTCATATATCCTGCCAGCTGATGCAAAGAGGTGAATTTTTATCTACACAGAAGAAAGCCCTGTCTAGGCTCTGCCCCGGTACGGGTTGTGTCGAGCCATTCGTTAGTCTGGTTGTTTGATGAGAATGTGTTGCAATAAACGCGTTAAGAATCCGTACAGCCGTAGCAGCTCAGGACTTTTATTCTGCTGTGCGGAACTGAGGAAGAATTGATGACTGAATAGTTTGATCTTCGGCTGACCAATCAGCAGAAAGGGGCGTATAATTCCCGCCCACGTGTAGAAATCGAATATTCAAACGGTTTATTCATTTTTCTACCTCTGAACGAAAAATCAAGCCGAAATCTCGTTTTTTCGTTTTTCTGAAAAAAATGAAAAAACGAAAAACGAGCTGTTTTCTAATTTTTCTACTTTCAATATTAAATCCAAAAACGACTGAACGAATGATACATGGATTAATTTCGCCAAAGAAGAACTTTTTTAAAAGCAGCCAAATTCGTGTTATGATATCATCATGCTTACGAGAATTTGAATAACTGTAATGTGATGATCAGGTGCGGATATGTAAATCAGAGAAAATCATAGATGCGGGTGGGTGGCAGGTGGATGATTTTTTTTTAACAGCGGATTCGGGTGACTAGAGCTGATCCACGCATCTCTACTGGCCGGATCCCTGGTCGGTCGATCGGTGCATCTCTAGTTGACATTTTAATTTTTTAACAATAAATTAAAATATCAGGGCAGTCAAAAAATAACTGTTTATGCAATTCTGTGTAGATGACAGCTTATGTAGCTATTTTGTTAAGGAACTAAGACTATAACTATATAATAGGCATAGCCTACATTCAGTCAATTTGTGTGGATTTAGGTCAATTTCTGCAAAAGTGCTCTATGCTCATCTCATACTTCACAACAATACACCGGTCTTTCATATTTTTCATCCCATCAAATGTCTCAGGCTATAAAACCAACCAATAACAAACTAAATGCAGTTATAGGCTTCTAGCCTATATTCCTCATACTGCTTCCAAGCAACTGGGTGAGTCTATTTTTCACCCACAGTATTGATTGCTTTTAGTTTAAAAGTGACTCATTGTAATAATGCCACTTTAATAATATTAAAGATAATGCTAAATTATACACAGTATAATGTGAGTTAAAAGGGACACATTTCTGGTCTGGGGTTGATGAAGGGGTACTTAAGGCTTAGTGATGTGGCTAAGGGTGTACTGTACATAAATAAGAAACAATGGGGGAAACCGTTGTACTTATCAGTGGCAGAAAGCTGTCTCTATAAAATGCAATGTGAGATAAAACTGAGCACAAATGGTTAAATGAAGCACTGATGCACAAAACTATAGAGTGGAATACAGAGAAAAAACTCTTAAATGCCAAAGATAATCTAGACGAGTACATCAACCATTACTATTGAAGAATTTGTTCCAGCATTTAGCAATTAATACAATAACCTTGGCTTAACCCTATCCCTAATTAATAGGTATTAGCCATAAACAGTGAAAATTAAAGGTCACCTTCATAACCACTGATCCGTCATTTCAGCTAGCTTTTTTAAGGCATGCTTTAATATGAACAATGTTAATCAAATTAAACTTTCGAGCAAACTCCAGGAATGGCGCTGAAAACACTTGCACGAACCACACAGAGCAGCATGTTAAAATTGCTTCTGTGAGCTCAGCAGGGCACTGGGAAAATGGTAAATTTCAGGAGAAATTTAATAAGGAGAAATTGGCTTAAGATTACTCAGCACTTTGCTTCTAGATTAGTCTCCCTCCTACCCTTCAAATTGCACGAGTTGCTTTCAGAGTGATACAACATTGTGACATAATTACATTGTTGAAGGTGAGGCTCAGTAGAAATGGCTCCGTGCTGACACAAGACGATTTTCCAGCACATGCAAATTTACAGATGGCTCACTTTAAAGCCTGTGCTCTTCTACCATTTGAGGGACTAGTCAAAAAAAAAAAAAAAAAAAAACGTTTGCATGTTGACAAAAGGTTGCTGATTGCGAACCACAATTAAAACAAAAGGGTCATTGTGACTTTAATCCGAAATCTGTCCTTAACAACAGGCATTATGAACTGTACATACAGTACTTACAAATCATTCCTAAATCATACTGGCTTATATTAAACCATCTGATTGATGGTCTGATCGTCCCATTGGGAACGTCCATTGAGAGGATATTGAATAGTTGTCTATTCCAATGTTTAGCATATTTTCATAACTATGTGACAAGTGGTAATATCACAGCAAAGTCGTCCTCAGGGTGTAAGCAGCTGCGTCCCACCCAAAATTGCATGAGCGAGCAGAGAAAACGAAAGAAATTAAACTTGAAGCATTGATGATAACTCGTCCGCTGTGGTTATAAACAGCTTTGTGCTCTGATTTCTATCAATAACCTCTCGGTTACAAGGATCGGTAATTAAAAGGCTAGTGACCTGGAAATAGTGTCCTCGTTCAAAGATCTCCAAATGTCCGCATAAAAAGTACAACATCAAATTAGAATAGCAATAGCACAAGGCCGAGTCTTCCAGCTATAGATCTATTGATGTTCAAACACACCCTGGGGGCACATTGCCATGATAGTCCTGAGTTCACCGTGTTCCCCATTATAACCTGGTTTTGCTGTTCTGAGGGGTCAAAGTCAATCTAAATATACATTACATACGCAAACAAAACTTAGACTTATACACAGATACATGTATGTATGAATTATAAATACCACATGATCAGGTTTTACACGGATTTCTGGAATTCATGCAGCTTGAGAAAAAGGACATGTCAAATAGTAATAAATATTAAAATTCATGTTAATAAAAAAAAAAAAAAATCTCTCAATACTGTTTTTGATAATATAATTTTAATTTAAAAACTAAAAGTAAAAAAAATAAAAATAAAATAAAATAAAACAAGAATTAGTACTTTAAAAAGTAACAAATAAAATTTATAAAAATAAATGTAAAATAAATAAATAAACTAAATAAATGTTTGGAGAGAGGGAATATAATAATTATATATCCTTTTTAGGAAGCGTAATGAAACATTCAGTCACATTCAGGGACCCATTGAACACTATTGACTTCAGTTGGGGGGGGCTGACCTATCATGAAACAGTGACACACTAGCATATTAATATTTGATGTACCAGTACACCCCTTTGAGAAATCCATTTGAACCACCTAACACACTTGCTACAAAACACAAACATGATGCATATCGCTCAAAACCTGCAAATACCTGGAGCTGGATACAATTTCAGTCGTACACGAAATAACCACATTTCGCCATGAACATACTGCATGTTAAGCCGCATAACCCATCTGTGAATTATAAATGAAGCCGATCTACTGTTAACGAGAAGCACTGACCGAGGAAAATGCTAAAGATATTGAGAAGTCATAATAAGCCACTGATGTGAACAACAGCAGCCGGCATCTATGGATTTTGTCTCCAGTTACCTACACCGTTCATTGAGCTATTAGGCTCGCTTTCCTCTGCCCCTCTACTAGCACCATCGTAGGCCAAATCCACCTGCCTTTATCATTAATTAGTCCTGACAGAACAAATTTCATTTTAAATAAGAACTAAAAGGAAAAGTCGTGAGAGTACTGTATGTCAGATAAGCACAGCTCTGCTAAGATTTACAATTATCAATACTGTGCAGAGAGAGATGAGTTATCGTGTTATAAAGGACAATGCTGACCTTGCTAAACTTAAATGTAATCAAAATAAAACTAATCTGACCTTTGTGAAGGACTATATTTTATTTAAAAAAATGATATGCATTTCAGCGCCGAAGTGATCGTCATTTTATGTGACTGATTTTAAAGTTTTAAGACCTGCTTGCAAAACACTCAAATAAGCCGTAAAGTGAGACAGATTACATTGTGCTTCTCGGTTTCCATCACTGCCGCCCCCAAAGTGATTCACTAAAACATCACAATGTCATTTTCAGTGCTTGGTTTTGAAAAAGAAAAAAAAAAAAACTTAAAAAAAAAAGATCAAAATACAGCGTAAGGATTGATTACTATCCAGTACATACTCAGGCCGGTGATCTGATCTGAAAGGGGTTTGTGCTATAGGAGAGATAGTGGTGGGTTATGCATCAAACACACATATTGATTGATACCTAAACTGCTCTGAATTTAGAGTGAATGCATATGTATGCTCACAACACGTTACTTCTCTGGTCGATAAAACTTTCCGATGCATTCCAGTGCTTTAATATTTATGATAACAGCTAAATTAAGTAAAAGCTTTAAAATGCTGGGAGGTAGCATAATTGACAATTCCATTGAAAGTGCAGGAGGGTTTGTCAATATTAATTTTCTGGATCCCAAAGAAGCGTCCCAACCGATGGGTCATTTATCCACACAGCTGGGATCAAGCTCTCTGCAGCCCGATCGACCCCTACCTGACCCTCCAGGGCATGCAACAATGGCCTCGACCCCTGACCCTTAAAAGCAAATGACCTCACCCCATGAAAATCTTGGGACACTGGACTGCATGCTGTTCCTAAAACTGAGGGATGGTTCACCCAAAAATTACCATTCTGTCATTATTTACTCACCTGAAACCTTTATGACTTTGGCACAAGATGGTACAAAAAAAAAAAAAAAAAGAGATATTTATAGCAAAATGTAAAAGCTGCTCTTTTCCACACAACTGGGAAGTAGATGGTGAACATGTCTGCCAAACCAAGTTTATATCATTTTGCCACATAAACCTTTCATATGGCTTCAGAACATTTATCATATTAGTCATATTAACTATTTTTTGAATCATTTATGGCAGCATCAGTCCCCATTTACTTTTATTGTAAATGAAAGTAAGAGAGCAGCATGGACATTCTTCAAAACTTCTCTTTATGCATTCTACCAAACAAAAAGGATGTTTGGAATGACGCAAGGTATAAAAAAAAAATATTTACATTTTGTGGTGAACTGTCCTTTTAACCCGACATTGCAAAAAGGCTTTCTTTAATAAACTGATTCTACTCATGCCTGAAAAAAATAGCAAAAGCATTCAAGTTGGCTAAATTTAAGGTCAAAGTCTTGGAATTGAGCCATCTTGTAGCCGTTCTGCCTGTAAAAACGCAATATTTCACACATTAGGTTCAGGAACATACTGATGATACTCACCTTTTTTCTTTAAAAAAGCTTTTCTGGTTGCCAGGGGGCTTTGACGAACTTGCTGGTTTTGTAGAAACCTCACTGCCGTGGCAATCTGCGAAGACAAAAAAAAAAATCATACATTTGCAGCGTGAAATGAGCTCATCAGTATAATAGAAAGTCATCAGTAAATTAACTTCTCTAGAAATGAGAGGAAGACTCAGGAATTCTTGCAAGGCGGCTGAATTATTGTACATTTCCAACTCCCCAAGGTATATCATCAGCCAACAACAGGAACTTATAAAATAGCCCTCCCCCTCCCAATAAGTATATGGAGGCCAGACCACCAAACCACTTTAGAGATAAATCTAGGAAATGAGTGAATCAGCAGTTATAAAATTATCCCATCAAGGTTTGCTGAACAAATGGGGTATGGAGTTTAATTTGCCATTATCCTCTTTAAGACAAACTCCTAGCCTTAAGTGAGCAGGGACTGAAAATCTATACTTAATGCTGAAGTGCCCATCTGTATCTAATAACGGCAGAATACCTGGCTAAAAACTTCAGCGATTCTTAAAGAAGAAAATGCATTATGATCAAATCACCTAGGCTGCATGTTGTAATGACTGAGTGTTAATGCACTAGAAAATTAAATATCATCAGAACACGTGTAGTCGGAAGTGCAGCACCATTCCCATCGATTCCATCGTGTTTTCCTTCGAGATGCACCTTGATCTGCCACTTTAGCTTGCTTCTCCTAGAATTAAAAAAGGGTCTCCTCCTCAAACACCATTATAGCATGAATTTGAAGTGCGGGCTCTGAAGTGGTGCTTTTAAAGAACAGATAAACATGAAATAACATCTGGAGATAGGGGGGGAAACGCACACTCAAGGATAAAGCCGAGCCGCCTCGTTATCGCACCTGTGGTCCCTGTGATTCAATTGTAAAAGTCATCCCTCTAATAGGTTGAAAGGTTTTGATTACTGTTCTTTTTCTTTAAGCGGCAAAAGATAAAAAGTGATTGAGCGCGCTGTCTGTGGTAATCCGTTTTAGGTAATGCATTGCATATACTAAAGACCTGTTTCAATCCAAAAGGATTGCATTTTGAAAATAGGCTGAGAAGAATGTGTAATAGTCGGGCCGGCTGTATAATTCTGTGGCGACAAATCAAGACAGAGTGAGTCGGGGACCCGGTTTTCCTTTCAAAAACACATCATATTGATTTCAGCTTCAATTTATGGGGAACAACTTTGACTTTGTTGGATGAAGAAGGAAGACCAAAAGGGGGGCACTGCCGATTTAGGGAACAGCATGAGATTATGATTCCGATAATTGGAATAAGCAAGCAGGCAGGCCACATTCGTCTTCAAATATCTGAGGCAGTGTCTGCAAAGAACGCAACCTCAGTCACACCTGGTTTCAGAACACATGGGGACAATGTTTTACGTGAACATGACCTTTCTGAAAATTTCTGGATCTCTATATCAGTGTCAGAAATTAAGCCTTAGAGTTCATTTTCAGGGACTTTAGAGTTCATTATATGCCTTTACAAGTGCATATTATTCTGACCATCAACAAAAAAAAAAAAAAAAGTCATCCGTTTGTCATAGTCTAATTTATGAAAATGATATAATCAACAAAATCATACCATATATATATATATATATATATATATATATATATATATACACACTCACCTAAAGGATTATTAGGAACACCATACTAATACTGTGTTTGACCCCCTTTCGCCTTCAGAACTGCCTTAATTCTACGTGGCATTGATTCAACAAGGTGCTGAAAGCATTCTTTAGAAATGTTGGCCCATATTGATAGGATAGCATCTTGCAGTTGATGGAGATTTGTGGGATGCACATCCAGGGCACGAAGCTCCCGTTCCACCACATCCCAAAGATGCTCTATTGGGTTGAGATCTGGTGACTGTGGGGGCCATTTTAGTACAGTGAACTCATTGTCATGTTCAAGAAACCAATTTGAAATGATTGGAGCTTTGTGACATGGTGCATTATCCTGCTGGAAGTAGCCATCAGAGGATGGGTACATGGTGGTCATAAAGGGATGGACATGGTCAGAAACAATGCTCAGGTAGGCCGTGGCATTTAAACGATGCCCAATTGGCACTAAGGGGCCTAAAGTGTGCCAAGAAAACATCCCCCACACCATTACACCACCACCACCAGCCTGCACAGTGGTAACAAGGCATGATGGATCCATGTTCTCATTCTGTTTACGCCAAATTCTGACTCTACCATCTGAATGTCTCAACAGAAATCGAGACTCATCAGACCAGGCAACATTTTTCCAGTCTTCAACTGTCCAATTTTGGTGAGCTCGTGCAAATTGTAGCCTCTTTTTCCTATTTGTAGTGGAGATGAGTGGTACCCGGTGGGGTCTTCTGCTGTTGTAGCCCATCCGCCTCAAGGTTGTGCGTGTTGTGGCTTCACAAATGCTTTGCTGCATACCTCGGTTGTAACGAGTGGTTATTTCAGTCAAAGTTGCTCTTCTATCAGCTTGAATCAGTCGGCCCATTCTCCTCTGACCTCTAGCATCAACAAGGCATTTTCGCCCACAGGACTGCCGCATACTGGATGTTTTTCCCTTTTCACACCATTCTTTGTAAACTCTAGAAATGGTTGTGCGTGAAAATCCCAGTAACTGAGCAGATTGTGAAATACTCAGACCGGCCCGTCTGGCACCAACAACCATGCCACGCTCAAAATTGCTTAAATCACCTTTCTTTCCCATTCTGACATTCAGTTTGGAGTTCAGGAGATTGTCTTGACCAGGACCACACCCCTAAATGCATTGAAGCAACTGCCATGTGATTGGTTGATTAGATAATTGCATTAATGAGAAATTGAACAGGTGTTCCTAATAATCCTTTAGGTGAGTGTATATATATATATATATATCTCGTTACCTTTAAAAATAAACACATTTATGCAATATTTAATGGGAAAAAAAAAACTACAGGAAAATTACTAATGTAAAAAATAATCCAGGATATTGCAATTTAAAAAAAAAAGGGGGTTGGGGGAGAGTAATGCTAATTTGGCATTTTTGCCCCGGGCACCCATTCATTTCTGACTATGCTATATATAAATTTAGTCAGCTGGAAACTTATGACAAGAAAAAGTCCACATCATCAAACTGAAGCACATCCTGCTTCAAATGAACCAGTTCAGCTCAGCTCAGCTCAGTTCTGAGAAGTCTTCAAACATGAATCGCAAGTGAAAATCAGTATTTGAATGGATGAGGGTTTTGAGTTGTTGGAGAAATCACACAATAAGTGCCTTTTACAATCCAGAAACACGCTTTCCCCGCTCTATAAACACCACATAAACTGCATAAACCATCAATTTCTTTATTCACTGCACAAAAATGTCGTTGCATGTACAGTAAATCACATTTTACAGGAAAAGAACACTCAATATTGAGTCACCGCCAGCGAAAAAAAACGAGGCAGAATGTTTCATTTAAGATTATAAAGACAAAGGGGTCAAAATCGCAGCTCCTTGGCTTGAAATACGACTCCTTTTTGTGATTGAGACTAGCTTTTACTTGGATGGAAGGGGCACGGCATTCTTGTAAACACTTCTCTAAAAGATGGGATCAAAGTGGGATAACAAATGAGGGCGATGTCCATTTATTTTTCAAGAGTGTTACGTCTGTTCTTCAGGGAGAAGAAAAGTGCTTTTCTTTGCAGATGACATGGCTGCTTTATGCAAGTTCCACCCAGACATCTCAATCAATTATAACCACATTGCACAGATTTTAGTCTTGTCTACTTATTGACGTATAGATCACCCTCGTTGTCGTATAAGGTAGCAGCGCACAATTGTGCTTTTAAGGGGGAGAGCTGTATCACTGCATGTCAGTACAAGACACATTTGGTTTGGCAAGCAAAATATTAACTCAAATTAAAAAGGTGGGTGCATGTTTCTTTGCTGAATACCAGTAAATACTCTTTGTTAATCAACCATTATTTTCTAGTGTTTCTTGTAAGGCTAAAATTGCTAATGCACGGAAAGTGCTCCCTGTTCTAACCGATAATCTTTACAAATGAGATAAATGATCAAGTGTCAGGTGCAACCTAAAAAGTGGTGAAAACTCAATCATAGGGGCCAAGCAACATTAAGGGCCATGTCTGGAGACAAGCCTACCATGAACATGATGACTGGACAAGGTCTTGCAAATCGTGCCGTGTTGTTTATTGAGTTTGGATCGGACCGAGTTTTAACAGAGCACTTTTGCCTCACACTCGCCTTAAATTTGGAGGAGGTGGTCGTCTCCTTAACATGATGATATTGATCGGGAGGGAAATATAAATGTCCTATTAGGGCAGCCAAATTTTTAGAGACAACCTCGTATGATGCTTTCATCATTTCAGTCCCCTTTAAACAAGTTAAAAGTTCAATATCTGGTCTATACAGGGTGAATTCAGATAAATCACACCGCATTTTGACTGTCAGCTTAATGTCAAAAAGTGTCCCAATTTTCCTGAATTTATCCTACTTACCCTAAAAATTTAATTCTAAGAACAACCAGTGAATTCTGATTTTGAATTCTTTTTTCCTATTTTAAGAGCATTAAAACGCTTTGGGGGGAAAAAACACAAAAGAAATGCTGACCTGTAAGAATTAATAGGAAGTTTTGCTTATAGATGCTGCCATATAACCAGTAGATATGAGAAGGAAGACTTCCCTTGCAATTTTGCAAACAGGGAAATATACTTTTGCTCAAGGCAACACACTTACAAAAGTACTATTAAGCCAAACAAGATTAAATCAGTTGTAAATGGGGAAAAAAGGTTTTATTTCAATATCTTAATATCACAAAAGTGATCGAGACATCAAAAGTGCCTTTAACAGTGTGTGAAGAGGTAGGGATGCAACAAACTTAAATGCCTCTTAAAGAAAAGGTTTTTTTTTCTCTCTTATATATTAATAAATAAAAAAATGGGCAAATGTTTGTTTAAAATACAAATAATGTACACTTAAAAGGCAGCTAGAGGGGTCTTTTACAATTGGAGAATATAGTGAAATATGCATGGAAATGTGCAAATATAGTGATTTAAAGTAGCAAATGGTGTATCAGTTTTATCATTTTTAATCTCTTTTGCCTTTTTAATAAACTCTTAACCCAAAAACAAAGACACAGACACACCTTGAAAAATTTTTTTGTTTCAATATACGTGACAATTTACAGATTTCATTCAGTTTCATTTGTTACATAAATCTGCATTAAAAAAAAAAAAAAAAAAAAAAAAAAAAAAAAAAAAGTATAAAATGTTCAAATTTCCTCAAATTTGAAGCTTTGTCACTGCATATGATGTATGTATGAATAGCTGTGCTTATCTTTTGTTGCTTTTGTTGAACAAATCAACAAGGCATTTTACCCTGTAGCTCCTTTAGCGACAAATCAGTGCACAAATCTAAACTTTGCGGAGGGCCGTGTGACGTTGTGAAATGAAGTTGTAGACCAAAAAGTGTTCCTGACTGTATACGAGTTTGATCTTCGGCTACAGGACTGTTGACAGTAATGACCGCTCCGTGAGAAAGGACAAGAGCTATCGCAGCAGAAGGTGGGGGCCATCAGTTGGCACTTAAAAGGAAAGGGTAAAGGAAGCTAAAAGGAAATCATTAGCAGGTCTGGGGATCCAGTCTCAGCGTGAATCAATTCATTTCAAATTGCCCTGTACATTTGTGAAGAAGCACCCCTGATATAATAAAGGCCTAATAGACACTGATCCAATTGTGTTAGGTTGGTCTCATATTCCTACAAAACAATGGTTTCAGAAGAAGAGAGAGGGAGAAAGAGACCGTAGTCGACTTTCTATATTAATTAACCTCTCTCGTGAATGATTCCATGACATAGATGGATATCTAGGACGCTTTAAGCGCTCCGACTCTCTGAAATTGCAATGCGGGTTTCCATGCAGTCATATTCCTTTCAACTTCTGATGGGTTGATGCACAAAATGCTGTTTTTAATCTTTTATAATTAGATCTTAAAATGCCCTTCTAATTATGACAACTTCCGCTTTAAATGACCTTTATCGAGGAGAGCCTACTGAGCAAACCGGGTGTGCATGAGAGAGAGAGAGAGAGAGTTCATCTAAAACAGCTGTATGAAATCAATTCTTACTGATCAACTCCACACCCACACGACACAGACATTATATCAATAAACCTTTACCATTCTTCATATAGCAGTATTTTATTTTTGATTTCTTTTCTTTTGACTGTGATTTTTGGAAGAATTGATGCCATTTCAAACCTTCCTGCAGAACAGAAGGAAAAATGTCAAATGTTTTATACATGCAATGAAAGTCCGCGGGGTCCAAAACAACATTGAAGAAAAAAATCCTGAGATATTTTCTAAAACATTTTCTTGCGTTCCACAGAAGAAGGAAATTCATACAGGTTTGGAATGACATTCGGGTGAGTAAACGATGACAGAATTTTCATTTTTGGGTGAACTATCCCTTTAAAATGTTCTGCCTCCCCCTCGTCATCATCACAAAAATCTTAGCAGTCACTCCAACCGGTCTTCAGCATAACTGTGCAGTCTGTTTACGACTTTCAACTACTGAAAAAAGTGCATGAAAAGGGAATATCTCAGTCAGTTATGCCTTTACCCATCTTCCTTATGCAACCAAATCCAGTTTCAAAAGGTCACATTCGTGATAAATAGATATATGCAAAAAGAGCCATTACTGATGACAAAGTAGAGCGACACACATTTTCCATGTGCTGCGAGTGGATTGAGCACAGAGACCCGCGATTACAGTGCTGATATTCAAATCACGGTGGAGGCAATTTTTTATGAATGTTCTGAACTTTGACGACTTAAAGGTCACAACAAAGTTTACCACCAAAACAAAACAAAAAAACAATAAATACAATAGCAGAGAAAAAGACAGTTCTGTTATATGATATACAAAGATTTGAAAATAAGCAAAAGTATGTAGGAACTAAAGCCTTCTGGACAAAATTTCCACCAAACAGACTTTCCACCAAAGAACTTCCATGATTTTTAACAACTTTTAGTTGTTTTTGATGACTGGATGTGGATAAGGATTTTTACTTCATATAAATTATATGTCATTATCCAAACAAATATGTTAGAATTAGGCATAACTAAAAAAATATATATGACTACAGAAATACCCATGATCTGGACAACATTTCCACCAAACAGACTTTCCACCAAAGAACTTCCATGATTTTTTCACAACTTTTACAGTTGTTTTTGATGACTGGATGTGGATAAGGATTTTCACTTTATAAAAATTATATGTTATTATCCAAATAAATATGTTAGAATTAGGCATAACTAAAATATATATAGACTACAGAAATACCCATGACCTTGTAAAATTGTATTTCCAGGACTATTTATTTACAAGTCTGGAAATCACAATTATGAATTTCCCTTATATTTCCAGGATTGTGGAAACCCTGCAAAACATAATTTGTTACCAAATGCATGACATCAACAGCATATCATGCTATTTCACTTTCACAGGAAAGATTGATATTGAAAAGAACAAAATTAAAACGATAAAATATTATAAATATATACATAAATAAATATAAAACCGGACTGTTATTTAAGCCTAGTGGAAAGTCACAGGTTTATGGCGGCACTGATACACATTTGACCACACACAGATGCACATGCGCTTAACAAACATAGACGTTTGCCAGCGACTTGCCTCACTCAGCCCAGGCTAATCTGTAACACTAGCCTAACTAGTACTCAATACTTTCGATTACAGACCTGAAATATTTCCTCTTAACATGTAAATCAATAGAACACGGTAAAGCAGAGCATTTGCTGGAAACATTTCTGTTAATGTGGGGCAAATTTATCTTAATCGTTATTATTAACTGTTGGGAGATATGTCCAGCTTTCACATGTGATCATTTGTTTCCGCTAATGAGAGAGCCAAAGTGTCTGCGGTGCCGGAATTACACTTCTAACGCATTTTGCCGGCTCACTGAGGTGTTTGATATAAGACCTACTAGTTCATATGGCTAATTCAGTGTGGTTTTAAAAGATTTTTGACCAAAAAAACCCAAAAAAGAGCTAGTTTTGGGGTGTTCATTTAATCTGATCTCTTCAGGGAGAGAGAAAAAAAGATACCTAACTTGCTCGATAAATAATAACAAATCTTACACTTATTAAGATTCTTGTCTTTTTTTTTTTTTTAAGGTCTAATCTTGAGGTTCTGCTTTAAAAAAAAAATGCATTTATTTTTAAATACATTCATTATGATTTTTACCATTCATTTTGGACATACTTCAAAAAACATCTTTTAAAAGTGTAAAATCTGTGTACTAGAGGCGTTTGATATAAGGCAGAATACTAGTTTATTTGGTTAAATTAATTTAATTTAATACTGCTTAAATAATAACAAAATGTCACACTTAAAAAAAAATTTGACAGGAATCTTGAGGTCTAAAGGTCAAAATAACCTTAAAAAAATATGAATAGATTTTTTTTACATAACATTTTAACATTCTTTTTAGATATTTTTTGAAAGAAAAAAAAAACATGTGAAGTGTGTGTATGAGAGAGAAAGAGACAGAAAGATGAAACTGTGGCCCCTGGACTCGGCAGTGAGGGGAAAAAAAAAAAAAAAAAAAAAAAAACAGTACTTAGCCCAGCTCACCGCAAATATTCCAGCAGTAATCCAGTAATGGATACTTCCTCAGCTCCTCAATTGGTCAAAATGTTTTCATACAATAATTTAATTCAGAAACACTTTTACAAAGCAAGAGTAATCAATTTTAATTAGTTGATTCCCCCCCAATTGTATAAAGTTTAATGTACTGCCATCGATCCTCTCTTTGTTCTTTAATGCAGTGCTGCTTTCCTGTAATTTGAGGCATTTTTTTCTCTACTTTTACAGTCAATGATGACATTCGGTGACAGGACGTGCAAAATGTCTCCGAGTTGCAAATGAACAGGGCGTAAACACACACATACACACACACATACACACACAGCCAGTGTAATTTATAACAAAACCTGGGGGGAAAAAGCAAACATCCGATTTCAAGACAATCTAAAGGAAACAGAGCATAAATTAATAGCAGCCTATCATGACTTGGTGGCACATCCTAATAACACGTTGCGATCCGGCTCATAGATAAACACAAAGGCGGTCTTAAACCCGACGCTGGATCCTTGTCCTTCATTTTCAGAGACACTACCACCCTTCACATCTAATTAGCTAATTGAAGCAAAATGAAAACAGCACCAATGGCAACAACGGCGCACTCATGTCCAAACCCCACAATGCGGGGTTTATGGAGAGGAAGGAAGAGCCTTCTTGTCAGCTACGACTGCCATAACCCTGACGAGTGTCTTCCCTCTCCACTCCAGACGCCCACCTAGCACACACACACAAAATCAAAGTGTACAATTTTGTGCCGCCGTCTCTTACACTAAACTAGATAACAGACATATAGTACATTGACAATTAAAAGGGAAATGTGCTTGCCAGTGGTTAGTTGATTAGGCATAAGCACAATATGACACTGAGAGGGGACGGCCACGCCACCGGCAGACAGATTGTGACATTCCGGTGACATTATCATCTCACGCAGCTTGTATTAAATAGCTCGGGACGCTTATTGCACGTTGTGGATCAACAGTTTTGCGGTCTTCAAAAAGGCGAAGAATTGGTGCTGTGACTCTCTTGCTCGGTGACCCTCCTCATTAGTCTGAGGGTGGCTGAGATGGAAACAACTGGATGGAGAGTAAAAAATAAAGTGTTGAGTAAAACAAAAGCACACGGTATGGGAGATACAGTTTGTAGAAGGAAGAAAAAAGGCAAAGAAAGTTTAAAGAAGAGAGATCAGACAAGGAAAGAGACAAAGACAGGGCAACCTGGCCTCTCACGGCTCTATGGGTACATCTCAGAAGATGAATACCACCATCTACTGGCTGCGAAGGGAAGTGTGTGGCTTGTCCAAGTGAACCGACAGGCCTCCCAGGCTTTGTGATAGTCAGAGCTGTCAGGAACGATTAGACGACAATGGAGCTCGCATTTAAAGAGAAACTCAGACCACAATCAGAGTCACATGACTGAGAAGAGTAGTAAGTCTTTAATCCACCAATGAGATTAGGCCTCCTTCAAAACCACCGTGGCACAGCAAACCAATAAAAAACACTATTCAGGTTTGCAGTTTTAATTTAGTGCATCCAAACAACTGGGAACATTTTAATTACTGTAGTGACTAAAATTGCATTAAAAAAAAATGAGTTGGGTTTTGTTTTTCTTGCAAAATGGGTTGGAAGGGTTACAAAATAAAAGCGTAGCAGAGTGATTTATGCTTGTTGACTCATATGGAGAATTGCTGTTACTCAACTGAAGCCACAGAATCTGAGAAATGCTTGTCTGCGAGAATAATAGTGCAATTTCTAAAGGTTCAGCCAGAATGTACAGGTTTTACTGCATTATTGCCCAAAGCATTTGTGCGGTATGATGGTGCCACCCAGCCCTGTTCTCAAACCTGCGTATAAATCAGTTGAGTTTGTGCAAAAACTCTCTTGACCCTGCCCAGGCAACAATAACCACGGCAACAAGCAGGGATCCGAACACATGCAAAAGTTCAAACAAGATTGACAGATCAGACTGGCTTTCAAAGGGAAGTTGCATATAGACACACCTTGATTGTTCAACCCAAAATGAACAAATGATGACAGAATTTTCACCCTCATGTCGTTCCAAACCTGTATGACTTTGTTTCTTCTGTGGAACACAAAAGACAGAACGCTTTTGTCCATACAATGACATTCAGTGAGGTCCAAATCAACATTCATTGTATGGACCAAAAAAAAAAAAAGAACTGAACTATTTTTCAAAATATCTTCTTTTGTGATCCACAGTGTGGGGGTAAGTAAAATGATGACAGACTTCTCATTTTTGAGTGAACTTTCCTTTTAAAAGCAACTTAATTAATAGTAAACATGTGAATTATTACAATTCAAAATGGCTTTGTTGCAGTATCGGATGCAATATGTGCTCAATACGTATGGCTCTACGTGAGTCTTTGCAGTGGCCGGAGATGACCTGCACTGGCTTTATGGGGCATGAGGATCCAGACGTGTACGTGTGTGTGTGTGTGTGTGTGTGAGAGAGTGAGAGAGAGAGTGTGAGTCCTGCTTCAGTGTCACAGCATGGCGTGTTGGAGCCCAGGGGCTGCGCTGGCAGGCCACTCACTGACAGACACACACCTGCTCTGACATTTCCTGCCGACCTTGACTGAGAAAAACACATGACAATACCTCTCCGTTGAGTCCCACAGGACTGTCGTCACTCTCTCTTGCTCTCTCCCGAACTCCTTTAAAGGAATAGTTCAATCAAAAACTCAAATTCTGTTATCGTTTATTAATTTCTCATATCACTCCAAACCTATATGACTTACTTTCTTCTGTGGGATACAAAATATCATCTGTGTGACAAATAGAGTGAAATGTACAGCTTTAAAATGTATTTATATAACTGGGACCGAATCATTGAGTCAGCTCTATAACCTAAAACAAATTATTCAGACAGTTTTGTAGACTGATTAATTCAAAAAAAGAAACATTTGTTCACAAATCAGACATTGTTACTTCGATACAAAGGTTTTCAAAGACAAACTCATGTTTTTGAACAGAACACATTTTATTCAATCAGAATTCAGAGATTTGTTTTACAAATACACTACCGTTCAAAAATTTGGAGTCAGTAAGAGTTTTGTTTTTGAAAGAAGTCTCTTCTGCTCACCAATGCTGCATTTATTTGATCAAAAATACAATAAAAACAGTAATATTGTGAAATATAATTATGTTATATTATGTTATATATTAAAATGTAATGCTGAATTTTCAGTAGCCATTACTCCAGTTTTCAGTGTCACATGATCCTTTAGAAATCATTCTAAAGTTGCTTAATATGTTTGTGGATACTTTGTTACATTTTTTTCCAGGATTCTTTGATAAATAGGTTTAAAAGAGCAGAATTTATTTGAAATATAAATATTTGTAACATTAAATATGTCTTAACTGTCACTTCTGATAAATTTTGTCCTTGCTGAATAAAAGTAATACTTAAAAAAAAAATCTGACTGAACCCCAACTTTTGAAATGTAGTGTATAAATATATTTGTACAAATTTGAGATCTTTTCTAAAGCTTGAAATCTTCAGCTCACATTCTTTCTAAGTGCGTGGGGAAAAATGGCCAGTACAATCTTCAAAATGTCTCCTTTTGTCATACAGTTGTGACCAAATAAATGACAATTTTCAACAACGACCTCATCTTCAACTACAAGAAAATGCAGCAAAAATAGAGGAGCAAAGTTGTGTATGTGATAAATAACAGGAAGGTCTCTGAGGTTGCTGACAGCTCTCACCTTTCCCCCAGCTCTTTCACGACCAGCTTCTCAGCAGAAATGGCCACTGCTGATTAACCAGGGAGTCCACCCAAAATGATGACATGTGCCACATTTAGCACCTATTCCGAGTGTTTAGGCCTGTCTGCCATTCTCTTGTTGTCACAACACTTAAAGCCCTCGGGTCACTGGTCCAGGTGTTTGACAAGGCTGCCAGCAGATACATGCGGGTTCCTGTTTCTCATCTGACTTTTAAGAAGTGTTAATAACAAAACAGAATTAATCTAATAGGAATCTGAATCTGATAGGGCTCCTGATGATATACAAAGAGGAAAAAAGGTTTGTTTGGATACATGCGAGTCCTCAGATGGACAGAAGTACTTTTTTTGATTGTACAGCACACACACCTGACTCAATCTGCACAGCAAAGAGAATTCATCAACAACACTGCACTTACTAGAGCCCAGAGGCAACTGCGATTTTATATAAGCAAGTTCAAGCAGCGCCTTTGCCCTTTTGAGACCTATAAAACGCATAGTTAAAGGCCCTCGGAGGGGGATTTACTCTGAGCGGAGCAAGTACAGATCTATAATACAGTCTCCAGCAGCCCCTAGTGCTCAGAAAGGGGGAAGCAACAGGTGCCCATACACCCGCATATCAAATACACACATACATATATAATAACTGCAATTGCTCTTTTGCTAATTTTCTACCTATTCTTATTACCTTTTTTCCACAACTTCCTGTACATTTACGGAGCTCACTCACTTCATAAGACCTTTTACATGCCATAATGCAGCTCACTTGACTGATTCCTGATTGGCTTGTTAAAGCTGTAATCTACCAGCGCCACACAGAGAGAAACGAGAAACCTATTAGCATCTTCTCTACATTATTTTTCATCAAACTGGTTAAAACTGACACGTATTAATTAATATCTATTACTCGTTTTTTTTCCCCTTTGAGCGGGTAAGATGTTGGGTTCGAAGGGGGGTGGGCAATTAGTTGAACAAAATAATCAAAATAGTGTTTTTGAATGAGCGCTGATAAATGTCCTGCACCATCCCATCTCAGAGAGCGAAGTGCAATATATTCTTGCTGTCACGTTCTATTAAACAGCTATTACAGTCTTGATAGAACTATTAGTCACTTCATTATTAATAACATTAATGTATTTACATTTTAGTGTACATGCCAGTTTTCCAGCAATAATTTATGAAGTCGACTTCAAATATTTCATAATGTTCCTCCATCTGAGCCTTTTTGAGCTTATTATTGATTGTGAAAACAGACTGAATTTTTATGTTCTCCCTCTGCCGACCTCACTCACTTTCTTAATGTATTGGCGAGGGGGCCTGTGCATTAAGAGACTGAAACAAAGTGCATTTACATCTGAAGCATAACTTCATAATTTACATTCCAACATTTATTAAAGGTGACAAATGAGTGTTTGGTCCACTCGCGCTTTTCCACAATACGGCACTTATTCAATCCGCATAAATTACGGCGAGGGATTGAGAGTGCTGGTGCAAATGATTCTATTACATTTATGTGGCGGTACACGCATGTGCCCGCAGAGGTTATTCGGGGGGCGGGCATCCTGTTTATGAACTAATCCATAAAGTGGCTACCTACAAAAAGAATAAAAAGTGTGGAATAATGTATAAAAGGCTGTGTCGGCATGCTTCTATGGGAATCCTGTTAGAGCAGAGCAAAGAAGACTAGAGTACAGTACACTGGAGAGAATTAGAGTAGTGAGATCTGGAGTAAAGTAGACTAGACAAAAATTACAGTACACTGGACTGTACAGTTAAGTGCACTGGAGTAGAGTACAACAAAGTAAAACAGACCAGACTAAACTAAACAACAGTACAGTAGACTAGGTCAGAGGTTTTCAGACTTGTTGATGCCAAGGAGCCCCCTAATTTGATGACCCCCTTGTGAGGGACTCACTAGGAAAATAATGTTTTTTCCCCTGCATTTATATTGTGAGAAAGTACAAGATTATTAAGATAATAATTTAAATAATTGGCATTGTATGAAGCAAATTGTTACAATATATTTAAAAGTATTTAAATTAAAAATAATAATAAAAAAACAAGTTTGAAACCCCAGAACTACACTTTAGCAAGCAGAGTGAAATATCCAAATTTTATTAAATATATTATACAATTCTAAAGAGTAAAAATATTTAATTAACATTTACACTAACATTAACAATACACACTTATACAGTTACCTCTAAATACACATTTTGTAATTTTTTCCCCCACAAATTTTACATGGACCCCCAAACAGAAGACAGTATGTTTCCATTACATATTTGAGCAAAACTTTTGCGATATTTCCTAATGTCGATAAACTATTTCGTAATGACGGCGTTTCCATTAACTGATGATACTTATGCTACTAAAACATAATTTTTTCCCTCTCGCGATAAGTCATTCCAGAAAACATGGCGACGGATGTTGGTAGGTTTACGTATAAAATCGCAGCCACCGCACTTGCCATTATTTTTAATGGAAGGAGACATAGGCGTGTTATCCAAACATTAATGGCAAGAAAAGCCCCTTATACTTGGGAGCGGCCACGTATGAGGTGTCTCTGGGAGGTTATAGTACGCGATTTCACAGAGGAACTATGGATTCAGAATTTCCGGATGAACAGATCAATCTTTTTGAGTTGTGCAATGCAACATGGCAATAAATAATCTCGTCTTCTGTCCAAGCATACCGCGCCATCTTTAAAAAGTTTCCATTGCAGTTTTGCGAAATACTCCTTTTTTTTTTTAATTGCCTGAAAAACCACCATGCGAGTGTAAAAACTTTTTTGCGATATATGGGAGTTTTTGCTAAATTTATTATTTTAAAATATTGTATTTTCAATTTGCGCAATTTGAAGGGTAATGGAAACGCAGCTAGAGACTATGGTAACTTAGCAATGTTGCTATGATCCAGCATGTTTTGTACATTTTGTATTTTTATACTGATGTTCATTAATGTGCATCATTTCTATTGCATAAACAAACATACTAAACAAACAAATAAATAAATAAACAGCACCATCTTAAAACCCCTGGACAAGACTAAACTAGTACAGTAGAAAATAGTACACAAGACTAGATAACAGTAGAGTACAGTACAATGGAGTGAACTTGAAAGAGTAGAGAAGCGTAGACTACCTGAATGCACACTAACGTCTTATTTCTGGATGGGAATCAGAGGATCAGACCAAACCTAATGCACAACTGCCACATCAGGGGGTCTTCCATAAACCTTTCTGTCCTATTGGTAAGAGATGTGTCCAACATGTGACATTCAAATCAGGCCAAACTTTACGTACTGTGAAAGGAAATTAGCATTTGCCATAGTATTCAAAAGCAGATCATAGCAAACCCTGTGCTCCTGAACACAACTCTGGCCCAAAGTCTCAGTCGTGATTAAACAGCCTTGCCTCTTCCCATGTTAATATTCCAGTACCGATAACCACTATAAGTCAGCGTGTAATGTTAAATAATTATAGAGAGGAGCATTTCAGCAGTGTAGTTACAAATGCACCATGGGAATCCCTCCATTTAAACAAATAACAGGCGCTGCAGGGGAGTTGGCAGATGAATTAACAGCTAATAACTTACTGCGCAGGCAGATAAAGAACAGTCCCAATGTGTCAATTACATCACATTTTTCTCTGATTTCTAGACTTCCAAACATAATTGCGCACTTCAAAGAGGTACAACTAGAAAAATTTGGCATTCGCAGTGCACAGAGAAGACTCCCTTCTCCCTTATTCATTTGATCAAACGCTACCAGAAATCAGAGGAACGGCTGTAAAAACTAGACGTTTCCAAACTAAATGCTGGCTGCCGGTCGGTCCTTTCTCCTGACAGATCCTGGGAGTCAGAAACACAGGGCTTTAGTCCCACTCCTGTTCATTAAAGTCACAGGGACAGGGCCTGCAACGAAAAAGATGCTGACATATCAAAGGCTCTCTGTACCTGCATTACCATAGTCATTTACTTATTAAAGCAGAGATGTTTCCTGTCAATCAGGGGGCCATCATGTCTCCTCATTTGCAGCGGAAAAACTGGCATAATTGCTTCTTAGACTAATCAACACAACTTGGAGTAATTATGCCTTGAAAGTGACATTGGAGGGTGAGGGGGACGCGTGTGTGTGCGTTCAAGAGGGCTGACGGGGGAAGGCAGTCACTGATTCGACCTGATCGTCAGTCATATGGCGAGTCCCTCTCTTTCCATCACATGCTTATACCTCTCTTCGACGTGTCTGCTCGACTTCGTATCTGCCGCCAAGGAGAACCTTCACATCAAACGGAAGTAATTACAAAGCGCAACCCAAACTGGTGTCACAGATCTCCTTCCATGCTCTTTAAAAACACGGCTACGCTATAATTAAAATCCTGTCATATTTCCATCATCGTGTCGGGCCAACATATAATGACACAGTTCAGCAGGCTACAGCAAAACTAGAAATTACAGATCTGTACTTGCAGTTTTGTTGGCATTAATATATTTGCAGAGACTTTACAAATTACGGGACAAGTATGAATTATATTTTATTGATTTCTGGGTAATCAAAGAGTTCAATTAAAACCTGCCTTCAAAGTGGTTGGCAAACTACGGACATCTGAAGGGAAGTGCTGAAAATAAACTGCATTTCCATGCAGAGCGGCCAAACCTCATCAGGTCATTGAGCAATGTGAAAGGAGGATAGTGTAACGTTAAACTGTGTCATACAAAATTAATCTAGACCCATGGAAAAGCAGCAGACGGGGAGAAATACGCACTGACAAACAGAGACGCACCTCATAAAAGAGGATTTAATTAAGGAACCTTGGAGAATTTAATGGTCTATAACCCACAATTTCCTAAATTCAAGACATTCTCAGTCATTTTGACAGGCCATAAAAGTAAGTAAGATGAAGCAAGTGTATTTGGCTTGGAAAATCTTGGCTTTGAGAACAATATGACACAGATTGTAATGTTTAACAGGCTAGATGTCAACACAATTTCCTAACAAACATTCGATCTGCGGTCACACTGAAGACAAACTTTAATTATCAGCTTATACAAGCAAACACGAAACCATCATGAAAGCTTGTGACTGACGAATGGCAAAGCCTCGTTCTGATGAAGTGGGCGGTCATCAGAAGAAATGGACAAATAACCAGAGACGCTGGTGACTCAGGCAGTTTTAATTGATTTCCGTGAGCTTTGACTCACCTGACAAATCTAATGAATCTTCCCACATGAGTGCCAAACAAACAAAATGCTGGACGTCACATGACGTTAAGAAACTAGAGCCATTTGGAGACAAACAATGCAAACAAACGCAGCTCCTACAAGGATTTTAAAATGACATATTGTGTACCACACATTCAATATAATAATAATAATATAATATAAGATAGGCTGGTCATTAGGGCTGCAACATATTGGAAAAAACTTACATTACGATATTTTGTTTTTCTGCAATATATATTGCGATATAAAAACAATTTCACCAGATGATTTGAATAGCTCTATTTGAAAATTAATCAATCATTCTAGAATAATAGGGGTGATTTTGTAGGGGAGTGAATCTGCATAGATAATTATAAACAAATTACAAGCATAGATAAATACAATAGAAGAAAGATAAAAAAGTGCTTTATGTTTTTCAGGTAAATCTAACAGTATTCAGGTACAGAAATTCAATAATAAAATGCAAATAGCAGTCTTCACTAGCCTATATAAATGAAATATAACTAATATAATCAAATAATACATTTTATAAAGCTACAAAAGTCATTTTCTCTTTCTCTTTTGTTGCTGCCGGTACACAAGGCTGCTGTCCCTTTAAAGCTGGGCATACACTGTGCGATTTTCGTCCGATTTCAAGCCGAATTCTGACTCGTGCGACTCTTTTTTTTGGGTCGGGCCGATTTTCAGCTTTGTCGTGACTCGTGCGTCGTTTGTCGTGAGGTGTTCGTGCAGTGTACAGGGGGAAACGAGAGGCGAGAAACCTCTCCCGATCGGCAATCGGATGGTCGGATTAATTTCTGGCATGTCAGAAATTCTGGTCGCCCCTCGTGAGGTTATCGCACAGCTGAAGCAGAGCTACGAACTGATTGCCCTATTTTCCCATCACTGCGCCTGCGCAAAAGCAGAAGTTGAACCATTTCATCTTTAATGCAGCAAGAAAGAAAACGAAAAGAGGGAGATCTTTAAGTTCTGTAGGCAGCTATCAAATAGCAGCAATTTAGCAAACGGTTGCTTACCTGTTGTTGTTCGTGTTGTAAAATGGATAATCTAAGTCTTCCAAACCACCGTGAAGCGAAGCCTATCCAGCGCCTCTTTTATTAATTTAGCTACTTGATCATTAATTGACTTGTTTCACTTTCACACTTCATTTACTCATTTATTTAATATTTACTTTTTATATTTATTTTATTATTACAGGAAATGTGCACCGTTGTCCATCATTTGACAACTGGTGATAAATAAAAATGTCACGTCGCAATATTGAAATGCATTTTTTCGTTTTAAATCATGAAGGCGAGTGGATATCACGCAATGTGCAATGTCGGTGAAGTCTCAAAACCAGTCAATTATTCATTACAGATTACAGAAAGTGAAAGTCAAATCTGATGAGCTTCGGTGCATATTCTCAGAGACAACGAGAGATAAACTACTTATGCTGATAACGTATGCTAAGATATACCTGTCTTATTTTATTTTCTTAATATTTCTCTTGTGGCCCATATAGCCTAGTGAAAAAAATGAGAAGAGAAGTAGGCCTATTTTGTGTTAAACAGTTTAAAGCTGCTCTTTTCATTGAGACTGATATATTGCAGTGTTCTGACATATTAAAGACTGTTAATCATTTTAATTAGGCCTATAATTCATTGTATAATCGGCCTAAATGTTTTTAAATAATTTAATTTTAATGAGGAGTAAGCTAATCTATCTAATATTTTATTATGCAGCGATGTTATGAAATTGTTGCGGGGCAAATGTAAAATCAGTTTAATAATAAAAGTAGGCCTACCCTAATAATAATAATAATTTAATACATAAATTGGAAATGCTAAATCATCTTGATATCGATAGCTGTTGCATTTGACCATAGGCTATCTCTCTAGTACACCACCATATCATTGTCTATCGGCGCAACCTGGCACGGGGGTTTATCGCGCATATTTCACGTACAGTGTGAGCAGTCAAGTCACGCTCGACGATAGGACAGTACAGTGTGAGCACATAAATCGTGAGCTTTGGCTTTACATCACATGCGATCTACTCGTACAGTGCGAGTAGGTAACAGCCTGGTCTCATTGTTAATACGTAGGTATTAATACATAACTTTCAAAGAGACAAAACGTACGTTTTTGTACGTTTGGAGAAGTGCTAAAACGTAGAATATGGACGTATTGGCAACATTTAAACGTAGCATTATTACGTTTTTACAGCTAAAAAATTTAAAATATTTACAAATCCGTCATGAAATCTTTTTTTAAGAATACGAATCTTTATACGAGTAAAGATTCAAATCTTTTTTTATATATCATAAAGATATGTATAATTTCCCTTTTACCATTTTATAGATTAATGTAAGATCCCTTAGCACTACCCACAAACCGAAACATACCCATTTTAAACAGACTATAAAAGAGAATAAAACTAGCTAATTCTAAACCTACCCATAACCATTTATTAAAACTACGTAGTTATAAATAAAAGCATAACAGACAGACAAGTGTAATCACAATAATTTATTTATTGCGAAAATGTCAAAAGCGGTACCAAAAGTAGTTCAAATGACGATGTGTTGCAGTCGCAGTCCTCTCTGGCGGTATATAGTAGTTTTGTATGGGGTACAGAGCAGAATGTAAATTATTAATCAATGAAAATATTAATCCGGTTTCACACTGTGAAGGCGCGCATTTCCCCATTTCAAATACACATCGACTCGACTGAAACACTGCATGTCACAATCTGTGACGAAGCAGGTGAGAGCCAATGAGCGTTCGATACCACTGCCGTAAATCATGTCGTAATGCTTCATGAGGGCGCAATTTTTGAATTTGAATTCATCATAACGTGCGCGGGATTTGACGTTTACGGTCGCTGCTGAGAATGAGATGAAGGTCGCTGGATAAAGGGCTGAATTTGGATCTGTTCCTCGCAAACATATGGATTATAAAGATTAGGATTACAGCGAATGAATAAAATTGAAAAATCGAAAAAATCTTATGATCGTCAGTTGCTATAGGAGAAAACGCCTTTTTGTCTTACGGCAAACAAACTAGACCTACTACAAAATGGTTAAACGATTACAGAAATGTTATTCATCTTAAGGTTTTAAAATACAGTCTTCTTTAACATTATCAAAGTTAATCATCCAAAATGAGTTTGCAGCAGAAGTCACGAACAGAGCAAAATGTTATTTTATATTAAGTAGATTAGTAAAATGCATTTAATAAATGCGACTGAAAACATGTATTGATATGACAATTGAATACAATAGAAACAAAACATTAATGCCACGATTTTAATATTCATACATGGGAGCTGGTACACGTTCACACTTGGATACATAAATAATTGACGTTTCAGTGCTGTCAATACGTCAATATTGTACGTTTTAGTGTGTATGAAAACGTAAGTAAATGTACGTGTGGTAGAATCACACTTTGCGTAAAAATACACACGTATTCTCACACTGCGCGATGTGACTATCCCAGATGCGCACATCGCGATATCGATGCTAAAACGATATATCGTGCAGCCCTACTGGTCATGTTTTTGCTGCTGTCATTCTAGAGAAAACACCACTGTGATTATAATGGTGCTAAATATTCTCTCTCAATGGTTTTTATGGTTAACATAAAAAATGCTAAATAAAATGTAAAAAGCACCATTTTTTAATTTCATAACCTATTTTTATGTTGTTTTATATAAAATATTAACATATAAAAATAGAAATGTCATTAAAAAAAACTAGGCCTATAAATAAAAATAAATAAAAAAAATATTAACTATCAAATATAATTTAAACCTTGAAATAAACAGAACGTTTTAGAAAATGTAAACAAGCTGTACATTTGAATTTATGTATTAATTTTTTTACTTAAAATTGCCAATAATATCATTTGCATTTTCACAACTTTGTTTTTTTCTTTTGGACCCCAAAATAGTCATGGCCAAAAGTTTTGGCAGTAAAATAAATTTTGTGTTTGCTGCTTTAGTATTTGTAGATTATTTTTTTTTTACAAGTTTCTATGGTATACTGGAAAACAGTGATAAGCATTTCATAAGTTTAAAGGCTTTGATTGGCAAAATCAGCTTCTGGTCCAAATCCTGACTGATGGCGACCCATTATTGCTTTATTTGTGCTTGGAGTTGATCACAATTTGTGGGCTTCTGCTTGTCCACTTGTCTTGTGAGGATTGACCACAGGCTCTCACAGGATTAAGATCCAGGAAGTTGCCTGGCCATGGATCCAAAATTTCAATGTAATGATCTCCGAGCCACTTCATTATCACTCTTGCCTTGTGACATGATGCTCCATCATGCTGGCAAATGCACAGATCATCACCGAATTGCTCCTGGATCGTTGGGAGAAGTTGATCTTGCAGGGCGTATTGATACCATTCTTTATTCATGGGAGTGTTTTGGAGCAGAATTGTGAGAGAGGCCACTCCCTTGGATGAAAAGCAGCCCCACACATGGATGGTCTCAGGATGCTTCACTGTTGGCACGACACAGGACTCATGGTAGTGTTGACCTTTTCTTCTAGCCTGCTGGACACTCTGGGATGTCCCGAAGCCTTCTTCAGTGCAGTTGAATCTCTCTCCTTGAAGTTCTTGATGATCCGGTAAATGGTTCTTTCAGGTGCAATATTCTTTGCAGCAATTTCCTGGTCATTTTGTGCCAGGGTCAAAAAAACTGTGAAATTTGGGTTGTGTAATAAAGTTCTTTTTTTCTTCTTTTTTTTGGCCAATGAAGCTTTTTGCAATTATTTAAAATGCATCTGATCACTTCTGCACAATAACATAGAAACAATGTGAATCAACACCACAACAACTGAAGCAGCAAAAATTTGTCACTGCCAAAACTTTTGGCCATGACTTTACCATGGTATTTAGGGGTTAAACCGATCGTAGTTGATCCGTGATCCTAAACACAGTCGGTTATGTCTTAAGCGAACGTAAACAATTGAGAAATAAATCGAATGTATATTATTATATTGGAACAGTGCATTAGTTCTTAATGTGACAGCAGCCTATAAATACTTTCTGTGACTGTTCACTTGCCTTTAATAATGTTTGAACTTTATTAGTTAAGCTAGTAGTTTTTGCTGTGGTATTGAAGTATTTAAAAGACTTTGACATGAGAAACATGAAAAAAACTGGAAGATTTGATATCTCAGCAAAGAACCCCTTAACAGATTATAAACGAAAACTGACTGTCAAAAAAAAAAAAAAAAAAAAAAATGAAGAAAATATAAAGAAAAGAAATGGGCTTTTCATGTGGGAAGATGTCCGGCCATAAATCTGCTGAATTTGGCCTCAGGGGGACCGGCTCCAGAAATCTGGTCCAATAGCACACGAGACCAAAACCACAATGTAAAGAAATCTGGGCGCCACTCGTCTTTATCTTCTCAGCCTTTTCAAAGAGAACCAGAAAAATATATATATGACCAACATCAAAAAAACCTAACCGTTTACAGTTATGGAAACTACTTGAAAAGAGGCTAAATAACAATCACTCAGACTTGTGTAATAGAGGCAGGCCGAAAACAACTGAGGATTCGAGAGACGCCATTTCACGGTTCAAACGCAAAACTGGGATTTCTGGTTTGTGTCATCCCTCAGTCATTTAATGAGCATTTCACAGCAGTAAACAAACACATTCAGTAGGGGACTTTGCAGATGGAGTTGTGAAATTATACACAGTGGGGCTTGAAGAGGAGGCCGGGTCTCATCTATTCACCTCTAATCTGGTAAATTGAGTCAAAAAGGCTGACTGAAACAGGAGAATGACTCGAGCCAAAAGCTGTAAACACATTTTCCGAAGCCCCTGATCTGCAGACTTCAAGCATGCACAATAAATCTGACGTGAAATCATAATTATAAAAGCAATTAGCTGACCCTGTGCCGCTCGCCCTTGGACGTGACAGTGAAAATTCACACAGAGCCCCTCCAAGGCGGCTGGGACAAGGTTGGTGGGGGCGGAAAAGTGCAACACAGCAACAATAAAACCGCAGACCTTTCCTATATCATTAACCACAAGCTCAAACAGCTCAGGACACGACAGTGCCAATTGCAACACCACAAAATAAACTTCCACATCTCACACAAACACGTGTGGGTTGAGTTTGATAACTCCTCAACCTATTTATCCATTTCCAAAATGGACATACTGTATGAACAGGATAATAGCTTCCACATATAAATTATGACCTAACTAACAGGATATTTTTATTGTATTAATATTTTTAAACATTGAATTTATGGATAATATGCAATTTATATACCACCATTAAAAAATATATACTACCGTTAAATTTATATACTACCATTCAAAAGGTCTGTAAGATTTATTTTAATTTTTAAAGGGGTCATATGATGGTTCTAAAAAGAACATTATTAATGCAATGTGTTTACGTGGTTTTAGGTTAAAAAAATATATATTATTTTACACATACTGTTGCTCCTCCTCTATGCCCCTCCTTTCTGAAACGCGTCGAGTTTTACAAAGCTCATCGTTCTGAAAAGCACGGTGTGCTCTGATTGGCCAGCGATCCAGTGTATTGTGATTGGCCCAACTACTTTAAGCGTCTGACGGAAATGTCATGCTTCTTACCATATTTGGAACATCAGCTCCCAAAGCAACGCAATATTGACAGATGATAATGTCGATCCTACCTTATCAATTCGAGCCCGAATCTGATCCAGATGAGCAAGCTGATCGATCAACGTTGCCAGCGCAACTGGACCAGAAAGTATCAGATTGGTAAGTTTGCATTTGTTATCGTAGAAACGGTCTGTGCACTCCCAGGTGCTAGAAACAGTCCTCCGAAAAATGCACAGCACACAGTCGAATATTTGGGTTGTACTATTCTGGAACAGTGTTGTAACTAAAGCTTAGCCACTGTTTTCTAATTGTGCCCTCTTTTGGAAGGCCAAACAAAGTAGTTTGGCTTTCGCAACGAAAAACACAGCGTCTCCACGACATGGCGGCGCCGACGGCAACAATACTACAGCGAATAAAAGTTACGCCTTCTTTCTTTGCGTATACGTTTGGGCGGTGTTATGAAACTCTGCCCCCACATACTGACTTAGAGATGTGGGGGTGTGTTTGAACGAAGGGTTTTAGGAAGGTGTGGCTGAGCCTTAACTTTTATAAAGAATATCTCTTGGGTTTGAGACTTTGAGCTTTGTAACTCTGCAGATCTTATACATGCACAAACCGCTACATGACACACTAAAGAGAAAGGAAAACAAGAAATCGCACCATATGACCCCTTTAAAAGAAGTCTCACCAAGGCTGCATTTATTTGATGAAAAATATACAGTAAAAACTGTAGGGCTGGGTTGAAAATATCAATTTCAATTTCATTTTGATGAACCAGTATCGATTCTTAAATCAAGAATCTCAATCTTTATGCTGTTTATGCAGTTTTCAGTTGATACGTGAATAAATCTTCAGTGCTTCCCATCTAAGGCTTTGTGCTTTGTTACATATGCCGACGTGATGTATCCCAATCTTCAAGCAGAAGGAACTGGATGAAATATTCTGAATGATACCAATCTACAATCTGACTTGTGATGCAGCCTGGAATCATAACTACACCATGTAGCAGGGCTCCAGACTGCGACTAAAACGGTCGCAGATATTAATTTGCCAGTGATATTTTTGCTGAGATCGCCATTGGCGACCATATAAATTTACATGTTATGATTAATAATTGCGTGCCTTTTTACCTGCATGTTCTGTGATGAGTAGCCCATCACATCTTTTGTTGTGTTGACGTAATAAAATGAGACAACGCGCAGCAAAGTTACAATGGAAAAAAACCTCAGAGTCTGAGCGCCAAAATACGCATCAGAAACTTACGTCAAAACGGAAAATATCAGCCCTCATCTCTATCGAGCAACAACGCTGACGGCTGTGCCAGCATGAGAGAGAGAGAAAACGACGGAGATGTGTCAATGAATGAACATCCAAGTACTGTAAAAGTGCAAGAAGGCAGTGTCTATTTCGTGCACACAACGTGGTTAACCACAACAGATAAACATGTCAGCTGTGTGGACACCAACTATTCTGTAACAATTTTTAAATTGATACTGATATGGATTCTTATTCTCAATATATTTTAATCTTTGCTGTTTTCTGTTACTGCCTGAATTTGTAGCGCAGCCATCCATAATCGCAGGACGATTTGTACTTAACTGTCACCTTTAATATGTCACTTTTAACTTGTTTGTTAATTTTAGTAACCAATGAACAAACTTTAAACTTTTTGGCACTCTGTAATGTGGCTTGACAGATCGCTCAATTAGCATTTCGACCTTGGAAAGAGCTTGTGTAAAACCGCTTAAGAACAATCATGTCGTAACGTCAAATTTACCTCAGAAAAGCCATTCAATGCTCTAAACTTGTTAGTCAGCTAGAAAAATAACTATAGAAAGGGGCACTTTGCTAAATATATGCACTATATCATAATCCTTATATTTATACTTAAACTGTTGTCTTCATGAGAAAGAATGGAAGGAGCTAAAAATTTTATTCAACACCACCCATATAATTGCACGTGAAAAATTAAAACGCATTTATTCTTTTGTGGCACTTGAAAAAAATAATTTGGCGCCTAACTTTTTCCCTTACAGGAGCCAATGGCTCCTTAATTTATATTTTTGCCTGGAGCACCTGATGTTGCTTTGTTTGGCCAGAGGAGAACTGGTCCCCCGACTGAGCCTGGTTTCTCCAAAGGTTTTTTTCCTCCACTTCTGTCACTGATTGAGTCAGGGTTCCTTGCCACTGTTGCCTTTTGGCTTGCTTAGTTGGGGGCACTTATTTTTCAGCAATATTTTTGATTGATACTATTGGATGAGAGCTGAACTGAGCTGCACGATGACATCACTGTTTTATAAAGAGCTGCTTTATAACTGAATTGAACTCAAGTCATTTCATTTTTAAAGATCTTTACACAGTTATTGAATGGAACTGAATCGACACTGACTGAACTGACCTGAGCTGAACAATTACACTATTTTCTTTTTAGAGCTGTTTTACAGCAGAACTGAATTGTTTGCATCATTGAATCATTATTTTCCAGTTTATCCCTGTAAAGCTGCTTTGAAACGATCTCTATTGTATAAAGCGCTACATAAATAAAGGTCACTTGACAACTTTACGCTCTTTTTTTTGGCGTGACAGATCGCTGTAGCGACTCATTTCAAGAGAAGTGGCAGCGCAGAGAGCACATGTACTGATCATCTCTTCCGCTTTACTACTAGTTATGGCACGAAATAATGAATGAACATCAGAAGGATACAGAAGAAATATACAGAACTTACCAAAAAGTAAGTATACGTATCTTGATAGTTAGCTAGAAAAAGGAACTCTATAGAGAGGAGCATTTTGCTAAATATATGCATTATATTACATATTTATTATATTTTTACCTAAACCTGTTCTTTAATGACAGCCACCATTTAAATGTTTACATTTAAAAAATGAACTGAAGTAGAAAATGTCATTAAAAAGTTATTAATATTATTATACTTGTACTGTAATGTATCTGATATACATCCAAAACTGAATCAATATCGTATTGAATCGAGATCGGAATTGAATCGCAGACTCTAATCGAACCGTGAAATGTGTGTCAACACTCAGCCCTAAAAATGAAAATGAAATATTACAATTTAAAATAACTGTTTTCTATTTTTTAAATATTTTAAAAATTTAATTTATTCCTGTGATGGCAAAGCTGAATTTTCTTCAGAATAACATGATTCTTCAGAAATCATCCTAATATGCTGATGTCACTTTTGACTTCCTATCCTTGCTGAACAAGTATTCATTTTTTTCAAATAATAGATTTATAAATTTTTTTCAGCCATGAACTTTGTGGAAATAGACCATATTAGTCACCGGAACTTTTGGATAATATGTTCTGTGCGATATATTGTATTTAGTCTGTGATAATATCATAATTGTTGTTTTAACTATGTTCGATCTGATGTTATCGAGTATGTCCCTCACACCCAGAGAGCGCACGCATACACTACATGTAGTCTAATAGGTTAGACTAGTGCGCGTACGTGCATGCTTTCACTGCGTGATGTAGTTTATTAAAATGCTAAAATGTCCTCCAAATTCAAGATAAGGCGGCAAAAATGCCCCTGTATGTATGGTTTATTTATATCATTTAATATAGTTAATCAATATCACACGAAGAGTGCCGTTTTTCTCCAGATATCAGCATGAAAAAAAAAATGTGATACTGAACTTCAATAAACAAGAAGTTAATATTAAGTTACTTACATTTTAGAGACCATATTGCCTGTTTTTCACCAACGAAAATAGTTTGAAACAAAGCCACAGCACTGTTGTGCGTGTCTAAGCAACACACAGCAGGTGTTTCCTTACTGCATGAATCTGCATGAAATTTGAGCGAATCGGTTGAATGAATGATTCAATGACTCACTCATTAAGATAGTCAAATGATTCGTTACTGAATGGATCAGCCGTTTGAATGAATCAGTTGAATCTCAATGACTCACTCATTAACAGTGACTTAAATATCACATTTAAAGTATCGTTTCATGTTTTAAACATAGATTGTAAAAAAATATTGACGTAGTGTCCATGACGTCACCCGTAGGTTTCCGAAGAGCATTTTTGAAGCCTAAAAGCCAGCCGTTGCCATCTTGGCAGCGTGTCATCGTGCGTCACTCCCGTATAATGGAAAATGGGCAAAGAGGCGGGACGTGGATGGAGCTGAGGTGACTGGTTGCTGAAAACCACGCCCACCTAGCTCGACCATAGTGGCAATCCACCTGTCACTCAAGTGGCCACTCCCTTAATTATGCAGAACTTTAAGGCTTAATATAATTTAAGTGGATGAGTTATAAAATAAATTCACTCCCTTCACAGTTATCTTGAAGGGCAAAATTAGCTATATAGACCAAAACCACAATTTGTACCAGGCTGTAAACATGTTTTTTTCTGCTGTAAAGTTGGGTATTTTAACATGGGGCTCAATGAGATTCTGCTCCCTTTTGGAGCCTGTCTCTAGCGGCCAGTCGATGAATTCACTTCCGTGTTGGTTTCAAGAGAGACCGTGGGGAGGTTGCCGCTTGGTTTTAAATCATTTCAAATATCAACATTCAACGTTTCATATTTTAAAACATCAAAACATTATGCATTTGTAATTGCAGGTTATTCATTTGTCACCTCTGAGCTGCATTAAACAGACCGTGTAGACATCTAAATTCTACGTCAAGATTCACTGCAAAGATGAATTATGTTGATATAGATTTAATTTGATTGGTAACAGCCCTATTGTGTCTTATTAGAATTTAATTTATTGATTAAAAATGTAAGAATTTGACACAAAAGATGATGCAAACATATATCCAATAATCGTTATTGATAATATCCCAGAAAATATCGAGATGTCATTTTTTTGTCAATATCGCACACCCCTATCTACCAATGTGGGCTGCTTCAATCAACCCAGCCAGATCCTCAAGGCAATCTCTCAGGAATGAGAGACACCACCCCATCCCCCCAACCCACCCCCCACCCCCCGCTCATCGCCACCTAGTGACCATCATCCCCAACAATCATGAAATATCTCTGTGGCCTGTGCCCCCATGCCAACCATAACTCTCCTTTACTGCAGACAGCTTCAATAAAGGATTACAATTACAATTAAAGTAATGAGCAAAGGCAGGGGAAAAAAGAGAAAAGTCCGAGGATGGATCCCCAGGCAAATTAAACTGCAGCACAGTTTGAAAGTGAGCACAGAGTAAGTCTTTTGGGTTATTACTGGCTAACCACCCCTCATTCCCTTAATAATTAACTTTCAAGTTTCATAATCAGGAACTGCAGAATTGAAACAAAAGTGAAATGCTGTCCCAAAATGTCTACAGTGGCCCATGGATCAAACCTCATATAAATGAATGCTCCTGATGGGTCACTGATACTTTCTGCTATCTGTGTTATTTTACACAAATCCCTGCGAGGTGGAAGCTCATTCCCAAAACCAACATTTGAGCAACAGATGTCTCCATGCCTTGAGGGCAAGAGGTAACAGCAAGGTGTATGATATAAAGAAAACAATGGTACAATTAAGACAGAGCGCCAAGTCAATGCAATGGTCAATGCCACAGGCTATAAATGTCAACATTGGCATCTCGTCAGGCAGACCCCAATTCCTCGGCTTTGGGAATGTTCTCTTTTTTCCAGCGTGGTGGTGACAGCAGAGGGGCTCCGGAAATTCAGAGACTGCAGAGCCAAAACAGATCACTTCAAAGCGCCTTATTTAACGCTTGCTAAATTTTTCATCACAGTTGCTTAATATCCTGGGGAAGGGGAGCTTTTGAAGTTGTGGCGAGACCAGGATGTTCTTCTAACAACTTTCCTTTTTTTCTCCCCCTCCCCCCTCCTTTCACCTCCTCCCTCTGCTCCTGCATCCCTCGCTCTTTCCACAGGAGGCCAGTGATATTTGGGGCGCACAGTGGAGCCCCAGCGGGCAGAGTAGGGCTCGAAAGCATCCCATGGAGCCGACAGTTACCATGCCAACACGCTGAGCGTTACAGTCACTAGCGGTAGATCCCAGAAGGGTACCGCAAAACACCACTGGAGGGAAAGATATTTAACCTTTCACACACCTTTGAGGCAGAAAGCCCACCACAGAAGACTAAAAGGCAAACAAGAGAGCTGACAAACATGGATTCTGTGAGTCAAACAGCACTGGTTCTCTGACAACCTGAGGTGATATTTAACTCCACCAATCATGAATATGGTTAAATCTTTGGCTTTTACTGGTACATTTAAATTCAGATATGTTATTCAGTTGGGAATTTATGAGCATTCAAAGATGTAATAATAAATAAAAAGGCTGATTTGCCTATGGTAGTGGCTTTCAGGTATACACTCTTTTAAGACAGAAAATTGGGGAAAAAACAAAAGGAATGGGAAGATGAAAAGAGAACAGGAAAAAAGAAAAGATGAAGGAAATGACAGGGAAAAGGCGAGCGGAATGGAAAGGCAAAAGGGAAGGGGAAAACAAAAAGAGAGCAAAAGGAAAAGAAAAGAAAAATAGGAGAAAAGTAAGAGGAAAATGTAGAGGAAGAGAAAAAATTAAAAAGGGAAAGAACAGAAAAGGAAAAAAAGAGAGAAAACAAATGTAAATGGTAAAAAGGAGAGAAAATAGAGAAATTAAAAGGGAAAAAGAAAAGGAAAACACAAAGGCAAAGGAACAGAAAGTAAAGAAAAGGAAAAGGAGAGGAAAGGGAAATGCACAGGGAAAAGGAAAAGAAAAAGGCAGGAGGAAATTAAAATGTAAAAGGGACATAAAGGAACAAGGAGCAAGGAAATGAAAGTAAACATGTAAAGAGGAAAAGAACAAAAATAAAAGGAAAGGAAAAGGAAAGGGAACTGTAAAGCGAAAATATAGGAACATGGAAATGTAAAGGGACAAGAAAATTAAAGTGAAAATGTAAAAAGGGAAAGGACCAAAAAGGAAAAGGAAAAGAAAAAAAGAACAGAAAGGAAAGGAAATGAAATGAGAAGAAAGTAAAGAACAGGAAAAAGTGAGTGGGCGGTTAAAAAAAGAAATAATGAAGTACTGTGTGCAGTGTGTGGTAGAGGGACAGGCCAGGAAGCACAACCCCTGGAGGCGAGAGCTCAACCTTGAACGCGACTGGTACTGGGTTTGAGTGACAGGCCAGAATGCAGCGCAGGTCCAAACCTGCTCTGGCTCTGACTCCAGCCAGAGTTGCCTGCCACTGAGGAGCGAGGGCCGCCCATCCGGCGAGGTGAGTCAGAACCTGTTAACATGACTGGTGTCCCCAGCCTGACACCCCGGCACTCGCGCCCAGAGCCTCCCTCCAGCCCTGCCACTATTCCTCTTCCGCTCATCCACATCAAATCCTTTCAGACACAGATTTCAATTATTCACCCCATCCAAATAATGCCTTGTGACATGAATTATCCAGAGCTGTAATAATCCACTTAACTGGGAAAGAGCAGCTCATCAAAAAGAGAAAAGCAGAGGAAAAAAGGGGGACTTGTCAAGCAGTTAGAAAGCCAAGAAGCCTTAATAATCAGCATTTTTCCCCGCTGTTAAGGACAGTGCTTTGAGCATGGCTAGATATCATTCATAGCAGAAAAATCACACAAAACCAAACAATGCACAGCCTAATTGTCCAATGATAGTAAATGTGCCATAGATAATCCAAGAACTTCCTAGTTTAAGAGCAATAAAAGAAAGAAAGCAGTTCCGCTACTGAGAAGCACACTACGGGGATTGGTGAGGATTACTCACATTCACATACAGTCTGTTCACAAAACTACAGTACCTACTAGTAAATCATCATTTCATTTTCATTACAGTCAGTGTTGAGGACAGTTACTTTTACAAGTAATGCAATATTGCGTTACTCCCCCAAAAAGTAACTAATTGAGTTAGTTAATTAATGCGTTAAGTTACATCGACGTAACTTTTTCCTCACCTGGGTTGGGCTTGCTTGTATGTTTTTAAATATATTAACAACACACCAAAAGTGACAACTGCTGGATTGCAGAAGAATAGGACGCAGAGAAGAAAGTTCAACACACTTACTTCGGCAATAAAAACCAAACAAAATGAAACACAAATTTGATGTTTATCTAAAGTACTTTTTGGTTGAATTGGATCATTCTAGGTCAGCAGCAAAGACATTGGTTAATAATGGTCTTTGGTTAAAGTGAGATTAAATAGATACAGCATATTTGTGTCATTTAACATATTAATTATTGCAGGTTTATTATTGAGTTTGCATTTCACAGTTTTTATTTGTTTTGAGGAATACTGAATCTGTTTTTGTACAAGTGAGCCTGGTCATATTTACACAAGAGATGTGTCAGTCAATAAATGGGAAAACAAAGGACACTTATTTGTAAGTAAATCAGATATTTTGTTTTTAAAAGTAACGCGTAACTTTAATAGTTACTCAAAGTAATCTGAAGTAAACCAACACTGATTACAGTCAATGACATCTTCGACATGCTGAGAATGATATTTTATCAATGAAAAATCATGATCATAAACTACCGTTTGTACGTTTTTTTAAAGAAACATTTATTATTATTATCAATGTTGAAAACAGTTGTGCTGCTGTGATATATGATTTATATGACTCTTTGATGAATAGAAAGTTAAAAAGAACAGCATTTATTTGAAGTAGAAATCTTCAAATAAATGTCTTTACTGTCACTTTTGATCAATTTAATGAGTCCTTGCTGAATAAACGTATACATTTTTTAATTTTATTTATCTTTTATTTTACCTTTATTTTATTTTATTTTAGTCCCATTGAGATATAAAATCTCTTCTTCCAGTGAGTCCTGGCCAAAATGGCAGCACAAAAAGTTACTAACAATTCTTACATAAAATTTTACCCAGCACTCATGTAATGGCACATTATAACATCACTCATAACATGCACGTTTCCTTTAAATTTGGTCCATAAGAGATCCAAAATGTTCAAACTGCAATGTAAACTCCAATAAGAAAAATATCTATAAAATACAGCCTCAACTGGGTTAATGCTTCTAACACAACAACAAAAGCAATTTGATAAAATACACCAATGACCAAGAAATATCGGCCTTGAACACGGCTTGACCAATCATACTTCAGAGCAGGAACTATACATTATTAAAAATTTGCCAATTAAACAGCAGGCAATACAAAACAAAAAAGCACAAAATATCATTTGTGACAACATTTCTGTTTTTGTCCTATTGCATTCTAGGCATATGGTAGTAATAATAATAACGGTAATGCAAAACAATTCTTTAAAAAAAATATTATTCAGTGTTTCAACAAGACTCTATGTAGAGAATAATGAGTGCTGGTGCGCTGGACTTGGAAACTTACCAGTGCTTCTCTTGGAGCCGTGTCTTCTCTGGCTGGAGCAGCATTCTGAAAGAAACAAGCAGCCTTGTGTTACAGCGCCATCTAGTGGTAGAATTTATGGCATACATGTGATTCTAGTACAGTACAGCACAGTGATTGACTCTTATATGACACCTCTAACAGGAGAAAAAAAATAACATTCTGTGCAGCCTACATAGCGTTTCATACTGTCTACATGAAAAAAAGGCCTTTAAATAGTAATACTATAAACATGAATAATCCCTCACCAGAAATGTACGCTAATGTTCAATAGTTTGGAGTCAGTAACATGCGTGTACGTATTTAAAAAGAAAATATTACGTTTATTCAGCAAGGATGCGTTAAATTGATCAAAAGTGACAATAAATAATGTTACAAAAGATATCTGCTTCATATAAATGCTGTTCTTTTGAACTCTATATTCATCAAAAAAAATCCTGAAAATATATCTATCATGATTTCCATAAAAAAAAAAAATATTAAGCCTAACAACATTGATAATAATAATAAATGTTTCTTGAGCACCAAATCAGCATATTAGAATAATGAACGATCATGTGACACTGAAGACTGGAGTAATGACTGCTGAAAATATAGCTTTGCCAGCACAGGAATAAATTACATTTTACAAATATTTAAACAGAAAACAGTTGATCAAATAAATGCAGCCTTGGCGAGCAGAAAAGACTTCTTTCAAAAGCATTAAAAAATGGTGGGAGAAAGGGCGGAAATTCTAAGATCCAGATATGATCTACCCAGTGAGCAGTATACTGACTTTATGATGTCTCTTCACCCATGCAAAACTCAATGCCTCTCTCTGTTAGCCTGCAATAGGTGAAACTCAAGTTTGACTTACCCTAATGTCTATATATTGCCATACAGTTCTTGACAGACTATAGAGTTTATTGCATTACTGATTGCCATAGATGCCATTAACACTCGTGCCTTTATCAGCATCTGCAATTGAGCCATGCCTGGTACTTTCTTTGTAGGCATCACAGTTTTAGTTCTGATCAGTGGATGATACCATTGGACACCCACTTGAGAGCACTAAGTAAGCCTGCAAAATTCAAGATTCTTTTGTAACACAATGAAATATTATTACAATTTAAAATAACCATTTTCTATTTTAATATATTTTACAGTTTTATTTTTTTCTACAATAGTAAAACTCTAATTTCAGTGTCTTCAGTGTCTTCAGTGTCACATTATCCTTCATATATCATTCTAATATGCTGCTCAGGAAACATTTTGTATTATTATTTTTAGTTTATAATGGTTGTGCTGGTAAATTAAAAAAATAAAAATTTTCAGGATTTTTTTAAAGAATATAAAAATAATTATTTATTGTCATTTTTTGTGATAAATATAAAGAGGTAGGCTTTATGAAAGTTTTTCATAAACTTGTTTATGAAAAACTTTCATAAAGTCTACCTTGTTACTGGTTGAAACTCTCTTCACAACCTGATAGCAATTGGGTCATTCCGTGTCAGCTCAACCAGAGGTCCCCAGCTAAAATTTTTGATTTTCTTTTTTTTTTTTTTTAAATTCTGGTGAAAGACATACATAAATGAAGAAGAAATCCAAAATATTATATGTCATGAATGTATTTTCATGAGTAATTCACGGTTTTGTAGAGGGGACTCAAAATGACAATTTTTTTGGAGCCAAATTACAGGGGGGTAAAAATGACTTACAAAAATGGCAGCATTATTATTTTATTTTTACACACAGATTAGGTCTATTAGTTAAATCTGTTTACTTTAGCCATCTTTGTTGCATTATATGCCAACAGAGACCGTTCAAAAATGGGAAAGAGCACTTCTTGTGTTTTTTTACCTCAAGTTTGCATGACTGTAACTCAAGAAGTACTAAAGTAAAAATAATCTCTGTGTAAAAATAAAATAAAATAAATTCAGTCAATCAAAAATAAAGTCATTTTACCCCACTGTAATTTGGCTCCAAATCTCATGTAAAAATTGTAAATTGTCATTTTGACCCCCTCTACAATATAGTGGACACAGTCAATATAACATTTATATCCATTACATTTAATATTTTGGCTTTCATGTTTCATGACTATTTATGTTTGTCTTTCTTCAGAAAAAATACAAACCCGATTCCAAAAAAGTTGGGACACTGTACAAATTGTGAATAAAAAAGGAATGCAATAATTTACAAATATCATAAACTTATATTTTATTCACAATAGAATATAGATGACATATCAAATGTTGAAAGTGAGACATTTTGAAATGTCATGCCAAATATTGGCTCATTTTGGATTTCATGAGAGCTACACATTCCAAAAAAGTTGGGACAGGTAGCAATAAGAGGCCGGAAAAGTTAAATGTACATATAAGGAACAGCTGGAGGACCAATTTGCAACTTATTAGGTCAATTGGCAACATGATTGGGTATAAAAAGAGCCTCTCAGAGTGGCAGTGTCTCTCAGAAGTCAAGATGGGCAGAGGATCACCAATTCCCCCAATGCTGCGCGAAAAATAGCGGAGCAATATCAGAAAGGAGTTTCTCAGAGAAAAATTGCAAAGCGTTTGAAATTATCATCATCTACAGTGCATAATATCATCCAAAGATTCAGAGAATCTGGAACAATCTCTGTGCGTAAGGGTCAAGGCCGGAAAACCATACTGGATGCCTGTGATCTTCGGGCCCTTAGACGGCACTGCATCACATACAGGAATGCTACTGTAATGGAAATCACAACATGGGCTCAGGAATACTTCCAGAAAACATTGTCGGTGAACACAATCCACCGTGCCATTCGCCGTTGCCGGCCAAAACTCTATAGGTCAAAAAAGAAGCCATATCTAAACATGATCCAGAAGCGCAGGCGTTTTCTCTGGGCCAATGCTCATTTAAAATGGACTGTGGCAAAGTGGAAAACTGTTCTGTGGTCAGACGAATCAAAATTTGAAGTTCTTTTTGGAAAACTGGGACGCCATGTCATCCGGACTAAAGAGGACAAGGACAACCCAAGTTGTCATCAGCGCTCAGTTCAGAAGCCTGCATCTCTGATAGTATGGGGTTGCATGAGTGCGTGTGGCATGGGCAGCTTACACATCTGGAAAGGCACCATCAATGCTGAAAGGTATCTCCAAGTTCTAGAACAACATATGCTCCCATCCAGACGTCGTCTCTTTCAGGGAAGACCTTGCATTTTCCAACATGACAATGCCAGACCACATACTGCATCAATTACAACATCATGGCTGCGTAGAAGAAGGATCCGGGTACTGAAATGGCCAGCCTGCAGTCCAGATCTTTCACCCATAGAAAACATTTGGCGCATCATAAAGAGGAAGATGCGACAAAGAAGACCTAAGACAGTTGAGCAACTAGAAGCCTGTATTAGACAAGAATGGGACAACATTCCTATTCCTAAACTTGAGCAACTTGTCTCCTCAGTCCCCAGACGTTTGCAGACTGTTATAAAAAGAAGAGGGGATGCCACACAGTGGTAAACATGGCCTTGTCCCAACTTTTTTGAGATGTGTTGATGCCATGAAATTTAAAAATTAACTTATTTTTCCCTCAAAATGATACATTTTCTCAGTTTAAACATTTGATATGTCATCTATGTTGTATTCTGAATAAAATATTGAAATTTGAAACTTCCACATCATTGCATTCTGTTTTTATTCACAATTTGTACAGTGTCCCAACTTTTTTGGAATCGGGTTTGTATTAACAAAATCAAAAATTTGAGCTAGAGCCAAAATTTGGAAGTTTCCGAAATTTGGTTGATTTGACATGGAATGACCCAATAACAGAAGTGGTCTAAATATCAAAAAATGTATAAATATCTTCTGTGGAAGTCTAAGGACCAAAAACTGTTCATCATGCAATCCGTTCTGAATGCAATGATAGGATCTAGTATGAAAAATAAGCTTTTTTTAACGCCATTTGAGCGTAAGAAACAACATTTATGGGGTAGTCCATGTCAGATTTTGTTGCTAATTTGAAATATGTTATTTAATTGTGAGTAGCAGTTTTTGAGATTTCAGGATTCCCCCATTCAAGTAGCTGCTGGGAGGCAAAGCAAATACGGCCACCGAGTGAACAGACTTTCTTTGAAAGGGACTTTGGTACAAGTCGGAACTCTCTAAATTGTTTACATTCATTATTATGTTATATATTATAATGTTATATGCTTTGAGATGTGAGGTAATTTAACTCCGTCTCTCGTGACGCTTTGCAGACTCTGCTCTGGTCTGGTGGTCATGTGTTTTAAAGGAGGCGTGGCTTTGGAGAGTGCACTTGCTATTGCTAGTCTCTCTGAAACTGCACACCCTAGCTTTAATGCACCCTTCTAAATAAAAAGCATTAATTTCTTTCAAGCAAAAAAAAAAAAAAAAATCTTACAGACCACAAAAGTGTAGGCCTACATCACTATCTTTTACCTGCATAAATATTTAACCTAGGCTACACTGTCTGCTATGTATTAGACTGAGAGCTGCAGACGATCCAAAACAAGATTGTAACTAAATTAAAGGCGTCTTAATACTCCCAAACACAGGGCAAAAATTAGCACACACACTTAACTTCTTATTCGGGCTGGTTCACACTGTCCCAACAAATGGCAACACTTCAAATATTCTAAAGTTAAGAAAAGTATGTTAAGAATCATAACTGTCATTTTCACACTGCACCAACACAAACCAACAGGGTTAACACACTGACTGAACAAAACTCAGCAACCGTTGTTAACTAGAATTCCGAATACAGGCCAGGCAATAAACTAATTAAAAATAAGCATCTTAAACGGTCATAAAATTCACCCATATTTATATGCAATTATTTATTATGACAACAAACTTATGTTTAGTATTTAATAGAGAAAACTTCATAAGAATAATCAACCAAGATTCATATCCTAATCTTAAATCTGAGTCATTAAATTCTTTTTTTTAATTATTGTTATTAAATTCATTACAACAGCATTTAGTTAAAGGGATACTTCACCCAAAAAATGTAATCCTTTAAAAAAATCATGGAAAGGATGCAATAGAAATGAATGGTGGAAGTCATGCAATCCAGTGCTACAGCCTAATATCTTACAGGTATAAATTCCTTTTTAATTGATTATTAAATTGTTTGGTTAAGGTTTATACATAGTTTCCATGAGTTCAAGATAAATCTTTTCATCTTACTACTGGAGCTGCCAGTTTGTTAAGTTTCAAATTATTATTAATCCGCAAGCACAAACTATGCAAAAGTGGCAGGCCTTCCGGCACACTCACGCTGTGTCCGACATCGTATTCTTCCCTACTATATAGTAGGCGAAAACAGTACGCCAACAGAGTAGTATGTCGAAAAACAGTAGGCGAAAAGTCTCCGGATGACCTACTACTTCCGGCGAGATTCTGAAGTGTGCATACTTTGGACACTTTACTATCCCATGAGGCCACGGGAGAGGATTTATGAATGGAGGTGAATTGACGCAACTGATGCTAGTAGGTCATGTGATAATTAGGGATGCACAATATATCGGCCACCATATCGGTATCGGCCGATATATGTTAATTTTTAATGTTATCGCTATTGGCCCGATAAGAAAATTTGGACGATATATAAAAGCAGATAAATAATGTATTATTTCCTTCAGCTGAGACACTTCAGATGCGCACTGTTCGCCATGATGGTTTTGAATTGCTTCAAATATGATTGAAATCACTATAAATACAGTTATAATTATTATATAAATACAACTATAGTTATAAATACAAAAAATACAGTTAAGAGCAACAAGTGCAGCGTAAGTCTGTCATATAGGCTACATAAAATTATAATGAGAACATCATAATTGTGTGCTTGGTGAGACTTTTGTTTTTGTAACCAGGCTCTCAAAAATTATATAAAATTTAGGATTTAGATTTATCGGCCAATATATCGATTATCGGCTTTCAGATATAAAGAATTGTCGTATCAGCCAAGATGTTCATATCAGTGCATCTCTAGTGATAATGACAACATGGCGGATGTAGTAGTATGTCCGGATTACATTCATACTATATAGAACATACTTTTTTAACGGTTGGGAAGTAAGTTCAAATTCAAAAAAATGTAGTACCTTCTCAGAAAGTACGTGATTTCAGAAGCACCGTTAGTGTCCTAATTCACTCACTCGTTTTCATTCACTCCTTCAAGTGGACTATATTAGTGGAGTAATGTAGGGAATAGTGAATGATTGTATAGGGGGCGATTTTGAACACAGCCAATATATTCTATGCGAGAACTGACCTTTCATTCTTATCCAAAGCGAGGCAATTTAAGCATTATGGAGCGCTAACACTCACATAATGTAAGTTTCATCCTTACTGGAAGCCGGAGGGCGCTCTCTCGCAAAAATTCCAAAACAGACTTAGAAGTAATAGCGTTTTGACCATAGACTGTAAAAAAATATGGACGACGCGCCTTCACTGTCTTCCGTTGACGTAAGTGAAGCCACCAGTGTTCAAATATGGCGCTGACATCTTGGATCTCGAGTCTGCGCAGTAGCAACTTGGAGCCCGAGTCTGCGTAGTAGTGAGCGCGAAGATGAGCCGCGATATCAAGGTCCCGCTCACACTCCCGCCTAATCAACAACTTTTTGTGAAATAAACAGTTATGGAAATGTAGAGATTAAAGTTAAAGCTCCAATCTCCTCCCGAAGTTCCCGAAAAATGTCCATTAGCTCCTCAGTGACTACTTCACTCAGAGAAGCTGTCGATCTCAGCTGTCAATAATAATGTCACACCTTCGTTTTTATAGCATCAAATAACTAACTAAAACCAAACTTATTTAAAGAACGAACACTTGAACTAACATCAGCGTGATAAAAACAGCCTAAAATGACAGAAACTATCTTTGGGAAAAAATGTATTTGAAGTGTAATTTGATTGTTTAGTTTGTCTATGTCCCATTACACTTCATGGAGGGGGCGGGCTTTATGACCTATAGCCTACTGCTTCCAATCACCTGGGGGCGATCGAGAAGCTTTGGCTTCAGTTTTCAGGATTCAAGCCATCTCGGGGTATTTTCACAACAATAAAGTATATGAATAATGCAGTGCTAATTGACATAGCCTTTACTACAGTATAGAAACTATAAAATATATTTTCTTATTCTTACTCTATATATTTCTTTATTCTGTGATCTAAATACATTTTTTTACATTGTATAAAATCCATGATGACAATGCACAATTGTTTGTAGTACATAAACCAATTATAAAATTGGCATTAGGAAAACAGGAAAAATATTTTAGAATACAAATGAAAGGTTATTGTTCTGCAGTGTATCTTGATATCTTAGCCAATTAAAAAGCAAGATATAAGAAAAAAAAACTGTCAATTACTGGTTTAAAAAAAATGGTATTACACTTAACATTTCTGTCCCCCTCGCTTTTGAAATGATGGCTACGCCCCTGATGTGACCTGTGTCATGTTTTCAGGATCAATGACCCCTGACTGAACAAAACAGATAATAGGTGATAACTGTCTCCAAGGTGCTTCATTTTCAAATCTCCTGTATGCACTATTCTCTGTGGCCTGCACCTGTCACACACATCTGTCTAACTGCATGGGATGACAGTGAGTAGGACGCTAGCAAACCAGCTAAAAGTTTTTCCAAAACAAAATGGGACAGCCATATTATGAGCATATCAATAATTAAAACGTGACAAATTGTGCGTTTACTGTGCAGGTCCACGGCCGAACAATCAAAATATATGTTGCTATATGGAGGAATTTTATCAACTACCTGATTTTGCTGGTCAGGTTGGTCCGAGGATGCCATCTTCTCAGAGCTACTAGCCAGGAAGCTAACGACGCTAACGGTTTAACTGAGCTCCATTGCTTTAGTCTGAACCACAGCCATTCTTCTCTCAATGGCTCTGGTCTGAACTAGAGATACGAAGTTCGAGTCAGTCTGTTCTTTTGAACAGTTCGTTTCAAAGAACCAGTTCAAAGTGATGATTATTTTACCAAGAGTTCAGTCCGCTTTTGAGAATCGATTCAATTGATTCACTAAAAAGATTTAATCAAAAGAACGATTCGTTCACATTGCAAGGACACAAGCTGTTACAATTCGTTTAGCACGTTTCAAAAACACGGAAGTCAAAAGATGTTTATTTTCAATTCGTGAGATACGGTGTCAAACAGATGGTGAGAATATTAAGTGTAACGTGATTTATGAGTATTTAGACACAAAAATAACAGCCAAGAACAAAGTGTGAGGCACTGAAGATACTAAATGATGAACTTTGACTATCATCATGACAGAATTAAAAGTATGTAAAGTGTGTAACATTAGTCGACAGAAGTGTTATGGGCTGGCTGTGACCTCTCTGGATCAACTCAAATTAAAAGGTGGGTTTGAAAATAAATGAGTTTGCTTCATCCTGAATTTAGGTGAAAGTTTATATGCCTTATTTTAAGTACGCCGTTAGAAACATAGCATACACATAGAAATAAACAGGATTTAAAAAAACATAGGCAAATTGATTTACACAGCACGCTTTTAACGGTGGTAATTCAAAGTGTTTACATAGGCAAAAAAAGAAATGTAAGATAAAAATTCAAAATAATTTTAGAACATATAGATCAAATAGACACATAAGAGTAATACATGTTTAATTAATGGATTAAAGTAACAATAAGAAAAAGAATGATGATATGTATATGTATTATTTAAATATAAATACTTTTTATATTAATTCTGAAAATAAGTTTTCAGAATCAATTCAGAATTGTTGAAGGAGAGATTCTTGCTGTACGTTTTTTTCCCCATCCCTAAAAAATATTATTCATCATAAATATAGCACAACTGAAACAAAAAAATAGGAGCTATGACATGCTATCTTGTTAATAGTTCAGTCAAAAAAGCTATTAAAATTAATGTTACATTACATACATTCTTTAATGTTTTTCCCATTATTGATTTTTCTCTCCAAGTATTTTGCATCACCTCTGAATATGTTAAAGTTTCTTGTGATGTTATCTAAATCTACTAGTAATAAAAAAATTATTTGTGACACGTTTTTTTTAAATACAATAAGCCCATATGTACATCATTTTGTTCATTTCTTAGCATAGCTCTGAAACATTTTTTTATTAGATACCCTTGAAAATGTTTTTAATCAAGTTAACCTGAAGTTTTAATTTTTAAGTTTAATAACTCAAGTTATTAAATAACTCATTTAATTTATTATGCACCATGAAAATAGCCAAATAATCTGGCATGGCTTTAAAAAGCAAGCAAGCAAACAAACAAAATACAAACCCGATTCCAAAAAAGTTGGGACACTGTACAAATTGTGAATAAAAAAGGAATGCAATAATTTACAAATCTCATAAACTTATATTTTATTCACAATAGAATATAGATAACATATCAAATGTTGAAAGTGAGACATTTTGAAATGTCATGCCAAATATTGGCTCATTTTGGATTTCATGAGAGCTACACATTCCAAAAAAGTTGGGACAGGTAGCAATAAGAGGCTGGAAAAGTTAAATGTACATATAAGGAACAGCTGGAGGACCAATTTGCAACTTATTAGGTCAATTGGCAACATGATTGGGTATAAAAAGAGCCTCTCAGAGTGGCAGTGTCTCTCAGAAGTCAAGATGGGCAGAGGATCACCAATTCCCCCAATGCTGCGGTGAAAAATAGTGGAGCAATATCAGAAAGGAGTTTCTCAGAGAAAAATTGCAAAGAGTTTGAAGTTATCATCATCTACAGTGCATAATATCATCCAAAGATTCAGAGAATCTGGAACAATCTCTGCGCGTAAGGGTCAAGGCCGGAAAACCATACTGGATGCCCATGATCTTCGGGCCCTTAGACGGCACTGCATCACATACAGGAATGCTACTGTAATGGAAATCACAACATGGGCTCAGGAATACTTCTAGAAAACATTGTCGGTGAACACAATCCACCGTGCCATTTGCCGTTGCCGGCTAAAACTCTATAGGTCAAAAAAGAAGCCATATCTAAACATGATCCAGAAGCGCAGGCGTTTTCTCTGGGCCAAGGCTCATTTAAAATGGACTGTGGCAAAGTGGAAAACTGTTCTGTGGTCAGACGAATCAAAATTTGAAGTTCTTTTTGGAAAACTGGGACACCATCTCATCCGGACTAAAGAGGACAAGGACAACCCAAGTTGTCATCAGCGCTCAGTTCAGAAGCCTGCATCTCTGATGGTATGGGGTTGCATGAGTGCGTGTGGCATGGGCAGCTTACACATCTGGAAAGGCACCATCAATGCTGAAAGGTATATCCAAGTTCTAGAACAACATATGCTCCCATCCAGACGTCGTCTCTTTCAGGGAAGACCTTGCATTTTCCAACATGACAATGCCAGACCACATACTTCATCAATTACAACATCATGGCTGCGTAGAAGAAGGATCCGGGTACTGAAATGGCCAGCCTGCAGTCCAGATCTTTCACCCATAGAAAACATTTGGTGCATCATAAAGAGGAAGATGCAACAAAGAAGACCTAAGACAGTTGAGCAACTAGAAGCCTTTATCAGACAAGAATGGGACAACATTCCTATTCCTAAACTTGAGCAACTTGTCTCCTCAGTCCCCAGACGTTTTCAGACTGTTATTAAAAGATTAGGGGATGCCACACAGTGGTAAACATGGCCTTGTCCCAACTTTTTTGAGATGTGTTGATGCCATGAAATTTAAAATCAACTTATTTTTCAGTTTAAACATTTGATATGTCATCTATGTTGTATTCTGAATAAAATATTGAAATTTGAAACTTCCACATTGCATTCTGTTTTTATTCACAATTTGTACAGTGTCCCAACTTTTTTGGAATCAGGTTTGTAAATCTATTAAGGCATTACTCATTTCTAAAGGTTGACAGTTCATCCTATGCTCTATTTGTCATTTGACGCATTCTCTTCATCTCTCACAGGGGGTGAAGCTCTAGGGTTTAGTCCCAGTGCATCAGCCTCAGTGGTGCTAGAAGAAGATGGGACCATCGTAGAAGACGAGGCTTACTTTCTGTGTCTGCCAGCAAATACAAAATTTATGCTGTTGCATGCCGATGAAATATGGATGCATACTCATCAAAGTGAGATATAGACCATTTTCTAGAATGTTTTTATTACTATTTGTTCAGCTCATCATTACTAATCTAAACTGATCTGTTTTGTCTAGTTGATGGAGGGACAGCACAGCCTTGCAGAGAGTCTGATAATCTGGAGGTAGATGGAAAGGACGATGTTGATGGGTTTGAATCTTGGCACAGTTTGGCAGAGCAGCTCAGACAGGACTTGGCCAGTATTATCCTCATGTCCGAGGCAGATCTACAGGTCTGCTTGATTCTATCATTTACATGTATGATTATATTGTGTAAATAGCCAATGTTTTACTGTGGTTTTCAGAGAATAATTGTATAAAAATGTGTTACAGAGTTTGATTGATGTGCCATGCTCAGATCTGGCTGCAGCGTTGGACTTCTCACAGCAGAAAACCCAGGTTCTACAGGACACGCTGCAGAGAATGCTGGACCGCAGGGAAGAAGAGAGACAGTCCAAAGAGTTACTGAGACTCTATTTGAAAGCCATGGAGCGAGAAGGTGCCTTGGACCCACCAGAAGAAAGTAGGAATATGTTTAAAGATGCCATATTATGCCCTTTTACAAAGTCTTGATTTTGTTTTTGGGGTCTACTAGAATAGGTTTTCATGCTTAAATGTTCAAAAACATTATTTTTCACATATTTTACGTTAGCCGCTTTTCCACCGTCAGGCCAAACCGTTCTCATTGCTTAACCGTTCCATACCGTGCCGATCCGGCCCAGACGATACGGATATAGTTTCATTTTCCACTATGGGGCTGATAACAGAGCTCTTTTGATTGTAATATAAATGCATCAGTCTTTGCCTTGGTAACGCAAGAGTTTACAGACAGTATGTGATGTAAATAGCGACCGCGTTATGGAGGATGATCAGACATTTCTTTTAATTTTATTATTAACTTGCCATAACTTCGCTCAAATACCACACTTGGCCAGCTACAGAGAAACTGGCAGCCAGGCAACAGACAAGTGGCCAATCCTGAGTGACAACATCACTACATGCATTCTACCAGCACGGTTCAGCATGGTTAGCCAACCACGCTGAAAATTCCAGGCCGAGAAAGGTTTGTAATAGTGCCGCACCGAACCAAGCTTGATAGTGACATATAACTGTATCCATTCCTTACTGTTCGGCTATTGTTGCAGCCAGGGCTTGACATTAACATTTTTGCTAACCAGCAACTGTGGCTAGTGGTTTTCCAAAGTTACTAGCCACTCAGCATTTTCACTGGCCACAATTTTGACATCAATGCCATGGGGAAAAACTGCCATATAGATATTTTTAATATTATCTTATAATTTGGCAGCAGGTATATTAGGCTGCTGTCACTTTAAGACCTGACGCACCGATCCATTATACTGTTACACGTGCGTTTACGTTCACTTAAAACATAACTGACTGTATTTACATGAATCCTCACCAAGACTGGCATTTTGACTTTATTTTGCGTGTATCTGACTGTTTAAACGCAATAAGCAGCGAAAAAGAACTAAATTTAGCACTTTGCGCCCACTTTGAACAATTGAAAACTATATATTATATATAAAATTCAACCCGCCAAAGTGGCTAGTAGGAGTGACTGTGTTACATGCCACTGCTGAAATCCACCCACATTTGGCGGGTGTTAATGCCAATCCCTGGTTGCAGCACCTCTCTTCCCAGTCTGACAGTAATGCTCTGTTTAGTCCCTGGCTCTATGAAGCTCCTTCCGAAAAGTGCAGTGAGCTCTGATTGGTTGGCTGCTTCAAACGCATGTTTCAACACACTGCTAACGCAGCTCTGCCAGGCTTCACCCCCTTTTTTTGTGTATGCCTTGAAAGGAAATATTTAAATGAGGAATATTGTGACGTGTACGTTCCTGGAAGAAAACTCAAGACTACAATGGAGGTTTTTTAGGGAGTTCAGAAACAGTGCTTACTGATATAGACTAGAGAATAACTCCCTTTGGAGTGGACTTTGTGCTTTGTAACTTTGCAGACCTTTTTCATGTGCAAATAGCAACATTACACACTAAATAAAGTAGAAAATGTAAAAAAGCATAATAAGTCCTCTTTAAAGCGAATATTAGAGACTAGATACCAGCAATATATGTAAGATAACCAAGTAACCAGTGACATCAGGTTATTTACTGTGTTGCTTTGACTCTGCTGCCACTAGATGGTGTCGCTGAGCTATTTCTAAATATTGTACCAGTTCATACACGTTCATTTTATCAGTACTTGGTGGAATGAAGAAAAGTAGCAGCTTGGATGATCAACAGTTTATCTAATGTTGTGACAGCCCTAATCTTTCCAACGCTTTCGGGATGTTAACCACTGTCATTGCTGCAGGCAGTAAACTAGATGAGACAGATGGGGTGCAGGTGGAGGCCGCAGCAGGGTTCAGCTCCACAATGCTAATGGTTCTGAAGGACAAAAAATACCCAGAGACCAGACTGTCCAATGAAGAGCTACAGGTATGATATCCAACCACAACAGTGTTGTAAGATCTCCCACAATTTCATAAAGTCTGCATGAAACAGAAGTTGCGATTAGTCTTTTCTTCCTTATTGTGATGTATATCTGAGTGAAACATTCTCGAACAAGAAAAAAAATGTAGGACTATTTTACACTAGAGAGTTCACAACCCATTCTATTTCTGTAATCTGACATATTTCAGAGTGTAATAGGATATTCAACTGAAAAAATTAAGGCAGGACTTGATTTTATCCATTGTGAATTGATTGGATTGTGAAAAGTAGGATTTACATTCTTTAGGGTCAACTTTGATCATGTTGACTGAACATTTTAAAATATATATATGTACTTTCAGTCATATATCAGTAGGGGGCACTCACTCTTTTCAGTGGTATGAACGTAAGACAGGAGTATATATGTCGTTTATAAAAAAAATTATAAAAGTGTTTTTGTAAAAGATAAATACCTATTAATTATATTAATTAATCAATATTAATGAAAATAATGATGTAATAAAAACAGGTAAACTTGTGTGTGTTTGGTTAATTAAGAGTACTAATTTAGTATTATTGATGTATTTGTTTATGCAGATGGTGGTGAGGCAGGGAGAGGGGGTCATGATGGAGGTGTTGGGCTGGGACAGTGAAAGGACATCAGCGCTGGTCCAGGCATGTGAAAGTGAGCTCAGTAAACGCCTACAGCGAGTTCAAGCCCTGCAATCCCTCAGCGCTCAAAACCAGACCACTTCACAACCACAAACTGAGAGAGAGACCCGAGCTAAACGCCACAAAAAACACTGACAATATACAACACATTTATTCTAGTCTATATTCTTTGACTACTTCATTGCATTTCATGTAAAAAATATAAACTTGAGCTTAGACATTGCTTTTTTAATTTTTGGATACTGGTTATTTTATAAAATTCTATGTTTCTTATCCATTAAGTCATTTAAGCCACCACCAGTTATTCAGGAGATTGTTTGGTGATAACAATCCTATATTATGGAATTTACAAGTTAATTGGTGAAAAAAATAACAAAGCAAGTAACCATTTTACTGAAAAACTAATGTTAATCATTATTTCAAAAGGGAGTTAAATTATTCATTATTGATTGCACCAAATACAACATATCCAATCTTAATTTAATCACCTGTAATGTATGCTGGCACTGGCAGACATGACATTTTAATACCTAATAGAAGCTTTTAATGCTTTATAATATTGCTCAGGGAAGGAATGTATTACAGTGGTATTGCAAGGTTCACTAAATGTGTCAAATTGGAAATGTTAGCAATTAAGCCCATAGGGTGCACATTTTGTTGTGGTACTATTCACAACACTAGTTGAAACATCCAGTTATATAAAAAATAATCTTTTTAGACTTATATAATAATATTTTGACATTTATTTTTGGGCATGAATATAAATTGTATTACCGAGTTCCATAATGAATAAAAAAATATTTCAGCTTATCAGAGAGCATTCAAAATGGTAATGCACGTAGATAAAATTTCCATTTGTTGATCAACTAATGAAGAGACCTGCTAGTCTGTTCCTATTCACCAAGAATGTCTTGTTAAAGCATCTTTTTCTGTGCGGATGTAGTACTACCTACGTTCTAATGAGCATGTGTAAGCTTTGATTGGTGTTGGGCGGGGTTGTGACTGTCTTGTGCTGTTTTGTGGCTGTGATTTGAATTTTTGAATTCTGGCCATTGTTAGACTATATGCTAGTGATCAGAATATCACTTCAACAGGGATGTAGAGATGTTGCTGAGGAATTCATTAGACTGGTATTTATGTATGCTGATCCCAAGTGAACTGTTCTAGTAATGGGCTTCCTGTCTTGAAACCCTTAACAGATGATTTTACACATTTTTCCTCAGTAATCAGAATAAAGTCATGTCTTTATTTTGATCATACCTTATATTTTTGAGAAGCTTCTTATTTGTGTGTAGTAATTATAGGGTAAGTCTTCATCTGTTGTTCTTTATAATGTGCATTTGATGTATTAGGAAATAAGCAGCAAGATTAAATGCTCTTTTTAAGGAACCTTTTTATTAGCTGCCACTGATTGTTGGTATAATGTCAGTGTGCCGCATCGATGTGTGACACTGCGACCACCTTGCCCTCACATCATTGAACACTGACCACCAGAAGCAAGCAAATCAACTGTGAATTATGTACTCTCTGCCAGACAAGCGTGACCACAACTTCAACCGGGGTCTGTTGTTGCATGATGGATTGGCTGTGTCATGCAGGGCACAACCACAGTGCATTGATCATTCACTGAATCGTGCTAGCATAGTGAGATTTACAGGTTGACGAATATGTTAAAGAGTCTAGAAAAAGCGAGATATCGAATGAGAATACAGAACGAGTATATATATATTTAATCCTATACTGTATCATATTTAATACATGAATTCCTAAGGAGTATTTAATGATATTATACAGTAAACATACAAATATCTTTATTCTTAAACATAAATTACATTTAATTGACATTTAATCATTTAGCAGATGCTTTTATACAAAGCGATTTACAAATGAGGAGAATAATAGAAGCAATCAAACCAACAATAGGGCAACAATATGTATGTGCTGTGACTAGTCCCAGTTAGCACAGTAGGTTGCAAGTTTTTTTTTTTAATAGATAGACTATAGAATAGTAAGTGTTTATATTGTAAGATGAACATTTACTGGACTGGTGCAACATAGGTTTACATGCATGATTATCCATACATTTTTTTTATTTTTTTTTAAAGTCATGTTGAAATCTATCTATAAAATATTATATTTCTCTTCATCATTGTTGTATTGCATTGCAAGTTTTGCCCCACAATTAAAACTACAGCTTTGAACTAGTGTTGTAGTCAAGACCACCTAATCTGAGACCAAGACCGATGTGTGTTGAGACCAAGACCAGACCAACACTCCTTAAATTAACAAACTTAATTATATCATATAAAAAACCCAGACCTCATACAAGTACCTTTTTGCAACAATATCTTGAATTTTTGACACAATCCCTCATTCATTTCTGAACTGGCACAATAAATAAAACTAGAAATAAGTTAGTGATTGCATCTGAAGCAGCAAGTTTCACATCCAATCACATAATGATGTTAATAAATAAGACAATGAACCGGCAATTTAGTAATGTCTTGAAACAAAATCCCGAGTCTGAGACCGAGAAAAGACCGAGTACAAATGTGGTCAAGACCAAGACCTTCAAAAAGGGTCTTAAGACCGGCCTCAAGACAAGACCTAGGCTATTATTGGGATATAGAGTGACAACTGATATAGGCTATGCATTTTATGTAGGCCTAAGTAGCCTGTTACTTACAGGCCTATAACAATCTCATTGCTATCAAAAGTCTTACTTTTTTTGTCCATATAAATAATATCTGCAACAAATCGCATATTTCTGCTCAGTTTGGGTCTCTGAATAAAACTGATGTGCTTTTTTCTCCTCGAGTGTGCGCTTCATATTCATAAGCACGAGTGACGCGGGTAATCACCGGCGGTATTCAGAACAACAGCATGTTGCTTTTCTGTATCGAGTAGCTCACATTTTAAACACAATATTTAAAGCTATTTTGTCTATTCCTACTCCGCCAATGAAAATAGTTCCATAATAAGTCAAATTAAGCAATGTGACACAGTGTATAATTTTTTTAATGAGTCAGTTTTTCTGAACTAATCTTTGGAGTGAATGATTTAATGAAGAAAGCCACATTTTTGTACCTGAATGAATTAGTATTTTTTAACAAATCGGTTGAATGATTGAATGACTCACTCATTGTCGCCACCTACTGATATTTTCTGCTAACACCGTCAATTCGATCATAATATCGCGTGACAGGCACAAATCATTATAGCACACATCTAATCAACAAGTGATGCTATCTGATGTATCGCTCATGTATGTAGCACAAAATTAAATTCGTATGGTTAAGAGTTTGTTCAAATCCCAAGCAATAGGCTACTAATAGTGATGCGTGTCTTGTTTTGAAGTTATGAATGTATGGTAAATGTTGGTATGATGATATGTTGTTTTGAATGCATGCAGTATTTGCAGTAAACTTTCAGTTGTTCATACCTTGAGTTCTTGCGATAGGACAGAGGTTTAAGTAGGCTTGAGAATGATTAGAACTCTACAGGGCCAAAATAGCACTGGAGAGGTAATTACGCCGGGCTGGAGAGACCATACGGTCCCTGCTGATAGAAGACCACAAGAGTAACTTTGAGATCAGATGCATAATGCATAAAAACGTAATGACTGTAAATCATAATGCCTGAGCTTACTTGACTTTTAAACAAACACCTCTACATTAACACCAATGGCTTTATGTAAATGAAACAAGTACTAGGTTATGCCATTTTCAATTTTTGACTAAAGAAAATAATTATGAATCAACGTAAAAATAATTCATAATATAGCACACTGTCTTTTGCTTTCAGGAAACTGCCACTACATACAAATATAAAGAATATTACTTATATTAAAGGCAGGGTAGGTGATTTTTTCCAAAAACATTTTTTGTTATGCTGGTTGAAAGTCTTTTCACATCTTGATATCAATCACTAAGTTAAGTGGTCTAAATATTTTAGTATTTATATGTATATACACACTACCGTCGCAAAGATTGTGCCAAGTGTGCGACCACACAGGGCCTCGCGCAAAGTAAAATGACAGCTGACTTGATGATGTAAAGCCAACAGTTAAAGTTCATGTTTTTGTCCTTCGAAATACTATAGTTAAAAGACATAGCTAAAAATAAGACTATGTGTATCGTGATGCTGTATTATTCTGCTTGTTAAAAATGTATTATAAAGACAATATTTCTCTGTGCGTGAGACTGTGCGTGTGACAGTGATTCATGCGCACAGCCTACATGTCATCAGCGCGGCAAATCCGCGCTCATTTAAGGATGTGCATTTATTGCATGGACGCATGCAGGATTTCATCTGACGGTACGCACAAAAGGTTTTTTTTTTATTTAACACTATAAAGTTAAATAAGCTTATAGCCTAACTATTACGCACCTTTCGGAGCATCAGTGAGAGCAACGGTACCGCAGAATAAGTGTATTCTATTCTATCTCTAGATGTTTTAAACGTTTTTAACTCTGAAAACTGAAAAAAGCAACGAAATAGTCAGACATCCATTTAGCGCTTCAGGAAAACTACTAAAAACAGCGCTGGTTGTTCTCTCAATACTGTCTGTTTATTTTACTGACTGAGAAATCGATTCAGTGAGAGAGCAGTTCAAACGAATGCTAGTGGATTCAGGCCGTTTTGAAAACGCGTTTGACCCATTCATAATTTAGAACACAATTTAAGCGTCAAAATGTGCGCACTGCGCAATTCAGTTACACAGTTTAACTTCTTGAGCCAAATGCTGTTAAACTGAATATAAAATTTGTTTTCCCTTAAATATCCACATAAACAACAAATTGCTCGTCACTATAGCAACAGTAGACCCCCGTAAATATCCCCACATGTGCCTCGCACATCACGTTTGTACAGGGCCTCGCACCCCCCTTGCGACGGGCCTGTATATACACTATATTGCCAAAAGTATTGGTACACCCCTCCAAATCATTGAATTCAGGTGTTCCAATCACTTCCATGGCCACAGATAAAATCAAGCACCTAGGCATGCAGACTGCTTCTACAAACATTTGTGAAAGAATGGGTCGCTCTCAGGAGCTCAGTGAATTCAAGCGTGGTACCGTGATAGGTTGCCACCTGTGCAATAAATCTATTTGTGAAATCTCCTCACTACTAAATATTCTACGGTCAACTGTTAGTGGTATTATAACAAAGTGGAAGCAAATGGGAACAACAGCAACTCAGCCACAAAGTGGTAGGCCACGTAAAAACACAGAGCGGGGTCAGCATATGCTGAAGCGCACAGTGCGCAGAAGTCGGCAACTTTCTGCAGAGTCAATAGCTACAGACCTCCAAACTTTGTGTGGCCTTCAGATTAGCTCAAGAACAGTGCGTAGAGAACTTCATGGAATGGGTTTCCATGGGCGAGCAGTTGCATCCAAGCCTTACATCACCAAGTGCAATGCAAAGCGTCGGATGCAGTGGTGTAAAGAATGCCACCAATGGACTCTAGAGCAGTGGAGATGTATTCTCTGCAGTGACGAATCACGCTTCTCTGTCTGGCAATTCGATGGACGAGTCTAGGTTTGGCTATTGTCAGGAGAACGGTACTTGCCTGACTGCATTGTGCAAAGTGTAAAGTTTGGTGGAGGGGGGATTAGGGTGTGGGGTTGTTTTTCAGGGGTTGGGCTTGCCCCCTTAGTTCCAGTGAAAGGAACTCTTAATGCTTCAGCATACCAAGACATTTTGGACAATTTCATGCTCCCGACTTTGTGGGAACAGGTTGGGGTACGGCCCCTTCCTGTTCCAACATGACTGCGCACCAGTGCACAAAGCAAGGTCCATAAAGACATGGATGAGTGAGTTTTGTGTGGAGGAACTTGACTGGCCTGCACAGAGTCCTGACCTCAACCCAATAGAACACCTTTGGGATGAATTAGAGCGGAGACTGCGAGCCAGGCCTTCTCGTCCAACATCAGTGCCTGACCTCACAAATGCACTTCTAGAAGAATGGTCAAAAATTCCCATAAACACACTCCTAAACCTTGTGGAAAGCCTTCCCAGAATAGTTGAAGCTGTTATAGCAACAAATGGTGGGCCAACTCCATATTAAACCCTACGGATTAAGAATGGGATGTCATTAAAGTTCATGTGCATGTAAAGGCAGGTGTCACAAAACTTTTAGCAATATAGTGTATATCGTCTGTGGAAGGCATAGGACCATAAAAAAAATCAGTCTGAATGCAATGATACAATGTCCTACCTGCCTATCAACGTATGTATCTTTCTGCTAGAAAGTATAGTCCCTGACATGTGATCAAGTGTTTGAAAGTTTGTATTTTGTTTTTTATGTATTTATATATTTTTATTGCATTTCTTTATTAAGTGTATATTTTATTTGCTTGGTATACCCCAAAATCAAATAAGTGAACACAAAATGTCAGTTTAGTTTAGTTTATTTATATAGCACTTTTAAAAACGGCAAGTGCCGACTAAAGTGCTGTACAAAACCAAGATTATTAAAATAAAAAAAACATAAAAAATAAGTGTTTGACTGAGACACATGCAAAACTGTCATGGTAAAAGTAATTAACAATAATTTGCCCAATGATAAATCACTATCAAAACAAAGTCAAACGTTTGAAGACACAGCTGTTTTAACTGTTTTTTGACATGATTTCTTCAATCCACGGAAGGTAATTGCTCACTTTGGTATAAACCCCATAATACCCAGCCTGAGCGCAGCCATGACCCCATGACACAATGCCGCCTATGAACCAGCTTTTACGCTGATTGTCAAAAAATGCATAAGGCCCTCCACTGTCCCCCTGGCAGGAATCTTTTCCTCCCTGAGCAAACCCAGCACATATCATGTTCTCTGTCAATACTAGTTTCCCTTTATCCATCACTATGGAGTCATATTTAGCCTTGCAGTCCTCAAAATCAGTGACAGGTAAATATACGTACTGGAGATTACTGGAAAATAATGCTGGTCTGTTTGTATTCCACACACCCCACCCAGACACCTTCCCAACGTCATTAGCCTTCAAAAAAAACCTCTCTTCCCTCCCAGGCAAACACACAGGCATGACGGCTTTACTGACAGGTACCTTATACTCCAATTTAATCAGGGCAATGTCATGGTTGAAGTTAACGTTATCGTGATGGTACTGAGGGTGAATAAAGATTTTCTGTGGAATGCCAACTACCGCCTCATTGTCCTGCTGTTTGACTAAGCCCATCTTCAGCTGCAGCTGGGAAGTGTCTGCATAGCTTTTCAGGACATGAGCAGCAGTGAGGACCCAGTTGTCTGACAGGAGAGAAGCGCCACCGATGAACTTGGGACCCAGTCGTATCATGACCTGCCAGGGAATCTCATTCTTTTCTGCATTCTCCCCGCCAATCACCTTGGATAGCTTATTCTCAGGCTGTCCACAAACTTTCAGAGAATAGACACCAGATTAGTGTTTAGACTCAACAATATGACACTGATATAAACTACCAGTAAAAAGTTTGGACACAAAGCTAATTTTTTTCTCAACTTTTTTGACACCAAACATTTTCAAAGGCCCGATGATTTTTCATACTTCCATTCTTGTTATGTAGTAACATCAAACAAATAAAGAAAACATCCGAGCCACCCTTTATATTACAGTTCTGCACACTTTCATGGCCAATCAACTATTTGTTCCCCTTTTTTTTCAAAATATCTTCTTTTGTGTTCAGCAGAAGAAAGAAATTCACACAGGTTTGGAACAACTTGAGGGTGAGTAAATTACAGAATTGACATTTTTGGGTGAACTATCCCTCACTGTAAACCCGAATAAGTTGACAAAACTCAAAAAAAATTTAAGTTAAAAAATGTAAAGTTTAAGTAAGCAGAACTTGCAGATTTTAATTGCTCTGAACTTGAAATATTTGAGTAAGCTAATTCATACATTTAACTTAAAAATATCATGTAATCTCACATTTTTAGTAGTGAAAGCTTGCCTAGCTTTAACTGCTAATTCAGTAAATACCACCTTGCTAATTGGTTACCCTACCCTACAAAAAAAAAAAAACATAACAGAAACTCTTCTAAACTAGCATAACAAAACATTAAACACTACTAAATCTCCCACTTAACGTTAATCTTGCACAAAAAAACAATGTAACACTTAATTTTGGCATTTACTGTCCCTTTTGAGTGTCATGGCAAAGCATGGTGGGAAATAGAAATCCCAGCCCTGTTTCGGTTAGATTTCAATTAGTATAAATTAAAAGAAACAAGTTCATAAAACTCAAAACAATGAAACAATTCAGATCACTTATAATGTGTCAGTTTTGAGAACTCAAAAGAAAAAGAAAGTTCTAAATACTCATAAAAGTTCATTTCTTTGAACTAATTTGTTTCATTTGAGTTGGCTCTACTCAAACCAATCAATTATTTTGAGTGTTAGGGTTTACAGTGCTTTAAAAACGTAAACTTTTAGTTTTGTAAAGAAATTCAAATAGGAACAGTTTATATTTGTCTACAAAACTAATTTGTGCATTTAAGCACAAGCTTTTGGATCAGAACGTTTTGAGATCCTGTAAAACAAATTCAATCAAACATGTCCAAACTTTTGATGGTATTAAAACTTAAACCATCTGTTAAACCATATGTATTAAACTAAAACTCACTGGGTGAACATATCTGGAGTATTTTTCCACCCAGGGTATCTCTCCAGTAGCCGTCATGTGCACAGGTATAGACTCCTAATTTCAGAGGGGAAAAAAGATTGCTGTAAACCTCCAGTGATGATTGATTCGTAGTGCAGTATCTTGCTATCCACATACTGTGACATATGCATCTTACCATTTGTTCCAGCCTCCATTGTGTAGAATTCATCACAGGAATACTTGATCACGGATTTATATTTGGTTGTGGTGAATTTCACACTTGCATTATGCACTTCTAAAGGCTCTCCACAATCAACAACTGCAAAAGACAGACATTTGGTAACTGACACAGTTTATAGACACAATGTTGCCAAAACCTAAGCAAATTAAGTTTAATAAATGTCAAATAAATGTCTGGTTCTCAAAACCTGTTATTTGTTTCTTTCATTTTGACATTTTGAATTTAATCTGTTCTGTTTTTCTTTCTTTATAATTTTTTCTTGTCTTATTATTTGTGTTTGTTATTTCAGCACATTTAAAGGTGTTTTTTAAAAACCTATTATCAGTCCTATCACAGTTGTTTTTGCATGTTTTTATTTTTATAAATAATTTAATAAGCAATGTTTAATCACTGTTTCTTCACAATAATTTCTTAATCAGTATTTTAGTTTTGTTTCCTAATAAAAGTGTTGAAATTACTTACAATAAATAAAATAAATTTACTTGAGAAGCAAAATAAAAACAACATGAATGTTTAATCCACACCTCAAAAAAAATCTTAAAATAGATTTCTCTGAAAACAAGTCAAATAAATTTACTTCTGAAGTAGTTTTTAATGTACTTGCATGTTTAGATTTTTCATGCAAAAAGGAAGAAAAATATTGTTGTTGTAGTAAGCTTTACTTTGTCATTTTACCAAGTGCATTTATTGTTATCATCCCCTTTTCCATTATTATTGTTTTCACAATAAACTGCATATCTGAAATGTTGTAATTAAAAATATGCTTTTTGTAATAAGTGTTATCATCACTTTCTCATCACAGAAATATTTTCACAGTATAGTTCACAGTCAGAATTTCACTCACTTCAGCTTGAAATAACACCTCAGGTATTAAAACGTACCTCCTCTTTGTTGCAGTAAACCCCCATTGACGATTATACACACTTCATGCTTATCTGGCGTTCTTGAGCAACTTACTGATGCAGTCAGGCAGCGGTCCATTCCAAAATCCACCCTTCAGGCATGTGGCTTGATAAAAGGGCAAAGCTTCCTCCCCCTTAAGACGCAAAAAGTCACTTTTAACTCTCTATATAGCATACCAAGCCCTTTTTCTTAAATCTCAGAGAAAGTGAAAGAGGAAAAATGGTTACCAGTATTAATTCATATCCCAGATCACATGTGACATTGAAAGTGTCTGTCATGATGTACTGAGACTGCTGGGGCTGGATATGTCCGTGTCGGGGAGTCACAGGGTTTGGGCATGGCTGGGCTATGAGAGCAGGGAACAGTGAGCACTGATAATGAAAACACACATTCTGGAAACCAGGCCATTAACTTGTCCTTTAAATGTGTATGTGATTCTTAATGCATCATGTCCAAAATGTCTGCAGACAGCCATCAGATCTGAAATTGACTATGAATTTTTTTTATTTTTTAGCTTGAACACCATTCATCATTCTTGAAATGTGCTTGAGAGAGAATCTACACACAAAAAAAAATGTAAGACAAACACCATATTAATCGTTACTATTACACATTCTGGAATACTCGATTCCGATTATCAGTCGTGGTATTCAGCGGTCAGCTCTTTCTTAATAGAGTGCAACAGTGTCTGCCAACTTTTTCAGTGTCCTGTAATATGTTTCCCATAGGGATTTTTTTTAAAGTCTTTGTTTAAGAGTTATAAGTCATGAAGCAAACCAAGCAGCTACAAGGTGAATCACAGCATTATAACAAAAACAAAAAAGTATATGAAATTTAGGCAAAAAGACAAAAGTACAGGACTGTTTACTTAACACTTTAATGGGGAAAAGAATGCCAATGACAATCTAAAATTAAAAACTCTGGATGAATATAAAACTAATGATTAACTAATGATAATACTTGTAGAAACAACATATTGTATATTTATTGCAAAATATGCATGTAGGCCTATATACAAATATTTAAGTTATTTAGTTTGAGAGCCAGAGACTGACTTGGTGTGCTAAAGAGTTCTTCTGGCGCAATTTGCTTGTTGAGATTTCTTTGCAGAAAAATGGGTAGTGTAGTTTTTTTACTAGGTATTCTGCTATTGAACATGATTATTTAAAACGTAAGATGAAATAATGCAGGCTGACGGCTTCAATAAAAGCATATACCAGCTCACAAGTCTTCTTTAAAGGTTTTTATACAATGGTCTGTCTGAATACTGGATTCTGATTGGCTGGAAGGTGTGCAATACAACCGTTTAATGCACAGGTAGTTCCAAGTCAGTTGAATCACCGTTCTATATTAATGCGCTGTTTTCATTGAAGCGCACACACATAGGCCTACGTCACTCGTATAGAGCGGAGATTACGCGCACACAAACATTCAAGAGCAAAGGAACTTGTTAATCACCGCTGCCCTGTGACTTTTAGTAATAATATCACTACATTATATTTCTCAGCAAAGAGGGGGTTACATTTTGAAGTAATAAACGCACATCTTCGTTGTTAAGAGAGACACTGAACAGCCGCAGGTACAAATCTCTTATCTCTCTCTTTCTCTTTCTCTCTCTCGATAATTAATTCAAATAAATGCTATAATTCCTTCATTCAAATAAATGTAATTTTACGCACTACTTTACCTGTGTCTGATTCAAAGCGGGCAGAAGGCTAGATCTAATGAGCCGTAACTGACGAAAATAACTGGGGATTTCCCCTTCCGGTCAAATATTGCGCTGCAAACATCAATAACAGCTTTAAGTTGTCAATGTTGGCAAATGACCATGGTATAAGCAGGATAATCCATGGCTAGCTGTGTAAACTTCACGTCGTGCATTCAAATCTATCCCTTACACAATTTATCATTCAAAATCAATTCCCCAATTGGATTTTTACTTCCGAAACACAACTGTTGCACTCTGTATTCAACATCATCCATGGCAACGTTGTATAAAGGCCAAAGTATACTTCACTTTTTACGCGTACGGGTCAGCGTACAGTGCGTGTGTTGCGAATTTCGTCATCAAAAGAGTACTTTGTATGCGCTGGTTGCAGCATTTCATTTTTTTTGCAGTATTTACATGGGTTGTAACTCGTGGCGAGAGATTGCTCAAAACTGCGCATGCGTCGAACGCCTGTGTACGAGTCAAAAGAAGGATACTTTGCAAGGCTGTGCGTTCGACTGTGCACATACGCTCGCGTACACGTAAAAAAGTATACTTTCAGCTTAAGACCAGTCATTTGGTAACTGAACCGGGCGCTACACTGTGGACCCGCTCTCTCGTTTCTACAAATGCATGGTGCAGTGTTTGTTTTGTCGCTTGGCTGATTGTTTTGTACAATGTAGTGGGCAATATTTTTGTAGTGTAAGTTTTAAGATAATATATAGGTAAGATTAATATACAGATAAGAGTAGTCATTTAATATGTAGGATGTTGCAGATAGCTGTAGATTATCACTAAATAAACTGAGGTTGGGTACATTACTTACCATAAAGATACAGAAAAGGGGGTTGTAAACTTACCTGTGCTGGTATACTTGATCTTCCAGCCTTTGTTTTTCCCAGAACCGTCTGTGCGGAAGGTTACATGCACTTTGTGAGTTCCTGTCTCTATTTTTCTTGGTGGGGTCCTGCCACAAAATGGGCCGTACTCCCTTCCACCTGCAGTGATCTTAAACAAAACAGTTTGAATTGTCAGTGAATACAAATGGTAACAGATAAACAAGTCTCTTGGGAGATGGGAGGGTGAGGAGAAATAATAGATAGTTGTGGAGGGCATGAGAGAGCATACATTATGTATTCAACAGCCTTCAGGTCAGTGATTAGTGGAGTAGTCTGACACTTAACGCCAGTGCTGAGGAGACCATTTTTGTTTTTAGAGGCACTGAGGGGAAAACAGCTAAACTCAAAAGATTACAGATTTGCTTAGCCATAACAAAATGTTTAAAGCCATAAAAAGGAATAGGATTCAGTCATTAAAATCGAATGAGCTTTGATGCAGAGTATAAAAATCGGTGCTGAAAAGTAAACTCTTAAACACTTATCAAGCTTATTTTCATGGAGAGCCAATCTTCTCTGTGTAAACCACTCTAAAAGCAATCTTTTCTAACATTCAACAAGAGCACTAGAAGGCATATTATGTGTCTCTTCAAACAGTACTTGTACTGTAAATAATCTTCCTTAAGCTTAAAATGAGTCTTCAATATAAACTGCAGCATTATGACGGTTTTGTGGGGATTCTATGAACCATGTACAATTTTATAACAATTGTATTACATTTAATACACATGAATGAGTTAATTGTCTTACAGTTCTTCTACATTTGTAGTTATTCTGCACTTTAATCATTGTATTATGTTAAAATATGTGGGTATGATTTTTATGGTTGGGGGCAGAGTGCTGACACTTTGCAGGCATGTTCATGACATGTCAAACTGACTCGCAACATAATATAGGGATTGTTCACCCCCGAAGAATAATTCTGTCATTCATGCAATTACAAACATGTTTGATTTTCTTTCTTCTGTGGAACACAAAAAATATTTTAGACTATACAATGAAGGTCAATGGGGTCCAATGTTGTTTTGGACCCCATTGTACTTCATTGCAATTAAAATATCGGTAACACTGTAGTTTAGGGTCCAAACTGTCACTATTAACTAGTTGCTTATTGGCATACATATTACTAGCTGTTTATTAGTACTTATAAAGCACGTATTAAAGTCCCCCTGTAGTCAATCATTTTATCCCTTAAAACTCATCTTTGATGACCAAAATAACATATTTAAAAAAAAATCCTTCATGCCTTAAAATAGCTTGAATGTAACTCTACACCCTTGCTTCATTTATTATATGCGGACCATGGTTATGCTAATTAGCCCCGCACCCACTCACTCACACCAGCTCAGAGATCCAGTCCGTCAACTTACTGAACTAAATGCTGCACGATGGTATCGCTTTTTACAACGTCGGACACATAACAGTAATTAATATGATTAGCGTTTGGCTTGACTACGTTATCAAACAGCTAATAATGTGTTGCTAATGGTACACAAACCATGTTCCCGTTCACCATCTCAGAGTCAGACAGCTGCCTTTTATCACTCAGTATCCTTAGAAAAACTTTAAACTCAGTGGAGAAAGGTATATAGTTCATTATAACAGTATCCATCATACATTTCATATCAACAGAAAAATATACCGGAATAACTTGGCTTCTCTTGAGACTCCCCTGCTTCAGAGCTCATAGTTAATGATATGCTAAAGCCCGCGGCACATTGACGTGATTGGTTACAAGGTAGTTTTTGATGTAAGAAACACCAGCGATTTCAAACTGCGTTTTTGAGACTGGAGTTTTAAAGAGAAAATATTCAGAAGTGGTGTTGACTTATGAATTTGCACATGGTTTGTCTTAAAGCATATTAAAAACACCACATAGACATATAAACAACATTAAAAACAGGGAGACTTTGCCTTATTCTGCATGACCATATTCTTCATCACTTAATCCTGCCCAATACCTAAACTTAACAACTACCTTACTAACTATTAATAAGCAGTAATTAGGATTTTATAGAGGCAAAAGTTTTAGTTAATAGTTAATAGAATTGGACCCTAAACTAAAGTGAGACCAAAGTATCTTCTTTTGTGTTCCACAGGGTATAAGGCTATATATAAAAGTTCACCCAAAAAGCTTGGCAAACTTTTTAATCTCTATTTTATCAGGTAAAGGTATAGAGTTCCCAAAGGACCCACAATAAGCTCATTAAAGTGACAGATGTGTCCCCACACACATGCTATTATGGCTGTTGTTTTAGGTTTGAACTACCATCCTAGCTGGAGTGCTGTCAGAGCTTGCTGATTGTGAAATAACCAACCTTGAGGATGTCATAAGGGCAGTGGATTTCAGGATGAGTCTCCACATCAAACAGGTCTTGGAAGTCCAGGGTCACTTGGAAGCCTTCCATCAAACTGATAGTGTAATCACACTGGCTCATCTTGGGGTAAACACCTGGGTACTCTGGACTGCTCAGTTCTCCTGACCTCTCCTGAAACACCTGCCCACTACACTCAACTACAGTGGAAAAAAGCATTTTCACACCCACTGGGAATGGTCAAAAGCACACAAACATATATTAAACAGACAACTATCCATGCCACATTTAACACGGAGTACCACAGGAAATCGCAACATTGATTTGGGATGCTTAGGGGTAAATAAACCTTTCCACCTGTAAAATGGCCAGAGAAAGTACTTTTTGTCACTGCATTTAGAGTGAAATTTATGAAGAGTTACAAACATTACATGTATGACATTTAAATACTTTGGAAAATGCAAACTCTTTACAGCTAAAAATGGTTATGAAGCAGTCAAAGCAGTACAGTTTTTCAGGTAGTAAATTTGCTGCTATTATTTTTTTTTTTTTTGCATTTTAATGAGATCATGAATGAGAGATGTGAAAAAAAACAACAAATAAATGAACACCTTTACTCAAACCTTAACCACTTAAGATGCAAAAATCACTGGTGGCTCCAGATAGTTGTTTAGATTCACTGCATGCTATTACCAACTAAACTGTGTATCATCAGAAAGATTTAGGACTCTAGCTTTGATATTTGACCTCTATTTATATCACCCCAAAATGAAAATAATGTCATCAACATCATGTTGTTCCAAATCTATTTGTTTTACATTCTTCCATGGAACACAAAAGACAAAACATTTCTTTGTTTGGTATTTTCCATGCCATTAAAATGAATGGGGACTAGAACTTTCAAGTTGTATATACTATGATGAAAAAGTACAATAAAAGTTTTATTTTGCATCCTAAGCTTGAAAGCTTCAAAAATAATACTTCATAAAAGCATAATTTACTGAATCTATGAAAGTAATATTCACTTAAAACCTTCACACACACTCTGTAGGCACAAATCAATCTATTGGGTCGAATCTTTTAAACAAATCAGTTGATTCAGTCAATGATTCACTCATGAATTGACTCAATGATTGAGTAGGAAGATTTTCAGTGAACAATGGCTTAAATTTCTCACAAAAAGCAATCAAATGGCTTCAGAAGACTTGGAATATAGCGCAGGAGTCACATTTAGAATTTCCCATTTTGTTTTACACTGAAGAGAAAAAGTCATACAGGTTTTAAACATTAAATGGTGACAGAATTTTTATTTTTGGCCAAACTATTAATTTAATAAATGAACCCCAACAAGTGCAGATGCTACAAATAATTGCTGTAAATGGCGAATCTCAGCTGAGGAGGGCAAAGGTCTATGATTAAATGATTCAGACGCAAGTCATTGTTTCTGTCTTGATGTGATGTCTCTATCTTCCCCATTAGCAAAGAAAAACAATTAAGAGGCATGTCTGGGCTGGTAATTGTGATTAATTACCCATCATTAGCACAGTATTACAGCTAGAAAAAGGTATCAATTTTCAACTGATCTCTAGAACGCCGTTCCCTCAGGAACCAATGGTAATTAACCTGGACTCGCTCAGAGTGACAGAGATCAACTGCTTTATACAGGCACACTAGCAAAACGCTGCCCACTGGATCATCAGTCTGTCGCTGAAGCATGCTTCAGGCTAAAGCCAGTTAGCGTTGTCCAGAACCGCAGTGAACATTAGCACTTTAAATGAGAGGAGTTTTTGGAACTAATCCATTTTTCTGCCAAAAGTTTTCACAACCTGAAGGTCGAAAATGTAAATATGCCTATTCGAAACCCCACACAACCCTCGCTTATATCGAAAAACGCTACGCAGTTAGTTGTGGCCACTCTATCAGTGATATAACAAACCCCTCTACTATTTGGTGACTCTATTTCCTGCTCGATTATAGACTATGCTAGCTCAATCAAGAGCTGTTGACAGGGCTGATAGATAGTGTGTGGTGAACCGTGGCTGCCCAGCCTGCTGCTGTGACCGCTGTTTCATAGGTCTGTGATGTACAAGAGTCACTACTGAGCTGTATGACAATATGTCCTAAACATATCAGGATTTGTTCAGGGCTTACAAAGCTAAAAGTTGGGTTTCTTCTGAGTAAAAATGTTTGAATATCTTAGATTACAGACAAAGAGACAGTCTGTTGCTCATATATGAGTTTATTGCTGTTTGTTGCTGGATATAGATCAGTGATAATTATAATAGTACTATAGTACTTTCCTCTGTGGAATAAAAAGTATATGGAGTGCAATGTTGCTCTGTATTGTATGGACACAACAAGCAGTAGAAACAGTCTTTAAAGTGTCTTCTTTTGTGTTCCATATAAGAAATAAAGGCATGCAGTTTTGGAATGACATGAGAGTGATTAAATGATGACATAATTGTCGTTTTTGGGTGAACTATGTCATGAGAAATCAAATTTGCCTTGATCTTTTGACAAAGTGGTCTTTGTACCATTAAGACATCCTGCCAGTTTCATAGCTTACAACATCCTCCTCATCATAAACAAAGCAATTATTGGTAACAATTTAGAATACTGGTCCGTCATTAATGAATAACTACACATGAACAAATTAGTAACACACTATTAACAGTCTAGTAACTACTATTAACTAAAAATAAACTCTGATTAACAAATAAGTAAGTAATAGTGTTCAGTTGAATGTGGTAGTTCACTACTAGCTAATCACTAACTACTATTTTTTCATACCTCCCAGAGGACTACTAAGAACTACGCTATATAGGTTCATAATTAATGTGAATAATGCATAATGTATAATTAATTCTGAAGTGAAGATCTTGGTAACTCACTAGTAATGACTCCAATATTACCAAATCCTTAAGAAGGATTTACTAATTATTTGGATTAGTATTATAAAGTGAAAAGCATCATAACTCCTTAATATTGATTGTAAAAGTCATTGTAAACTTTTGATGATTTTCTGAGGTATTGGATAGTTGTCATAAACTCTTGTCAACTATAAAGTCTTGTGCCATGTTTTGTAGTCCTTTGTAGTTTTTCATGTTGATTAGTCTTCCCAGGTGTTTCCTATTTACCACACCCCCTTGTTATCTTGTTAACCTTGTTTCCCTTTGTGTATATATACCCCAGTGCTTCAGTTGTTATTTGTCGGTCGTTGCTCCTGTATGTGTGTTCCTGTTGTTGCGCTTCTGCCTGTTTTTGGATACCCTTGTTCTTGGATCTACTGTTGATGTTGTTTGTTATTAAATCGTTCATGCTGCATTTGGATTCTCACTCCGCTTCATCCCTGCTCACACGTTACAATAGTAATGACTCAAGTGTTACTATATCCTTCTAAAGGAATTACTAATTATTTGGATCATTAGGATCAACTCAAGAGTTACCAAATCCATCAGAAGGAATTACTATCCAAAAACTTAAAAAACCTCAAAAGCTTACAATGACCTAAGTAATTACTAGGAAGTTATCATGCTTTTCACTTTAAAATACTAATCCAAATAATTAGTAGTTCCTTTAGAAGGATGTAGAAACAATTGAGTCATTACTCCATCATTCGGGTAACACAAGTCGAGAAGGATTTTTCAACAAGGTCCCAAAGAAGTGTGTTTTTGGTTGTGAGGGAAAGATAACCTTGTTCAGCTTCCCAAAGAACCCAGCGTTAAGGGAACAGTGGATGCAAATTGTTTTTCAAGTGTGTTCCCGGCATTTTTGGTGACAAATGTTTTATAAGCAAGGCCCGTTGGATTTGCAGATCAATGCAGGCAGTGAGTAAAATGCATCAAATGTCTTTGTTTTGTTGACAATCGGTGCGTAAGTGCATACAATGTAAACAACACGAACGTATAGTGAATCAAAAGTTAACCATGGATAATGCGATGCAGTGGCGTAACTTTGTTTTAAAAAGTGGGTGAGTGGGGGAAGTCATGATAGTTTCATCCCTAACGTTAGATTTGTGGTCCAGTAGTAGAGCTTTTGTCCGGCGAGCGTGTCTGAGGTTCGATTTTGGGTTCGAATCCACCATCGTATATTTTCTTTTCTCATTAAAACCAAAGGTGTTCATCAGTGATTCTGTATCAAAAGCAGGGACATATTTGTGTACATTTTATTTTGTGATTTAACTGGAACGAATAGAGAGTCTATGATGCGATGACGTGTTGTGTGTGTGCTTGTGTGTGTGTGTGTGTGTGTGCTCGTGACTCTTTAGCTCCATGCACGGCACGCCTCCCGGAGTTCAGCTTTTTTCGGAAAGAGTCGGTACAGCTTATATGTCTTTTTTTAAATTTAATAAAACTAAAGACTTTTTTGAGATATGAAGGATGCAATACTACTCTGTAGGTACTCAAGATTAACATGAGATCGGCTGAAACTGTGTGTATTACCCCCCCTTTAATGAGAGTTGTTTGATGACTCGGCTGCGTTTATCAGTCCTGGGCAGAACACTCGTTTTACATGTATTTGGCGCTCCGCATTGTTGCGGGTGTATTATTGACCCCGAATATAAGACGACCCCATTTTTTTTGTCTTATATTAGGAACAATACTTTGTCTGTAAATTACGCTTTTAAATGGGTAATGTTTTTAAAACACTTAATCACATGCAATAGCGAGTGGGTGTTAATACTGTTTCCTATGCAGTGACGTTAGCCAATCATCACAGTGGCCGTTTACTGACAAGCCTTAAAGGAGCCGCCCCTTAAAAACGGATCATTTCAGACAGAGGGTCAGAATGAGGGTTGAAAATATTTACAATAAGGTTCATTAGTTAACATTAGTTAACATGAACTAATAATGAACTGCACTTATAAAGTATTTATTAATCTTTGTTAATGTTAATTTCAACATTTACTAATACATTATTAAAATCTTGTTAACATTAGTTAATACACTGTGAACTAACATGAACAAACCATGAACAGCTGTATTTTTATTAACTAACGTTAACAAAGATGAACAAATACAGTAACAAATGTATTGCTCATGGTTAGTTCATGTTAGTTCATGTTAGTTAACTAATGAAACCTTATTGTAAAGTGTTACCAATTTTTCTGCATATATATTTGTTTTGCTGTTGTTGTTGTTGTTGTGAAAAAGGCTTTACTAACATATAAGTGAACTTCAAGGAACATATTAAAATTATAAAAACAAATCCATGTCATGACCCCTTTAAGAGAGCTTTTAGCTGCACAATCAGAGGGTTATAATAAACAGTGGCCACCACAATTTCTGGTATGGAAATAGTGAGAAAATTAAAGCACAAAATTCAATCTTGAAGAAGTGTTACACAACAGGACAAAGCAATAATAATACAATCCATCTGCACACTAAAGGTATTTAAAGCTTCTGGAACTCATTATAATAATAATTAATATTCGTTACATTTATATAGCCCTTTTCTCGGCACTCAAAGCGATTTCCATGAAAGGGGGGAATCTCCTCAACCACCACAAATGTGCAGCACCCACCTGGATGATGCAACAGCAGCCATATTGTGCCAGAAAGCCCGCCACACACCAGCTTATTGGTGGAGAGAAGACAGAGTGATGGAGCCAATCAGTATATGGGGATGATTAGAAGGCCATGATGATAGACAGAGGCCAATGGGCAAATTTGACCAGGATTCCAGGCTTAAACCCTTACTCTTTACAAAGGACATCTGGGGATTTTTAATCACCACAGAGAGTCAGGACCTCGGTTTAACATCTCATCCGAAGGACGGTGCTTTTTGACAGTGTATAGTGTCCCCATCACTATACTGGGGCATTAGGACCCACACAGAGTGAGCACCCCTTAATGGCCTCAGTAACACCTCTTTCAGCAGCAACCTAGTTTTTATGCAAGTATCTATGTAAAATCTATTTTTTTTTATTATATCTAAGCTCGAGTTGAAGCTGCTTCCTCGAGCCCCTCCACTGCGGACAGCAAGCCAAATACGTTTAACCTTAATAGCTTAAAGATTATATGGGCAAACAAACTTGTGAAAAGAATATAATGTAATTATTTGTGAGTTATTAGAAATATGACAGAAAGAGTCTGAATAGAAAACAATAAGCACTCTGCACTCAAGTGCTTTATATGCCATTTATAATGCATTTATTTTAACTGGCTATTTTGTGAAAATGAATGTACACAACATAATATATTGTATTATATAATATCCCATACAATTCATAATCAATGAGCAGAAAAGCTACGGGCCAGGGGTTTCATCTGTTCCGATATCAGCCTTACCAGGGCAGTGTCTTTTATCATCGTGGAGCTGGTATCCCAATCTGCAAGTGCAGTAAAAGCCCCCCACATAATTATGGCAATTATGGTCACACACAGGCTCTCCATCCATAGTGCTCAGGCACTCATCAATGTCTGTAAAGAATAAAAAGAGGTCGTTTAGCAACAGTTCTCATTTGGATTTTGACATCCACTAAGATCAATTAAAGTATAATTAAAAAAAAGCATTTAGATACATAATATAGAATTAAAACGATTTTAGGATATATTGTATATATACACTTCAAATCTATTTCATTTTAGACTATACAACATTATAAACAAGTAAATATACAATATTTAGCATTAAATTATCATCTAGTTTAACCCTTTAGCCTTTACAGCAAGAGGTGACGGCGGAAGAGAGAGACACAATCATGCAGTGAGACAGAGGAAGAGAGAGAGTCATGCTGTGAATTCATTGTTTCCATCACCTTCAGCAGAAAAAAATGCCTGGAATCCTGTGAAACGGCCCTCATTAGAGTAATCTGATCTGAAGAGCATGGACATGGTGTTGCTGGCAGAATAGATGACAGTGTTTTTGGGCGCATCACCGTAATTTGCCTCTGCTTCGCCACAGAACCGAACCATCTCTTTTCCTTCTGAGAAGACCTAAAAGTTTCAGCAAGTAGTAATTATTATAAACACACATCGGTATCCTGCATTCACATAACAGCCATACTGTGCATTTCATGATAGAGGTTTAATCAAATGATCAGTGTTTGAGTTTTCTGCTATTACTTGGAAATGGTGCTTATAGGCAACAGGTTTACTAGAAAGATGGGCAAGTAGGTCTACACATGCTTGGCTAATGTGTTTCGATATTTTAAATATCTGATTAATTATTAATATACTTACATATTTTAGTAAAAATCTACATTATATATGTTTAGTGTTTAATTTGATAAATCATTAAAATAAATCTCTAATTTAAGATTTATATTAGACCACTTATTTGTGAACTTATGGATCAAGAAACTTTTTTTATAATTTTTTTAACATTAAAGGGTTAGTTCAAAATGAAAAAAAAAAATACATTTCTGTCATTAATCACTCACCCTCATGTCATTCCAAACCCGTAAGACTGTCGTTCATCTTCTGAACACAAATGAAGATGTTTTTTAATATCTGAGCAATTTCTGTCCTTTCATTGACAGCTACGCAACTACCACGTTGATGCTTCAAATAAGTAAAAAAAAAAGAAAAAAAAGATTGTAAAACTAATCCTTATGAATTGAGTTTCATGGGACGTGGCTGTATATAAGGCGCACAACGATGAAGATACTCAAACTGTAACGTGTGAGCAGGGATGAGGAGAGATGAGAATCCAAATGCAGCTTGAACATTTATTAAACACATAAACAGAGAAAATCCAAGAAGTCAAACAGGCAGGAGCACCACGACAGGCACATATACAGAAGCAACGACTGACCAACAACAACTGAAGCACTGGGGTATATATACACAAGGAAACAAGGTTAACAAGATAACAAGAGGGAGTGGCTAAATGGGAAACACCTGGCAGAACGGAGGCGGAGTCCTCTCTGGACTCGTGACAGGAGGCGGAGTCCTCGCTGGACTGGTGACAGGAGGCGGAGTCCTCGCTGGACTGGTGACAGGAGGCGGAGTCCTCGCTGGACTGGTGACAGGAGGCGGAGTCCTCTCTGGACTCGTGACAGGAGGCGGAGTCCTCTCTGGACTGGTGACAGGAGGCGGAGTCCTCTCTGGACTCGTGACAGGAGGCAGAGTCCTCTCTGGACTCGTGACAGGAGGCGGAGTCCTCGCTGGACTCGTGACAGGAGGTAGAGTGCAAATTAATTATTTAAAAATCATACAATGTGATTTTCTGGATTTTTGTTTTAGATTCCGTCTCTCACAGTTGAAGTGTACCTATGATAAAAATTACAGACCTCTACATGCTTTGTAAGTAGGAAAACCTGCAAAATCGGCAGTGTATCAAATACTTGTTCTCCCCACTGTATATATACACAAGGAAACAAGGTTAACAAGATAACAAGAGGGAGTGGCTAAATGGGAAACACCTGGGAGAACTAATCAACATGAAAAACTACAAAGGACTACAAAACATGACAAGACAGGAAATAACAAAAGAGTCCTCACAAGACAGGGAAACACAGGCTGGAATCATGACACAAACAGATCTTTAATCTAAAGCCCGAGGTATACTTCAGTTTTTACGCATACGCGAGGGTCAACGTACAGTGCGCGACGCGAATTTCGTCATCAGAAGAGTATGCGCGTACTGTATGCGGACCGCCGTATTTTTGTAACCGCGCGTACTTTGTACACCCAGGTTGCATATGTGCATTTCTTTTTTTTTTGCAATATTTACATGGGTTGTTACTCGTGGCTAGAGATTGCTCAATACTGCGCATGCGTCGAACGCCTGTGTACGCGTACTAGTCAAAAGAAGTATATTTTGCAAGGCTGTGTGTTCGACTGCATGCATATACGCTCACATATGCGTTAAAAAAACTAAGTATACTTTCGGCTTAAAGGGATACTTCACCCAAAAATGAAAATTCTGTCATTAATTACTCACCCTCATGTCATTCCAAACCCCTAAGACCTTTGTTTATCTTCGGAACACAAATGAAGATATTTTTGATGAAATCCGGGAGCTCTCAGGCCCCTCCAGCTACAAACCCGATTCCAAAAAAGTTGGGACACTGTACAAATTGTGAATAAAAAAGGAATGCAATAATTTACAAATCTCATAAACTTATATTTTATTCACAATAGAATATAGATAACATATCAAATGTTGAAAGTGAGACATTTTGAAATGTCATGCCAAATATTGGCTCATTTTGGATTTCATGAGAGCTACACATTCCAAAAAAGTTGGGACAGGTAGCAATAAGAGGCCAGAAAAGTTAAATGTACATATAAGGAACAGCTGGAGGACCAATTTGCAACTTATTAGGTCAATTGGCAACATGATTGGGTATAAAAAGAGCCTCTCAGAGTGGCAGTGTCTCTCAGAAGTCAAGATGGGCAGAGGATCACCAATTCCCCCAATGCTGCGGTGAAAAATAGTGGAGCAATATCAGAAAGGAGTTTCTCAGAGAAAAATTGCAAAGAGTTTGAAGTTATCATCATCTACAGTGCATAATATCATCCAAAGATTCAGAGAATCTGGAACAATCTCTGTGCGTAAGGGTCAAGGCCGGAAAACCATACTGGATGCCCGTGATCTTCGGGCCCTTAGACGGCACTGCATCACATACAGGAATGCTACTGTAATGGAAATCACAACATGGGCTCAGGAATACTTCCAGAAAACATTGTCGGTGAACACAATCCACTGTGCCATTCGCCGTTGCCGGCTAAAACTCTATAGGTCAAAAAAGAAGCCATATCTAAACATGATCCAGAAGCCCAGGCGTTTTCTCTGGGCCAAGGCTCATTTAAAATGGACTGTGGCAAAGTGGAAAAGTATTCTGTGGTCAGACGAATCAAAATTTGAAGTTCTTTTTGGAAAGCTGGGACGCCATCTCATCCGGACTAAAGAGGACAAGGACAACCCAAGTTGTCATCAGCGCTCAGTTCAGAAGCCTGAATCTCTGATGGTATGGGGTTGCATGAGTGCGTGTAGCATGGGCAGCTTACACATCTGGAAAGGCACCATCAATGCTGAAAGGTATATCCAAGTTCTAGAACAACATATGCTCCATCCAGACGTCGTCTCTTTCAGGGAAGACCTTGCATTTTCCAACATGACAATGCCAGACCAGATACTGCATCAATTACAACATCATGGCTGCGTAGAAGAAGGATCCGGGTACTGAAATGGCCAGCCTGCAGTCCAGATCTTTCACCCATAGAAAACATTTGGCGCATCATAAAGAGGAAGATGCGACAAAGAAGACCTAAGACAGTTGAGCAACTAGAAGCCTGTATTAGACAAGAATGGGACAACATTCCTATTCCTAAACTTGAGCAACTTGTCTCCTCAGTCCCCAGACGTTTGCAGACTGTTATAAAAAGAAGAGGGGATGCCACACAGTGGTAAACATGGCCTTGTCCCAACTTTTTTGAGATGTGATGATGCCATGAAATTTAAAATCAACTTATTTTTCCCTTAAAATGATACATTTTCTCAGTTTAAACATTTGATATGTCATCTATGTTGTATTCTGAATAAAATATTGAAATTTGAAACTTCCACATTGCATTCTGTTTTTATTCACAATTTGTACAGTGTCCCAACTTTTTTGGAATCGGGTTTGTATTTAATTAACACTTTCAAGGTCCAGAAAGGTAGGAAAAACATCGTTAAAATAGTCCATGTGACTCCAGTGGTTCAACCTTAATGTTATGATTTAAATTGTTAAAGTCGTTATTTTTGTTTGTTTTTGCGCACAAAAAGTATTTGCGTCGCTTCATAAAATTAAGGTTGAACCACTGGAGTCACAAGGACTATTTTAACAATGTTTTTCCTACCTTTCTGGACCTTGAAAGTGTTAATTAAATTGCTGTCTATGGAGGGATCAGAGAGCTCTCGGATTTCATCAAAAATATCTTCATTTGTGTTCCTGAAGATGAATGAAGGTCTTACGGGTTTGGAATGACATGAGGGTGAGTAATTAATGACAGAATTGTCATTTTTGGTGAACTATCCCTTTAAGAATCAACACAATAACCAGGAGCATAACAAGGAGGAAACACAACCACGTACACCTAGATGATAAACAATACAGGAACAAGGAAGGGCTTAAATACACAGTGCAAACAAAAGAGCTAATGAGGTCATTAAGAGGACAACAGGTGAACGGGATCAGTCAATGAAACACACTGGAAAACTAGGTCAAAGGAAAACAGCAACTGAACACAATGAAGACTAAAGCAGAAAGTATACTTCGTTTTTTTTACGATATAAGTCGAACGCATAGCCTTGCAAAGTATACTTCTTTTGACTCGTATGCGTACACAGGTGTTCGTCGCATGTGCAGTTTTGAGGGTTACAAAAATCCGGCGGTGCTCTTCTGATGTACGTGTAAAAAGTGAAGTATACTTTGGTCTTTAAACAAAACAGAACATAGGCCTACTCCTGACATTGAGTGGTTTATTCCAAATTTTCTGAAGAGACATGATCGCTTTATACGCTGAACATATTTAATTTAGGCTTTTATTCACACATAAACATTTATCAACGCATACATCAGTTGTGGTAAACGAAAGCTGAAGCATGCTTGCTTGACGTGTGAGAACCAATTCATTCTTGTGTGTTACGCAGCACGTTTGAGCTTCCGAATGAACCAATGAGATTTGTTCTTGTGTCAAGCAGGTTCGGTTGAGCTTCTGTTTATAAATGTTTATATGTGAATAAAAGCCTAAATCACATAAAGCGATTGTGTCTCTTCATAAAATTTGGACTAAACCACTCAATTCATATGGATTAGTTTTTTACGATTTTTTTATGAACTTTTTGAAGCGTCAAAGTGGTAGTTGCGTAGACTGTCAATGGAGAGTACAGAACTGGCTCAGATTTTATTAAAAAAATCTTCATTTGTGTTCCGAAGATGAACGAAAGTCTTACGGGTTTGGAACAACACGAGAGTGAGTAAATTATGACAGAATTTTCATTTTTGGGTGAACTAACCCTTTAACATTACAAGCTGATTTTGAAATGATTATTCTCTTGTAAAACAGGGAAGATTATTTTAATCTGAAAAGGACTGAACATTTTATATTAGGTTAAACCTTGTAAAGTTTCAATAAGCCAAACTAACAGATTCCTGATTGAAATCAAGAATGTCTTAATGTCTTTCTAATTTAAAACTGCAATTATCTTTATCCAATTCCAACAGACTGATTATTTTTGATACTGAAATATGAATCATTATCTAGGACTTCGGTGTGTCCCATAAAATGACCCAATTTTTAAATTGCTGTTGTAAACATGGATCTAACCTGAACATAGTCATATTCACAGCGATGAGAAGGCTCCAGACTAAAATAAGTGAAGTAGAGGCGTAATCTGTATCCTTCTGGTCCTGTGATATTCCACACCATACGCTGGTTGTTAGGATAGACGTTTGGGAAGTTTGGTGATGTGAAGCTCCCAAATAGTCCAGTCAGCTCTGAGCCAAAAGCTAATGGAAGCAGGGTGACGAAAGCCAAAGATACACTGAAACAGCAGCAAAACATAAAGGTGCATCACTGATAACAATATAGCTTTCACAATCCTAACACATTAAATAGGACTGGGAATTGTTCCCATTCCACACTTAACACATCACAGTAAACACATTTGAACACGTTGCATACCTGTTCATCATTCCCGAACACCACAAATTTCAGCTCATCTAAAAAAAAATTCCCTAATCACCTTTGCAGAACTCTCATGTCCTCCAGGTTAATGAACCAGCTGAGTAAATGGCTCTGTGTAAACACGGCACTGAACAGCAACAGTACTTTTGGTTTTCATTATCGTCCATTCTGTCAAGTGTCAATATCAGTTATTGGGTTGAAGATATATCAGTGAAGTTAATCTGTTGTCAAGCTTGACAACATATTTTTTCTCCTCAAACAATAGATTTTGTCATTGTTTCTCTTCGACAAGAAAGCAGTAAACAAATTCAGAACAAGTAAATCAAACATTTGATTAATTCTGACTTTTATATTGACTATTACATACATAGTATTCTCACCTGACAGCAAATTAACTCTAAGTTTTGGAATGTGTCCTTCTGACCAGTCATCAATAATTGATTTTTTTCTCTATGTGTACATGCAAACACAACTTTAATTTGTAGAAATTAACTCAAAAGAACAAAACAGAATCATAAATTGTAGTAACAATCTTTCTTTATAGCTTAGTTATCAAACATGCAAGTTTTACAATGCTTACTTAAATACAGTGGGGTCCAAAAGTCTGATACCACAAAAAAAAAAAAACTGTGAAAAATCACGAGGTCACTGATCAAATAAGTAGCCTTCATTTGTGAAGTATGTGGACTAAAGATATTCAGAAATTTATTTACATTTTTCACTCAGATTACTATCCTGACAATATAATTTACCATGAAAAAAACACAAATATACTAAATTAGAAATTTGCGCAATAGATTTAGTTTTCTCAGACTTTTGGACCCCACTGTATATTCTGGATATTTATAAACCGGTTTATCAGCACATAGTTTCACTGTAACATTACAAACTTTACAAGCAACCACATTTTAGTGACACTGGAATGATAGGATAATCATATTAGTTTTTCTTGATTGCTAACACACTATAACTGATTCATTTGGCCTAATTTCCCAAACCAGTCATTTAGTCCTCGAAAAACCTTGACACGTTTCTCAAGACGTTTAACATATTTCACCTGTTTTGACACACGTTCCAATTTTCTTAAACTCTACACAAAAATCTCATTTTGCACAGGTTTAACAATGTTCTCACACAATATAATAATTACCTTAAGTGTCACACTGCGAACTCAAATAGCACACATTTATCCATGTGTAAACATTAAGTAGCAAAACTGATGACACATCAGAATCTCTGGATAATATAATTAGGGCCACAGGTGATGATGTGCCTTGGAAAATGAATCCTAGTGGTGGGAGACAAAGAGGAAGAGGAGGGGAAAAGAACAATGAAGGAGGGACATTTGTTCCTGATGAAATACAAAGCACTATAGTTGACCATGTTCTTGTGCATTGAATGACCATGAGGGAAGTTTGTCTCCACAGGGTTTTTATACTACTTACACATTCAGTATAATTACAGTACACAACAGCAGTACTTTAGATGAACTTTCACTATACAGTAAATACTGTAGCACATGTTGTACACCTCAACTCATAATTGTCAAACTGATTTGTAGCACATTTGTTGTACATTTGGTATTTTTGCAGAACTGAGAGATGACTGCCTAGGGGAGGGAAGTCTTGTCAGAAGACTAAAAACTGTTATGCAGTATGGCAAATATGGTCACCAAAACTGTAATGCAATTTGGCAGAGGATGCTGAATTTATTTATTTATTTATTGTACTGTATTGTAATTGACAGTATACTGTATTGTATTGCAAGTTCATACTGAATTCTTTGATATATGAACTTTTCTTTTCTAGTGCTTTTCATCTACTGCAAGATCTCTTTACAAAAGTGTAATGAAATGACTTTTCTTAAAGCTTACTGTTGAATTTCACTGTATCTGCACCCCTCTATTTATGTTGTATACTGTAATAGACATTAAGCTGTAAAATGATTCCTGATTGCCAACAGGAGGTTTTGTGTGTCATCTGAGGCCAAAGTTTGATTCTGACAAAAGAGAATAGTTTTTGACTAAAATATTTGAATTTGAAGTGGAAGTCTGAGGTTTGTACAAGCTGGTGTGTAGTTCCGAGACTGTGTTGTGAGAAAATGGTGAATTGTTTCATGAATTGTGTGTTAGGAATCAAGGAAAAACTGTGATAAGAACAAATATTAATCATGGCGTAGACTCCAACAAAACTGTCATCTGTCATCCTGCTGAACAATAAAAAATTGACCAAATTAATATTATGAAATGGCTTTTCTAACACCAATTGTTGCTCACTTTTGGCTATGTTGTGATAATGACTAAGAGAAGTTTCATAACTGCAAATGTATGAAAGTAGAACAGTCACACTTATATGAAAAAAGTATTTACAGTCCTATGACATTTTCAAACATATGAGTTGCGATGTGCCACAGGCAGATGTTTGTGATGAAAAAACAACAGGTGACACTGAAAGCCTGTTGCCGTTGCATGCGCCAATTACCCTAAGAGCAGAATTCATTCTAAATGCCTTTGTAATGCCACAGTCCCTTTCATTTAAACCTGTTGGCACAGAATGAGATGGTTATTTAATGATTTAAAAAGATGGTTTCAGTATGAGTGAGAAAAAGAGAGAGAAAGAGGGTTAGCAAGAGAGAGAGACTAAGTGAATAAAGCGACACATGTTCCATAAGCAAGCTTATAATAGACCCCTCATTTCCAATACACTACGCTGGTAATGGCTGATGTATGAGGAGATTACAATAATTATTCTCATAAATGACAATGGTAATTTCCAGCTGCACATGCCTATGCTGATTGTGGCTGTCAGGTGTAATGTGCTGACCTCTGTCATCACGCCTGCTTGAGAGGTCACAGGTTGTTGGGACACAGCTGAAGTGATTCTAAGGAGGAAACAAATGTTCACATTGGTTTATGAGACTCCCTTGAGTATTCTGACTGGAAACCTCTGTAGGCATCTGCATGTTTTAGGGAAAAAAGATTTACGGTTTTAATGCATTTTTGGAAAAAACAAGCTGCAAAGTGGATTAAAATGACTTGATGCAAAAATTAAAACAGTAAAAATCTAGTGATATAAGCATGTTTTCACAAAATCAGATTTTTTTTTTTAAAGGTACACTATGTAACTTTTTAGTTCAAAATTAACAAAACTGAAGTAATGAGTCAATACATCATCAATCCTTCTTCCAAAATGTTTTTTGTCTTACCCTGATTCACTATGGTAAGCCTGTTACAAGTGTTTATATTTTAGACTTAGCGGGATGGTTTTTCGTGGGAAATTGTGTACATACGTCACTCGCCCGTGCGTGTCTCGTCATATCCGTAAATAGATGCTGCGTCCCAATTTGCATACTATCAATCCTAAATAGTATTCAAAATTAGAATTAGTGTGTCCCAAATCGTAGTATGTTGAAATAAGTATTCCAAAGACACCCGAATGGTCTACTGTTTCCATTTAGGGCCCTAGCGCGACGCAAGTGTTTTTTGCTAGTTTCAGCCCGACACAGTTATCATTTTCACATACAGTGCCACATTGTTTAAGTAGCAAATGTTGCGCATTGTTGGAGTGTTGCTTTTTTGAGGCTACTGAAAACGACTGCATCATTGACCAACAAAAACCTGGCCTAAAGTCAATGGCACAGTATTTTTTTGTTATTTAAAGGGCGCGTTAGTAATATGCGCCTATGGGCGGGTGCGCAACGCGCATACACTTTGCTTATTACACACACAGCGTAACAGGCAGCAGCACACAAACATTTTTAAATATTAAAAATAAAAGGATTCCTCGTTCAGTCTTCAGTCTTTCCGCTCGCAAATTCCGGCATTTAAATAGCGAATCCGCCATTGGTGCAAGCGCAACTGGCTTTTAAAGGGAATGGGAGATGAGACTCTGACTCTGGTTTATTGCACGTTACGCCCAAAACACACCCATGACTCATTAAGAGACTAGGTACAACCCTATTGGACCATGCACCTGGCGCGCCAACCATTTTTTCCGTCATTAAACTAGCAAAAGTGGATTCAGACACGCCCTACGTGCACCTACGCCATGTGCTTCAGACCATGTGCTCAGATCGTTAAAATAGGGCCCTGAGGTTGTCTATATTCCGCCATGTAAATAACAATCCGCCATGTTGCAAGCGCACCTGGATTTTAAAGGGAATGGGAGATGACACTCTGATTGGTTTATTGCATGTTACGCCCAAAACACACCCATGACTCATTAAGAGACTAGATACAACCCTTTTGGACCATGCACCTGGTGCCGACCATTTTTTCCGTCGTTAAACTAGCAAAAGTGGATTCGATACAATAACAAGATAACAAGATAAAATGTTTAGACAGTGCAAATTAATGTTAATGTCCACAACAACTAAAACAAGTGAATTAGACAATCACTACACATTCGTTTACTCGTAAGTGACTCTACGTCAGAGACCAGATACTTATCTGTGCATCAGTAACTGTTAGCCCATGTCTAATTCAAACACTGTTTAGAGCTCTTTACTTCCTTTTATAAGTATAGATGAAGTTCATTTTGAAAAGATGAGTCACTGTTCAAGTACTTGTATCTTCTGTTGCTGAGTATGCACTAGAACCGTAAGGGCAGCATGAAGCATTATATGAACTATAATTAAAACAATTCATCATTTCATCAGGCCATGGTAGACATATTCTATCCCATTAGCCTTGTTTCATATATTTTTGTGTAGCTTTGAATTGAAAAAGCATCTCAGGTTCAACCTGGAAACAAAGAAGTGCATGGATCCAAGCAAGAACTAGCAATTTTGCACAGAATCCAACGAAACTAACAAAAGGATATTACATGCACATATTCAGAGCCTCAGAACCTTGCTTCTGAACAGCCCAGTAATGCTTGCTGTACCATATAATGAAGTGCATCCTGATAAGACACCAGTTAGTACTGTCACTTTGATGTGGAACGGGAGCACTGCGAACACAAAATACATATCCAAGATCAATAATACCAATGAAGAAACAGAAGGGGACAAAATCACACTTGTGTTTAGGCAATGAGAGGAAAAACCTGCTGAAATATCATACACATCCTGTTGTACTTCAATGTACAATACAACATAAGAAACACTATAAACACACTGTTGGGTGCTTGTTTCAAGAGCAGGCTGAATCATGTGAAGGAGTAAATCAGGTGTTGGCATTAACACTGTAATTTTCCTTTCTCATTCATGCAAGCCAATCAGGTGACCTAAAAATACAAACAACCAGGATGTAAAGAACAATGTAAAAAATTATAATCATTGTCAGCTTTATTATTTACACTTCTCAAAGTCTCTATACAGGCACAGAAACTACAAAAACGTATGACAAGGTAATCAGCAGTATTACCCATCTTTCCATTTGCCCAGCTTGAAAAATAAATTACTACAATCAAGACAATCCGTTTCACAGCATTTCATTTTCCCCATGGTTTAACTGTGTCATAAACTGACAAACAAACAAAAAGAAATAGTCTTTGCAGCCTCACGGTTTTCCTGTAATAGAACAGGATTTCTTATTTTTCTCCAAGAATTTATTGGTGTGTCTACTACCTTTGGGTCAGGTGTCAGAAACCAGAAAGAAGGGGTAATCAGCGCATTGACCAGGGGCCTCAAAATGTGTCATAATTTCTGACACTCCAATTATTTTCTTGTTGGTCATCAAAAGTTTGCGTGCTAGGGTAAATTGAAATTTGGGCCGTGTCCAAGTTTCTGAAGGTAGGAACAGTGCTACGGGGTCCGTGGACCAGACCAGTCAGGATGCCCATGCTGACCCCTGTCCACCTGCCGAAAGTGCCAACAGTGGGCACGTGAGCATCAGAACTGGACCACTGAGCAATGGAAGAAGGTGGCCTGGTCTGATAAATCACGTTTTCTTTTACATCACGTGGATGGCCGGGTGCATGTGCGTCTCTTACCTGGGGAACACATGGCACCAGGATGCACTATGGGAAGAAGGCAAACCGGCGGAGGCAGTGTGATGCTTTGGGAAATGTTCTGCTGGGAAACCTTGGGTCCTGCCATCCATGTGGATGTTACTTTGACACGTACCACGTTGCAGACCATGTACACCCTTTCATGGAAACGGTATTCCCTGGTGGCTGTGGCCTCTTTCAGAAGGATAATGCGCCCTGCCACAAAGCAAAAATGGTTCAGGAATGGTTTGAGGAGCACAACGAGTTTGAGGTGTTGACTTGGCCTCCAAATTCCCCAGATCTCATTCCAATCGAGCATCTGTGGGATGTGCTGAACAAACAAGTCCGATCCATGGAGGCCCCACCTTGCAACTTACAGGACTTAAAGGATCTGCTGCTAACATCTTGGTGCCAGATACCACAGCACACCTTCAGGAGTCTAGTGGAGTCCATGCCTTGACGGGTCAGGGCTGTTGTGGCAGCAAAAGGGGGACCAACACAATGTTATGCCTGATCGGTGTATAGCTGCCTTTTAAATCAGATGGTCCCTCGTGATTTTGTGGTCCTTGGACTCTTAACCTGTCTTAGCAGCATCTTTGAATAAAAGTACCTCCTAAGAACACCATAACATCACAAATGAGCCTTAAATGCCTTGTTAATGTTAAAATACTGTTCTGTCCCAGTTGTAGTGTAGAGACAACTAAAGTCAACTAAATTAACTAAAGTCATTCGTGCGTTGATATCCTTGAAAAGAACAACGTAAACAACATGCTTTTGTTTGTTTGAGTATCCTTATTTGGAGATTATTTTCTGTTTGGTGACGCCTGTGACTCAGAAATACAGTATGAATAATTTTCATGGCTTTTGGGTTCTTTAACAGTTCTCAAACGGGAGTTCTCCCGCTGATGCAAAACTGTTTAACATTACACCGCAGCACAGCTACCAAATATAGGCCAGAAAATTTAGTGTGAGATGTGTAGTCAGATTCCCGAACAAATGAATCTTTTGCATCAATGCTTTTTAGTGAATTGTGGTAGAAATTCCCCTACGCACCTGACTTAATTTAATCCTTTTGCTACACACAAGAGTTGGCAAGCTTTGGGACATACCACATCATAAAAGTGTGCTCTGTCGCATAAAATTACACCACAAGCCTCGCACATTCAAGTTACAAATGCCCGCACCCGCTCTTACTTTAAAAATAATAAAATAATACACATTTTAAAAGAATTAAATGTATTTCTGATTTGATAGGCCCTATATTTGTTCTACTGAAATCTGAAATGAACAGGCTGCTGAGAGAAGTAAATGCAATAAAAACGCATGTATTTTTTCCACTCCTCATCTGTTCCTATCTTTTTGAAGTTTTTAAGAATTCAGACAATTGGATTAATTGAAGTTTGATGCAACTTTAGGGCTATAGCTTTAACTTCATTCTACCTGTGTACTTGAAATGCACAATGTTGAGCGTGCTTAATGCATTTTTGGTGTGTTTTCTGTGTCTAATGATGGGTGTCCTGTTGTTTGTAATCAGGGTAGATATTATTCAATAGTCTAGTTAAACTAATGTCAAGTTGAATTCTACCCTAAAGCTGTGATTGCTGCACCTGGGCACCATTTCTCGTCATTGCCACCTCACTCTCTGTCATTGGTGCTGAGCCACTGATTTGGCAAACGGCCACAGGCCCGCAGGAGAACGGAAATGGCCATATGGGGACTTAAATCTGTGAAAGATGCATCAAGGACTAAATTGAAAGAGTAATGGCAATCCGTCATCGGGGCGAACCTCAATGCGGGGGGATTCAGCCTCGATTTATCACAAGTAATTTCCCTATCATTAGCTGTACTGTTTAAAAGGCCATACAGCTGCAGCTGGAGACTCATGGTGTTTTTCATTTGGCCTCACATCAAAGTATTCCTCTTTAACTTTCTTTCTTTATTTATCAAAACCTCAAGATCACTCATAATCAATACAAACCATGACATTTTTAGATATTGCAGCAAGTCCATCACTTGAATAGCTGTGATTGACATATGAGGCAATACTGAGGCCCAAAACACGATAAAGTGTATTTAATGCTGGACTGCGGGGACATGTCAATAAAGATGAAAACTAAATCACAGTCTTTAGCTGTTTACAAGTGTCTTGTGATGTATTTGATATGGTAATGTTTGGATTAGACTTTGGATTTGATACATGCTATTTACAGTCACATTTTAGGAGAGTCTTCATTTCCCTGTGTTTATCCATGGCATTTCTGGTTTCCACCCCTGATTTATTTTCTCAAACATCCAGAAATCTAATAAGAAAGCTGGAAACAGGCTTACAACTGTATATAAAAGACAAAACCTTTCTAATAATACCTTTAATGTCATCACAATATAATGCCTTTAGAGCTACTTTCTCTCAAAATAATGTTTTTTTATGCAAAAAAGTTTCATAACTCAGAATTATTCAATTTCATATACAGAATGAATTTCTGCACTGCTGACACTTAACTTCTGTTGCTTATGTTGTTGTTTCTCTAACCTTCTCACAGTGAGATTCCCTCATTCATCACCATCATTGACCATAAAGCTGAAATGTTTATTTTGTCAGTGTTAAAATATTTTCTCCTATCCAGGCATATGAAGACACAATAAGCCATTAGTAAGTTGATTTCCTCATCAAAAGTGTAAACAACGTTGAGATATCACGATTGCTTTGTTCATTTCAACACCCAGCCCATGTATGTACATGTATGTATGTAGGACTACGTATAAATGCAATTATGTATTTTTAGGCATTTTTGGTCAAATAAATTTTTGTCATCAATTTCACACGCAAAAAAAAACTTCTTGATTCATTTCTAAATCAGACAGATAATATAAAAACGAATGTAATTCAGTTCTAACAGTACTACAGTTTTTGTAGTTCCATCTTTATTTTTGTTGATGAAAATATTTTTTTTTCACTGGTAATCTACATCTTAGTTGATAATAATCGCTAACAGCCTTGATTTTGGGAAACAGAATGGATAATCCCTTACGGAACAAACATATATGGAAATATACTGCAAAATATAATGCGATATATTACATAATACATTTCCATATATGGAAAAAAAGTGCTTATATTTTTCAATATACTGCAATATATGCATTGACCATGTACAAACCCGATTCCAAAAAAGTTGGGACACTGTACAAATTGTGAATAAAAAAGGAATGCAATAATTTACAAATCTCATAAACTTATATTTTATTCACAATAGAATATAGATAACATATCAAATGTTGAAAGTGAGACATTTTGAAATGTCATGCCAAATATTGGCTCATTTTGGATTTCATGAGAGCTACACATTCCAAAAAAGTTGGGACAGGTAGCAACATGATTAGGTATAAAAAGAGCCTCTCAGAGTGGCAGTGTCTCTCAGAAGTCAAGATGGGCAAAGGATCACCAATTCCCCCAATGCTGCGGCGAAAAATAGTGGAGCAATATCAGAAAGGAGTTTCTCAGAGAAAAATTGCAAAGAGTTTGAAGTTATCATCATCTACAGTGCATAATATCATCCAAAGATTCAGAGAATCTGGAACAATCTCTGTGCGTAAGGGTCAAGGCCGGAAAACCATACTGGATGCCCGTGATCTTCGGGCCCTTAGACGGCACTGCATCACATACAGGAATGCTACTGTAATGGAAATCACAACATGGGCTCAGGAATACTTCCAGAAAACATTGTCGGTGAACACAATCCACCGTGCCATTCGCCGTTGCCGGCTAAAACTCTATAGGTCAAAAAAGAAGCCATATCTAAACATCATCCAGAAGCGCAGGCGTTTTCTCTGGGCCAAGGCTCATTTAAAATGGACTGTGGCAAAGTGGAAAACTGTTCTGTGGTCAGACGAATCAAAATTTGAAGTTCTTTTTGGAAAACTGGGACGCCATGTCATCCGGACTAAAGAGGACAAGGACAACCCAAGTTGTTATCAGCGCTCAGTTCAGAAGCCTGCATCTCTGATGGTATGGGGTTGCATGAGTGCGTGTGGCATGGGCAGCTTACACATCTGGAAAGGCACCATCAATGCTGAAAGGTATATCCAAGTTCTAGAACAACACATGCTCCCATCCAGCCGTCGTCTCTTTTAGGGAAGACCTTGCATTTTCCAACATGACAATGCCAGACCACATACTTCATCAATTACAACATCATGGCTGCGTAGAAGAAGGATCCGGGTACTGAAATGGCCAGCCTGCAGTCCAGATCTTTCACCCATAGAAAACATTTGGCGCATCATAAAGAGGAAGATGCGACAAAGAAGACCTAAGACAGTTGAGCAACTAGAAGCCTGTATTAGACAAGAATGGGACAACATTCCTATTCCTAAACTTGAGCAACTTGTCTCCTCAGTCCCCAGACGTTTGCAGACTGTTATAAAAAGAAGAGGGGATGCCACACAGTGGTAAACATGGCCTTGTCCCAACTTTTTTGAGATGTGTTGATGCCATGAAATTTAAAATCAACTTATTTTTCCCTTAAAATGATACATTTTCTCAGTTTAAACATTTGATATGTCATCTATGTTGTATTCTGAGTAAAATATTGAAATTTGAAACTTCCACATCATTGCATTCTGTTTTTATTCACAGTTTGTACAGTGTCCCAACTTTTTTGGAATCGGGTTTGTATGGATATTGATACATATAAAATATTTAGAAATTAAGACAAAAACACATACACACATACATTCACAGAATGAGTTACAGCAGATTTCTAGTTCCCAGCATGCTTTGCTTCAGACTGTTAAAGGAGAGTTAAATGTTAAAATTAAGTGTTATTTCATGTGTTTTGCTCAATATTAATATAGGGGGTGAGTTTTTGGGGTTACCGCTGTGTTGAAGAATAGAGCCTGTGGTTAGGTTGACGATTGGCCGAACACCATTAAGACTATAATTGCTATATTTAAAAAGTAATGGCTGTGCTCTCTTCAGCACAGTGATAGTCACTTTAAGCTAAATACTGGAGGATGGGCAAATGAAGCTAAATACTTCAGTACATGCTGGTGTGATTTTACTTTTGTTAACCAGCTTGAAAATATGAAACATAATGTAAGTAAATTTAAATATAAGAAATACATTACATTATATATTTCTCTATATATGTGTGTTTATACTGCATGAGTAAATATATCTGCAATATATTATACACATGCATTACCAAATCTTATCACATGTATATCTATATATTATGAAATGTATTACTGAATATAAAATTACATACATTATGATATATTAGTAAATATAGTCACATTTTTCAATATATGAAAAGTGGCAATTCCTTATGTATTATATATTTTAATATATTAACACAATGTATTATTCGGTATATTTTCAAATATACCGTTCTATCATTTAATATATTGATCATTCATATATAGGGACATATATTTTCTTTCCATAAGGGATGTCATTTTTGTAGGCTATTCTCTGTATCATGGGTGTTGTTTCAGGTGCTCATCTGGTGTTTAGACATGCAATAGCCTTTTCAGACATCGCAAACAACTATTCTCATTCTAATCATGTTGTATCATGAGGGTTCAGTCGTTTTGTCTGTGTCTTGACTGTGATGACTTCATTACAGCGAATGAAAATATGACATTCTCATTCCTTCTGCAGCAACGCTTCTTTTACAGACTCCTTAAAGATGGACCATTTCTTGCTCTGCTCCACAAGTGGCCCGTCTGTGATTGAGATATTTAAAGCACACGTCTCACAGGTCAATTCTGCGCTTAAACAAGACGGTCAATATTGCGTTTAGTGGCCTTCCCTCTTTCCACAGTCCATTCTCGGTAATTACAGCACAGAGCAAGAGAGACGGAGTCAGGATATGACAGAGTCATTGCACAGCTAATGAGCTGCTGCTACAACAACCACTCTGCTTGTTAGCAGACTATCTGTGATACTGACTTACACAAGCGCAATGTCAAAGGAGAGCTTTTAGCAAACGCTGCTTTACTTTCATTTCCCTTAACGCTGAGGCCAGTGTGAATCTGGATCCGTTCCTCTGATAAACACACTTAGTCAAAGAGTAATTATGCTAATTCTGGAGCAGCAAACAGCATGGCTTGCTATTACATGTCGACAAATTTGAGGCTCATAAAAAACAGGCTGTTGTTTTCAAATTATCATCAAAATAATTATCTAAATTTTGGATACCTCTCAACGACAATACCACAGTGATTTAGTGCACACTGCACCACTGAAAAGTAAATGCTCAGATGGTGGGGTAATTATCAAGCTCTGTGATTCAGTTTACTTGGCTAATAATTTCACAAAGAAAAATAGAGATTTTTGTAAGTACTATTGTGGTTTAAAATATAATGAAGTTCCTTGTATTGCACACAAGCTGTGCACCAACAGCATTCATTTTAAACGTTGCTAAGAAATCTAAAATTCAAAGATATCCTTCACACCTGCTATTATTAACATTTTAGATGAATGGGTCACAATAAAAGTAATTAACCTAGTAGTGTGAATGCAAAAAGACTGATTGTGATTGTGATTGTATTGTGAAGCTAATGCGTTTGTTGTTATTTGCAAACAACTAAACTCAAGCACTGTAATTTTCCATTTCACACACACTGTAAAACAATTTAATTTATGTTTTATGATAACAATGTTTTATTTTATTCTTTTTAATCAGTAATATACGCACGTGTATATATATATACCGGTCAAAAGTCTGGAAACATTACTATTTTTAATGTTTTTGAAAGAAGTCTCTTATGCTCATCAGACCTGCATTTATTTGATCAAAAAAACTGAAAAAACTGTAATATTGTGAAACATTATTACAAGGTAAAATTTTAATATACTTTAAAATATAATTTATTTCTGCGATGCAAAGCTGAATTTTCATCAGCCATTACTCCAGTCTTTAGTGTCACATGATCCTTCAGAAATGCTGATTTGATACTCCGTTATTATCAATGTTGGAAACTTAATATTTTTTGGAACCTGTGATACTTTTTTCAGGATTCATTGATGAATAAAAAGTTAAAAAGAACAGCATTTATTTAAAATAGAAATCTTTTCTAACAATATAAATCTTTACTATCACTTTTGATCAATTTAACACATCCTTGCTGAATAAAAGTATTAATTTCTTTCAGAAAAAGAGAGTAAAAAAATTACTGACCCCAAACTTTTGAACTGTATAGTGTATATTGTTACAAAAGATTTATATTTTAAATAAGTGCTGTTCTTTTCCCAGACAGCAACATAGTGTCGGCCCAGATCCGGGCCACATCTGGTACATGTGGATTTAATGCGTACCAGATGTGGGCCGGACCTGGGCCAACACCATGTTGCTGTCTGGATTTTAACTTTTTATTCATCAAAGAATCCTGAAAAAAGTATCATAGGTATAAAAAAATGTTAAGCAGCACAACATTAATAATAAATCAGCATATTAGAATGATTTCCTAAGGATCATGTGACACTGAAGAATGCTTTGCGTCATAGAAATAAATTATATTTTAAAGTATAATAAAATAGAAAACCAATTTTTTAAATTGTAATAATATTTCACAATATTTCTGTTTAAAAACATTAAAAATAGTAATGTTTCCAAACTTTTGATATTCAATTGCTGCCTTTACTTTTACTGTACTTTACAATTACTTTTTGAACCACTTTGAATTAAATTAGGATAAAGAAAATGTAGTTGCACCACTGAAAAATCTTAAAATTTCATAAAAAATAATTTATTGCGAGAAATTAAATGTTTGGAAACAATGTTGTTAGATTCTATATGATGATGTTTACATTAAGCGCAACTGGATCTCTTTTCGGATCTACCTAAAAATATCTGATACTATGTAGATATGAAATCATGTTAATCCCAGGTGTGAAGGGGGCCAAAGTGTTCCCAGTGCTCTACAGAATAGAAACTGTGGACAGCTTCTATACTGAAACTACCAGTTGGGATAATTTTTTCTTATATTCTCAGCACTGAGTTTAAATGGCATTGGAAATGTCAGGATTGTGTCCTCTGTCCCCTTATAAGCCCCTTACGAGGACTCTGTCCCTCCTCCTGAACTGGTCCCCTCTGTGATGGGCAGGGTCTCTATGGTTACGGGCATCCTGCATCCCTTCTTCATGTCTGTGACATCTAATTTTCTCAGCTCTCGCTGCAGTGTAGGGTGCGCTGAGAGGGATAATAATATGCTTTTAGCTGGTGCTGACTAGCAATGCAGTCACAGCACACAAACACATCAGGCATCATTAGTAGCTGTTGAGCACGAAATCTAAAACTTTATGTCTTCTATGCAGCCCATTCTGTCACCCTCCAATTCAACATGCCCTTTGAGATGTTGACAAGGGTTTGATTCTGTGGCTTTTTTCATTATTTGTGTCTATGAGAAGGTAATTAGTGTTTAATTTTTACCCCCTTCAGACCCTTCAATCTGGTGGAATAATACAGGCTGTGTATGAAAATGCAAGGCAAACTTCTGATACCACAGAATTCAATGGTGAACTCACAGACTGCATTAAAAATGTTAAAAAAAAAGATGTTTAAAAAACAGATGTCCTCTTTTCTTCATATATTTTATGGTATAGTTCACCAAATAATATGAATATTCTGTTATTTACTCATCATGTTATTTGTATTTTTTATTTTCAAGTAATTTTACCTGTATATTATTTAGAGGAAAAAACAATAAATTCCAAGGTACAAAACTATCAAGCAAAAAGACTATCACTAGAATAAATAACTGAACTCAAGGTTGCGCCACTTTTATGTGTATTTACGAAACAAAATAATGCATGCCCACGATCAAGAGAGACATCAGGAATAGCCGATTTCCATTGTGGTGACATTAACGAAATTTCATAGAAATTTTGCGGGCAAAAATGGTCCATCATGTGAAATCTGTCGTCCTCACTTGAAATACCTGATTGTGTTTGTTCCTACTGAAATGATTGGATTTCGGCAGAGAATGATCGCAAAAAAGTGGTAAATGTGACATGCATTGCAATGGACAACAACGAATATTAGGAAATATCTGACTACTCAATGCCACAACTGACCAATCAGAATCAAGTATTACAGAGAGCCAAATAAAATTATTAACTAGTTTTTCCTTACTAATAAGAACATCACAAAATCTGCCTGTGCAGCTACCCAGCAAACATTTGACGTTTAATGAACGTTGAAAAGACATCCCTCCGACACGTCCCGTCATGGTTGAAAAATAGTTCCAAAATGAAAGTTTGAACGGACATATCTGAATGCATTTTTAGGAAATGTTCTGTCACATATTTTTACAGATTTATACCGTCCTACCGCAACTATTTTTGGCCAGGGACACGACGTTGCCGTCAGACCAATGTTTGCTGGGTAATGCCGCTGCTAGGTTAAGTGGCTAAATGCAATCATCTAAGCTAATGAAGTACTCTTCCTTCCTTATACAACCTCTGAAGGGTCATAGGGCTGGAGCCTATCCCAGTATCATAGGCCGAAGGCAGGGGAAAGCACTCTGGACAGGTGGCCAGTCCAACGCAGGGAATGAAGTACTCTATTGCATAACAATTAAATGGTTAGTTCACCCAAAAATGAAAATTCTGTCATTAATTACTCGTAAGAACTTCCCTTAAGAATAAACCCGTAAGAACTTTGTTCATCTTCGGAACACGAATTAAGATATTTTTGATGAAATCCAAGAGGTTTCTGAACCATCCATAGACAGCAAAGTCATTGCAACTTTCAAGGCCCAGAAAGACAACGTTAAAATAGTCCATGTGGCTACAGTGGTTCAGCCTTAATGTTATGAAGCAACGAGAATACTTTTTGTGCGCAAAAACAAAACAAAAATAACGACTTTATTCAACAATTTCTTCTTGTCTGTATCAGACTCCTACTCTTTTGATGTAGTAAACACAGTGCAGCGCTTCCGGGTTCTACGTCAAAACTCCGGCTTACCATTGGCCGACGCTGTTCACGTGAGCACCACGACACATGCGTGTGATGCTGACACAGGAGCTGGCCAATAATTAAGTGGCGTAGAACCCGGAAGCGCTGCACTGTGTTTACTACGTCAAAAGCGTTGGAGTCTGACACAGACGAGAAGAAATTGTTGAATAAAGTCATTATTTTTTGGGTGTTTCTGCGCCATAACGTCGCTTCATAACATTAAGGTTGAACCACTGTAGTCACATGGACTATTTTAATGATGTCTTTACTACCTTTCTGGGCCTTTAAAGTTGCAATGACGTTGCTGTCTATGGATGGCTCAGAAATCTCTCGGATTTCATCAAAAATATCTTAATTCGTGTTCCGAAGATGAACAAAGGTCTTACAGGTTGCAATTCATGCTTGAATTACTTTGACAAGCCAACAACTTCCCACTCACTCTGTTCTTTGCTCATCAGAAAAGCAGAGATATGCTGACCTACATCCGAGGGCACCAGCAGAGCCAACTACAGCACAATGAAGGGCAAATAATTCTATGAACAATAACTTGAAATAATTCAGAAACAGCAAATATAGATTTTTGATCACCAGTGGCAATATTTCCCTCTTCACAAATGGCATATAAGTTCCTCTGTGTTCTTCCTTTGTACTCAAATGTCTTAGTTACTCACCCATGGTATATGTATGTCTGTTCAGCATCCTACCTTCAAATGTCACCACAGAACCAAATCAAGAATTATTGATGATGATAGAAAACATTGCTGGTGGCAATAAAAGCAAACACAGACAACGCAGAACTAATGAAGTGAGAGCACTCCCAGATGCCCCCTGACCATGTGACAAAGATCTAACATGGAGCGTAATGGCATTTACGTAGCACTGAAACATTACTCACCATTCGCCTGCGGATAAAAGAAAGTCTATCAAAAGAAAAGAAACAAGACATTTTGATTGGGGCCTTAGTCTGGTTGTTTCAGTCAAACCATATTAGGTTTGCTGGATAAACAAGGCAAAACAATCTGCCAATCATTTAAACAAATTATTTGTGTGTCATTTGAATGCCCGTTGCTATAATTTTACCATTCACATAATTTTTTCTATCTAAACAGTGTTATTGCAATTGAAGAGAGCGTGAGCATCATAATAAATGAGCAGCCTGTGTCAGCCTTTCACACAATCGCTTGGAGGGGAACGTTTCAAAAATGAGGTTTCAAAAAATGTTCTGCTCTCATGTCACCTATGGCAGACTAAATGTTTGACATTTGCTCCTTTCATAGACACTATTTAACTGTGAGAAATAATAATGTCTAAATTAAGAATACATATGGAGGTGGCATTACGAATGTGGATAGCTGTGGATAGATTGATTAACAAGAACATGCCTGTAGCTCAACTGGTAGTGCATGGTGCTGGATTCATGGATTCAGTCCACAAGGGAACACGTATAGCCTACTGATGAATGTTGTAAGTCAAACACTGCAAAATAACTTTTTATTTGTGTATTTTTTAATCAGTATTTTTGTTTTCTTTTTCAGTTATTTAAATATCCCTTATGCAAGATAGCAGGGATGTGGCCGAAGCCGAATACCTTATTCAGAAAGGTATAATTTTTTCAAAACGAATAACAAATTCTACTAAATAATAGGAAAAATATTCGGCAGTCCCATTCACTCCTCGTGTTTGCTGGTTTGCAGGCGAGCCAGGGGATAGCATAGCACTATATTATACATAAACCTCTAAAATCACTACACAATAATGAGTGTGTGAATTGAATGAGTGTAAACTTTATGAATGAAATGACCAGAGCAAATCTAATAGCATATCACTCTTCTCAAAGCCCTGATTTCTGAGAGACTCACAGATGGCAATGTGGCTATCAACTAAAATATTACATCATACACATTTTCTACTATTTGATGTCTATTTAAATGTTGTAAACCTTGTACGATATGATATACGAATGAATGAATACTTTATGAATGAAATGAGCAGAGCGCGATTGCAAATCAAATAGGCCTAGCCGCGTTGCCCTTGTGATCCTTGTGAACCGGTGTCTGAAGCACGCCAATCTCAATTAGCCAAGGTTTGTGGATGTTGTGACGTGACATAGTGCATCACTGAGTCCATAAATAGATGCCTGAAATGCACATCATTAGCTTCTTTGTCTTCAGAAGCTGTATGTTTGAGCGCGTGTCTGTGTTTCTCTATTCTCAAGTGTGTGTCTGAAAATATTGGTCAGCAGTTTAGTCTGTTAAAGGGATAGTTCACCCAAAAATGAAAATTATCCCATAGTTTACTCACCCTCAAGCCATCCTAGGTGTATATGTCTTTCTTCTTTCAGCTCAACACAATCAGTTATATTAAAAAATATCCTGGATCTTCCAAGCTTTATAATGAAATACAAGGAACTCATGCTATCTGCATCTGATCCAGAGTGGTTACAGAGTGGAGCAGCTTCCTTATATATCATTATAAAGCTTGGAAGATCCAGGATATTTTTTTAATATAACTGATCGACACTGAGGTGTTGAGATCATGGAAGAATGTGTGTCCATGTGTGTCATTGCATGATGTATGTGCTGCGGCAGGGTGGTCCTCCCTGCGCACTTTCATCAGGTTTTACAGTCTAGATGAGGATTCAATCTTGTGTACTTCAGGGCTGATCCAAGTTGGAGTTGCGCAGTGTTCTGTGCTTATACACAGCCTTTTGGGCAGGCTCTTTCTCAGGGCGTGGCAACTTTGGTACGGAAGTTCCCATAGCGTCAACACCACGATGCAGCGTCGGAATTTACTTCGAAAAGATACGTAACCTGGTTCCCTGTTAAGGGAACGAGACACTGCGTCACATTGCCAAGCACCTGGCCACGCCTGACAGCTTCTTCAGACAAATTTAATCTGATGACATACATTTCAGGCATCTATTTATGGAGTACGTCACATCACAATGTCCATAAAGCTTGGCCAATCAAAATTGGCTCGTTTTGACACGTGCTTCAGACACCGGCTCACACGGAAGCATTCCCCATAGCATCAACGCCATGACACAGTGTCTCGTTCCTTTCTCAGGGAACCGGGTTGCATATGTAACCTGAGACGTTCACTTCACAAGCAAAATTTGTTCTTTCTCTTATTTACTTAAGGATAAACCTCACTAAATTTCATTATATTTATGCCTAAAAAACAAAAAAACATGATAAATGATAAATTTAATTTAGACAGCTCATTATAATAAATGTAAATAAGATAAAGATATAATAATCTGTAATATCAATTTTGCTTCTCAGTTAAATTTTTCTTAATGGTGTTAGATATTTTAAAATACTGATTTTATGATCTAAACTGGATGATTTGGTGAGTTTGCTAATACGGCTCTTATAAATACACATTAATGAATCATTATATTGACCCATGCTTGACTGAGACTGACGTCCTTTGGATTTTGAGGGCAGCCTCTCATATGAAGTTGATAAATAGAAAATAACCCAGAACGTTTTGACCCAAAACAGTGACCTCAATTTACTTTATGTGGTTTTGTGCTTACAAAAATACTCAACTTAATTTTATTTTACTGTTGTTGATGAGTTAATCCTTCTTGTTTTTCAGCATTTCATTGATTAATTATAATTGTTTACTTTCATATTTACTAGAAATACTGAAGTGAGTCAGTTGTGTATTCCCAAAGATAAATATGCAACACATTACATATGAATTTCAAATTTAGGTTCAGGTGGGAGAATGCCTTCAGATCAAAGGCAAAGCAATCAAAATGCTTTGCTTACCAGCAGCAGCTTTGATGTCCCCTCACAATGCTCTCAGGGCACTTGTATAATGGACAGTTTTTCTTTCGCTTCACACAAATCTTTGTGCAAATAAAACATATCCTAGAGTCTATTTGAGTCAGTCGCAGTCCATTCATCTGTTGCCTAAAAAAGGTAGAAAGAACAAAAAGAACATTATACTGTTAAAAAATGTGCCATTCGTCGTGGAATAACCAAAATCATATTGCATGATAATATAATTGATATGTAATTCCTCACGTGTATTGATGTTTGTTTTGTCTTCATTCATACACATTGTACTGGGAAAGACCAGCATGTTTATTGTTCCTTTATCTAATTAAATTTGGCCCCATCTGACTTTTCAAGCAAACTGAACAAATATATGAATGCTATGCCAGAGACTCAGTTTAATAAAATATTGCATATGATACTGTTGAATAACAACAATGATCCCACAATTGATTAAATTATTTTACTATATTTCTTTATCAAATCCAAACCACTGATGGCATATTGGGGTGCATACCAATATATTAAGAATTATTATTATTGCACACATATCTTAAATAAATTCATGTGCCCTCATAATCTTTCATCAAAATAACTTTCCCTCCCTCTTGCAGCAACCTCCTCTCTGATGACGTGTTTACTGGCAAGGGCAATCCAACGATCCAATCAATTCCCAGTGGACACGATCAAGTCCCGTCCTACATTTTTTCTTGGTCGAGCCGTTCCACCCTAATATACATCACAATTAGGGAAGAAAAGACTATCGCAACTTCCGTTTTATGTCGACTTTAAATAGTTTTTACTGTGGACAGTAAAAAGTCAGAATCACTCTGTACGGAAATTCTACTGATGTCTATCTAGAGATTAAGTAGCTATCTGTCATCAATATTGTGAGAGAAGAGCAGACAGTTTACATTGTCACTATCATCTGGATTCAGCCTTTGCTCTCATTGAAGAATAGAGGAATATTGAGGTCAGGGTGACCCCAACGCTACAGCATCAAATATCTACTGCAGACCTCATTTTCTCTTTCAATTTATAAAGTGATGTCTTCAGCTGTGTGTAGAACAGCTGCCAATGTGTCACACACACAGACATGCAAAGGCATTTACACACACACACACACACCAAATACATTTCATACAATCATTATATGACCAAGGAAATTGCTATGGTTGCTATGGAAAAACAGCAGATTTTGCCAACATACAAGGTGTTTTTTATTATCTTTACATGAACAGTCATGTAGTCATTCACATTTTGAACTTTGAGGCTAAAGAGAGACATAGTTATAACTATGGCAGTTTGAATAATGAATTAATTTTTTTCTCACTCTGTACTTTCACCTGATTTCAAAACAAACACAAAGTACTTATGCATATGGTGTTTTCTTTTCTTACTGTAGCAGCATAACATATGTTTGCATGTGTTGTGACCATATATCTAGCATTTATCTTAAACACTAATGATTTACAGAATACAACAAATGACCACATTACTTTTTTTTGGACATATTAATTGAAAGGACGGTAGAGAAGTGATAGGAAATCCAGGAGGCACATGGCTCCACGCATTTTCCAATGCATTTTCATGTCATTCATTACATCAACTAGTTTCACATTCAAGAGCAATGACGCACTGACGCAAGTAACTCGGTACTTACTTATGCTGACACAGTTTAAATAACCATGTATGCCTCCACTTGGAGGACAAATAATTAAACTGTACTGATGGCCTAATGCATGTGTTTACAGCTGGAAAGTCAGTCTAACTAGTGTTTAGATTTTTTTCTGTTAAAGCTAGATTGCAGCATAAGTGCCATTAATATGGGACAAAAACTTGATGTATGCACTTGAAGAACAGAAGCGTTCAAAATACAGACTCAAAATGAAAATGCCTGTATTTTACGGACGATTTTTTCCCCCTCACATGTATCGCATCTGCATTTGTTGAACAAAAAAGGCAAACCGAAAGATATTTTAGTAATGCTTTGAATTTACCAGCAAATAATTATTAGACAAGGGTTTAGTGACTTTAGTTTAGTGCCTCTCATCAACTGCAATTACATATAATTCACTGACAAGGAAAATTACCACCACACAAACTGTCAATCAATTAATCTGGTATATTAAGTGCTAAACAATCACGGCTTGTGAAAGTGCCAGATGAGCCTGTAACAAATAGCCTTTACGAGATTTCTTCTTTTGGGAAAACATTTATATGTAGCACAATTACACAATCTGTAATGCATCTGGCTCCATGATCAATTATATTTATTCATCAGTCAGTAAACATACTGTAATTTGAGGCTTTTCTCAGTGTTGAGCACAGTAAATGAGACATCTTTTATCAAAAAAGAAACTATCTTAACCATGCTTTATTCTTTCTTTTTTTAATGCTGAAAAACAACAAAGGTCCATAAATAGCTTAATCGATTAATAAATAAATAAATAAATAAATATCATCATCAATGTCTTTAACAAACAGACTGTGTCAGAGTAAGTCCACAGAGACCTTTCTTCAGACACTGGAGATGGTATGTACAGTGGAGGTCTACACAGTTCATGTCAGGTTTCAGGGAGGATCGTGGGATCGTTGCAGGACTGGCGCCGTTAACACGATGTGAAGGTCTTCCAGAAGAAGTTTTTGCAGGGGGCTTTGCGGTCGCGCTGTGGCAGTTGTGATAACCGGTTATAGACGGCTCGTTCTTCCAGACGGGACTCCAAGGGCTCCTCCACATCCAAGGGGACCGGTGCTATCTCCCCAGCCAGCACGCTGTTGTCTACTCCATCCAACAGCCCAGAGATCAGCTTCAGGATCAGCTCCTTACGCTCTTTACTCAGCTCCTGATAAGAAAGAAACTCCACTTAAATGAGAATGCAAGATTTTTACGGTTTTAAAGGTCTCAGCTATTCAGAATAATATGCCTACTGAAATGACCCCAGAATGGTCTGTTAATTGGATGGTAAACATCAAGATGTGTCTAAAATACAAACATCTGCTTGCTACAACTGGAAACAATGAAAAACATACAAAGCTCATTGCAGCCACTCACCCTACTCTGTGCCAGGTTCCTCTCCTCCACTGGAAGCACAGCTGCTGCTCTGACACTATACAGCACCAGCAAGAGAGACACTAGGCTGGCCAAAAGCTGCATACTGACAAAATAGTTGAAGTTAAAGTGCGCAAAAAGGTCAGTCAGAGAAGCGAAGCAGGAACCTCGAAGTCCTTGTAGCTCCTAGTGCAGAGTAAAGCTGGAGAGATCTTGGTCTTTGAGAGCTTCAGGTGGCAGGGTCCTTATATACCTCTCGTTCCAATCCCTTACTGACGCAGCGGTTAGAGGACGGAGGGGAGAGGGTGGGGGAGTAGGAGGCTTAGGAACTAACAAAAGCATTGAGTAGTTAACCCCCCAACAAACCAGACGCTATGCCGGTGGGGAGGACTGCGCCTCAATGCTCACGTCATAGCTCTAAAAATGGTCCCGATTTCAGTTAAAGCGGATGCGAGGAGAAAAAACACTGATGACGACGGATCGTCGACGGACCGATAACGTGAAGTGATTCTGAAAAGTTCTGTGGGCCTCTCATTGTCTATGCTAATTATAATTTACAACTATGAGGAGTGAAATGGCATGCAGGCAGCGAATCATGTTTTAGAAAGTACACGGTTAGACGTATGCTGTAATTACGTGATGTTCTCATTCAGCTGCATTGTGATATCAATACAAGGAAATCAAACTAAGCCATTTTGTTGTGTACAGTCAGTGGCAGTATGTTCTCATTCCAACATGTAATTAAGCACAACTCCTCCTCCTTCTCCTTCAGATTGCCATTGAACCGTCTGGCACCTGGAACAGCTGAGAAAACTGTCTTCAGGAAAAGATGCTTTTGATCGGCCGATGAAAAGGGGCTGAATAACAAGAATTAAGTCTTTTATGGAAATGTAACCGCAAATCTTACCATGTAAGAATATCAAGTGAGACAAACATTAGCACAAAATGCAAAGAGATTATGGCTGAGTCAATACTACAGGAGTAAATCTAAAGGGGAAAAAAAGCTAATGTAATGTAAAGATAAGTTAACAGCATGGAAAACGGTCTCTTAAGGTTGGCTATAGATTTTCTTCAATATAAACACTATCGCCCATTACTGATTAATAACAACAACTTTGATTACCATTAAAATGAATTTCCTTCTCTTTAAAAAAGCAATGAGGCACTTACAATAGAAGTGAATACGGCTAATCCATAACATGAAAATACTCACTATTTCAATAGTATAGCCACTAGACATAAACAATATGTATGTCATCATAATTCCAAAGTGATAAAATCTCTTACTGACCATTTCTGTGTAAAATTTCAATTTCATATACAACTTAGTTGCCATGATAATATAACTAATGTTTTTATGAAATTATAAGCTTCACATTTCTGCTTTAAAAAAAAAAAAAACAATAAATATAAATTGGCCCCATTCACTTTCATTGTAAATGCCCCACCATAAGTAACATGGATCAGTTGAAATTAAGTCCCGTGAAAAGCAGAGCTGTGGTTTATTTATTTATTTTTAAATATACAAGATGTTGTATCTGCACAAAATGGCAATAAAAAAATATTTGCTAAGTGCTAATCAGCATTAAGCTGCAAATTATGTTGATTGTACTTAAGTTGTATTGAACCTGGAACATTGCTCTAATTTAAAAGTGGAACCATATACAACATGAACATAGCAGGCATTGCATAAGATATGTTTTTGAATATTAAAGTCGGCATGGAACGGAAATAGGCCTAATGATAATCTTTTCTTCCCCATTGTGACTTATATCTGAGTGATACGCTTCTCGAACATCTATTGGTGCATTCAAGTCCTCCTGGGAAGTTCGTGTCATGTGTGTTCAAGTCACTTTCGTCGGAGTAAGATGGCGGAGTAATTAATTACACAAAAATAGGCTACAGCAAGGTTCTTAAAATCTACTTCCAGAAAATGAAGAACAAGGAATGTGCATCAGGTGTGTTTTGCTTTTTTATGTTTTTAATTAGAAGCCACTGTAAACTTTATCATTATATATTATATTGTTATCATATGCTATCGCTGTAAATAGAAAAGCCTAACAATATCACTGCTAAATTCCTTTAAGTATTGTGGTATTCCGCCATGTTTCTCACTGACACGCAGCCAACTCGTAAAGATCGGGGTTTTAAAAAATCCCGAGCTTCCCACTGGTATTTACGACTTTATGGTCGCATTCATCTGCAATCAACTCGTAAACGACGTTCTCGAACAAGAAAAAAATGTAGGGCAGGACTTGATTTTGTCCTTCGGAAACTGGTTGGATTGTTGTCGTTTTGCTAATTGTTGCTCTCATCATGTGAATGACAGGTTGACATGGCAGGAATGACAGTGTTTTAAATACTATGCAGATAGCACTACACCAAAAGTGCCGTGCAGCATGCATAGGCAGTCTATGTGTGTTGTGTTCACATTGTGTTCTGTAATTAAACCAGAATGAGAAATTGTAGCCTACCAGTTAGGAAAATGAAACGCATGCTTTGGTCATCATTGGCTCCAGATGTTCACATTCTGGTCAGCTTTCCAGGCACCCACACACCTCTTTGGATATGCATACACACACCCCGACTGAGTACATATAGCTAGAAGCCCTAATACTCGCGCTTTAGCACATTTTTCACAGCAGACAGATACGGGCAGACGTCAGGGCTCGGGGCTCTGTAGAGATTAACACAGCATTGAGATGAGCTGCCCCCAGCCGAATCGTGATAACGTGCGTTTGAAGAATTCACGCCAATTGACCGATGCAAAACACATCTAACGTTCCCTTCCCAGCCAACTTCAAACATATCAGGCGTTAGAGTAAAATGCCAATCCACATTCTCTTGTTGTCTCAGGGGGAGTTTTGATGACTTCATATCAGGGTTATTATAGCCTAGTTTACTAAAATTGAACTATTAGAAAAACATTTTCGTTAGGCTACTTGAAATAAAACAAATATTAACTGAAATAAAAACGCATTTTATTTCAGCTGTATTGCCTATATTGTCAGTTAGTTTAACTGGCTACAAAAATAAATAAAATTGAAATAAAAATGATTAAAACTAGAGCCAAAACTAACAAAAACACACAAAACAAAAACAAACTTACCAAAAATTAAATGGAAAAAGGAATTAGACATTAATTAAAAAATATAAATAAAAACTATAATTGTACCTCGATTATACTAAAATAACACTGCTTCATATAGCCTATCATTTACTTAAAGGCAAACGTAATACTCTCAGGCTAGTCCTAATAAATAATAAAATAAATAATCTGCCAAAAATGTGTCAAAACTTTACATTACAATGACCATGATTTAAACATTACATCTACTTTACTTTAATAGAATAAGAATAGATTAACATAGTTTGTTGTATAACAGTTTTATGTTGTATAACACTAATGCAAAGTACGTCCACTTTTCTAAAGTGCTTAAAGTGGACATAAATATGCATTTTATAGCCTACTTATTGACAGTGGATATATCGACAAAAGATGAAAGCTCATAAAACTTGAGCAAGTACTTAAGAAGTATTTAAGTTTATAACCTGGCGAGGCAGTAAAAAATCTAAAAACTAGTAGTGACTCCTGATAACCTTCAGAAACATCGAGACATCATTCATCCATGTGATCACATAAACGCAGGATGTAGGCAGGCCGAATTTAGTAACAATGACGCCATCTAGTGGTTAGAATGGCACTTTACAATCACTTGTCTGTCGTCAAACGGTTGAATTTAATAGATGTTTCTCTGGACAGAAAATTGGATCAACAAATTGTGATTACACCTTTTTATTATTTCAAAACTATTTATGAAATTCGCAAAACGAAATTTACATCATGAAATGGTAAAAGTACAGATAAACCCTTCCACACAGTAAAACTTAACAGTACAAAATAGTTTGTCCTATGCAACCAGCCTTAAAAGACACTTGATCATCGTCAGCTATCCAACAAATACACTGTTCATTGTTTTGTCCTGAAGTACACCTCCATAATTATGTTCAATATTAAGACGTCTCAATGTTTGAGACTTCCAGTATTTCTAACTTTAAAAGACACCTCAAAATTGTCCCATCCATTGACCATAAGCATGTTTGCAATACACTATAGCATATCACTCATAAAGGCTGCATACCAAACATCTATTTGCTCTACACAAATCACATCATGTAATCAGAATTATTCATGAGAGCCAGAACACACAAGTCACCCACAAAGACCCCATATGCCACCTCAAAAATGAAACAAAAAAAAACTTTTATAGTAATAAGTTTTAGAAATTATTACAGTACTACATAGGATTTCCTTTTGTTTGACAATGGTTTAGTGCTAATAAACTGACCCATAATATGAAACCTTTGAACATCATGTTAAGAAAATGTATAATTGTCATTGACATGTTAGTCTTTGGGTGTATAGAGAAGATATGCAGTTTATTTAAAATACCTGTGTACTTGTTTGAGTGAGTAATGCCAAACAAGCTCTGGTGGAAAGTCGCCCGCTTTTTTGTCATTCAACATGAGTAAGAGAAAGTAAGACTGTGGAATCTGTCACAGAACATGCATGATTGTCTGTTTGTATAGTTCTGAAACTTTGATGTGGGAAGTGGAATTGTAAAAGTAAACCAAAACCAAACTCAAAAGACTTGATGGAAGCACCAATGAAACTGGACAGAGAAACAGAGAATGTCCCCACAGAAGGCATTTGCACTTGTAGCCATCCATTGACCAATCAAAACGAAGCCGGAGAGGGATGCGCTGTGGGAGCTACTGCGGCTGTGCTGAGGGTTTTGTTCCGCTTTCACAGAAGGCAGCGTGTTGACGAGATGGCACCAATGAAGCCATTTACGCTTCACTTAGTACCTGTGTAAACAACAGGTCATTTAACTTTCCTTAGAAATGCAAAGTAAAGAGCACAAGGAATAGAAAACAATGGGCTGCGTCTCACCTTTCTGGCAAATTCTGGGAGGATGAATGCAGCGCGGTGGATTTCAGGATTGTAATATTTCAGGCTCATGCTCTCAATCTCATCCCTTGTTAGTTCTCGTACTGGCTCACGGAAATTTGTTTTCTGCAATAAACAAATTAATTAATTACACTTACTAATGTTAATATTATTATTATATAAATACACTACAGTTCAAAAAAGTTTGGGGTCTGTACAAACTCTGACCACCAAGGTTGCATTTATTTGATCAAAAATACAGTAAGAACAGCAATATTTTGAAATATTAATTTATATGTAATTTATGCCTGTGATGGTAAATCTGAATTTTCAGCATCATGACTCCAGTTTTCAGTCACATGATCCTTCAGAAATCATTGTGATATGCTGATTTGCTGCTCAAGATTTAAAAAAAAAAAAAAAAATTATATATACAGCATTTATTTGAAATGGAATTCTATTGTACCATTATAAAATATCTTTACTGTTTTGATCCATTTAATGCATCATTGCTGAAAAAAAAAGGATTTTTGAATGGTAGTATATGAACAACAACAACGTGTGTCAAAGTAATCAAGGAATTGTAAAGCTTTTCAAACAAAACTAAACCTTACTGGATTTTTGCTGCAAAGCATGAAGCCGATTTGTCCACTTGGATATGTTGGAATGGTGCAGTATGCATAGTCCACTACAGGAAAGAGAGTCTTACAGAAGATCCGCATTTCCTTGATTAGCTCCAAATGCAACCACTGACACTCTCCTGTGAAAATCCAGCAGAAAATTACAAACATGCCATATACGCGTCATTAATATTCTTTATTTTGAGCTTTTATTCTAGAGCTACAATTATGTCAACCTTGACAACAGAGAATTCCTCCCTCACAAAGTGCTGTTTTCATGAGCTGATAGTAAGACTCTTTGAACAAGCTTTCAGCCGGACCTGTGACAGGGTGAAATGAGATCAGCCTGAAGTGAACACCATGTTTTGTCTGGGAGTCAATGGCTAAATCATTATTTACCAATGCAAAGAAGAAACTTCAACGCCACACAGTGGGCTGCATACCGACAGGGTCTGATGAGTCTGTGATAATGACGTCAAAGGCATCCTGATTCTTTTTCATAAATTCAAAGCCATCGCCTACATGCAAAGTAAGTTTGGGGCTGAAGAAGCCTTTTGCCATTCCCGGGAGGTACTTCTTGGAAACATTTATTACATCCTGGGAGAAAAAGTGATCCATGAAATTAATCAGCATGTTAAAGCATGAAATAATTTGAGAGAGAAAAAGAAAAAGAAAAAAAAAAAAGAAAAAATTCAAAACCCTTAGATATGCAGCAAAATTCCTTTCCAGAGTGCGTTTCTGATTCATTCAATGTGTCAAAGTCAAATTTATTTATAAAGCACACTGGAAAATAGCACAAGGTGCTGTACATTAAGATAAAGTAAGACGAGATTAACCAAATATAAATATATAAATTAAACTAAAACTAGGAGAAACAGAAAAGAAAACTGAAAGAAAACAAATGAGACTTGAGAAGGTTTTAAAACACACACACACACACAAAGACCCATTCGAGATGGTAAACTGATGTAGGAATTTTTTTTTTTAAATGCAAATATTATTACAATTTAAAACCATTTTCTATTTTCAAAGGTAATTTATTCCTATGATGGCAAAGCTGAATTTGAATTTCCAGCATCATTACTCCAGTGTCACATGATCCTTCAGAAATCATTATAATATGTTGACTTGGTGCTCTAGAAACATTTCTTATTATTATCAATGTTAAATACAGCTGCTTAAAGGGATAGTTCACCCAAAAATGAAAATTACCCCATGATTTACTCACCCTGAAGCCAATCTAGGTGTATATGACATTCTTCTTTCAGACGAATACAATCAGAGTTATATAAAAAAAAAAACGTCCTGGCTAATCCAAGCATTATAATGGCAGTGAATGGGAGCCCAAAATATTAAAAAAAACAACAAAAAAAAAAACAAGTGTATCCATCCATTATAAAAGTAATCCATATGGCTCCAGGAGGTTAATAAAGGCCTTCTGAAGTGAAGCAATGGGTTTGTGTAAGAAAAATATCCATATTTAACACGTTATAAAGTAAAATATCTAGCTTCACCAGACCTTCTTCAGTATTCAACATAAGAAAGTGTAACGCCTCTCACATTTCAAAATGCTTACGCTACGTCTGACGTCATGCCAGTTACATTAAAGTTGAATACGGTAGACTGTCTGGCGGAAGCTAGATATTTGACTTTATAACGTTTTAAATATGGATATTTTTCTTACACAAACGTATCGCTTTGCTTCAGAAGGCCTTTATTAACCTCCCGGAGCCGTGTGGAGTACGTTTATGATGGATGGATACACTTTTTTTGAGCTTCAAATTTTGGGCTCCCATTCACTGCCATTATAAAGCTTGGATTAGCCAGGACATTTTTTAATATAAAACTGATTGTATTTGTCTGAAAGAAGAATGTCATATACACCAAGACTGGCTTGAGAGTAAATCATGGGGTAATTTTCATTTTTGGGTTAACTATCCCTTTAATATTTTGTGGAAACCATGATACATTCTTTCAGGATTCTATGATGAATAGAAAAAGTTCAAAAGAACGGTATTTAAATTTGAAATATTTAGTAACATTTTATAATGTCTTTACTGTCAGTTCAAGATTTAACTTGATACAAACCTCATCAATCTCACACTGAACAACAGACTCCACCAGCGGATGCTTGACAACCTCCCTCAAGACGCCACCGTCTCCTCCACCAATGATGAGAACCTGACGACAGGAATGAGGGGAAAACAACTAAACCAAAGACAAAATACTGTAGCCCAATGTTTCAGTTCTTCCAAATCACATTTATATGAAGCACAAAATGAAAGCACACACCTTCTTTGGGCAAGGATGGCAGCAGAGAGGTAGATTGGCAATCATTTCTTGATATGAAAATTCATCTCGTTCTGTGCATTGGATGACCCCATCCAAAACCAGCACATTTCCATATGTCTTACTGTATGAGGAGAAGCAATGATGTGATCATTCATGTTAATTTTAAAGGGGTCATGAACTGCGTTGTTTTATGATGTTTCCTGGGGTGCACTTATAATGTTAGAATGCTTTTTACATCAAAAATTGTCATAATTTATAAATAAAAGGCACTGTTCCTGCCCTGATTTTATCCCTCTGGTTTGAACGCTCTGTTTTAAGGGGCGTGTCTGCTGTGAGACTTCATTGTAAACGCCCACTGCTGTGATTGGCTAACGTCTTTCCATTTGAAAAAGTATTACTCTCTCTTTTAGCGCGTTTTTACTATTACAGCTCTCATGGTTAACTAATCGTGAAAAGTGTTGCATTACATTTAGATCTATGGCATTATATTCAGATCGTGGCATGAAAGGTTGCAGAGATGAACATTGTAGCCGATCACAGACTGAGCGCATGAAAGCAGTGATCTCGTCATTGCAACTCAGTTTCTCCACACTAACGAATGCTTTCATCTTCACTAACAGTGCAAACGTGATATAGTTAAGAGATTCGTTGAATAAAACGGGAGTCACTGATAAACGCGTCACTGATAAACTCTCCCATTTGACTGACGGCTCCAGCGCGCGCTGCTCCAACGAATGCAAAGGGGGCTTTCTTTGATCGCTTTCTTTATAGAATTTAATCACCGTTAAATAACAGATTATTTTCATCCTACTAAGAGAAACAACGCAAGTTGACGTTTAGTCACTGGTTTGATTTACTGACACACAGACAAAGAACATCGGACTGTACATGAATCATTACATTTCAGATCAGGCATTAGAATTAACACGGTTACTTACATGTTGCATTACTGTCAAGCCCAGGCACTGCACAATATTTTGTAATCCTCAACGGCATGTTTATTGCTTGGTAGCTCGATCTGGTTTAACACCAGGTAGGCCTATGTTACTTTTCGGCTACCTACTCTATTGCATGTCATGCGTGAATCGGTGGGCGGGGCTAAACAGGCAGTGATGAAGTAGGCGTTGATCTTCTGCAGAGGCGGTGCTTGCCTCCCTTTGACGTCATAGATTCTCGCTTTGAAAAACCTGTCCTTTGCTGGGCCTGGTGTCAATAAAAGCTTTTATTGGACTAACAAGGAAGTTTTCAGTTCTGAAACTTACAGGATATTCTTATAGTATGGTGGCCTCATATGTCAAAAGCTCAAGGAAAATTTGATTTCTCAGTTCATGACCCCTTTAATACATTAAACAATGAAAAGGTATAGCAAACAGATAGAAAGAAGCACAACAGATCCATTCAATGCATTCTACTAAGCACTGCAACCAATCATGTCATTTAAGATGACAGCTCATCACATATCCTATTGGGCAACACCTTGCATGTGCAAATACATTGATTTTCAGGGCAGAGACTATAACAGCAAACTTATATCTGCATTTTGAACAGTATGAATGACTCTAGTTACAGTTTACTATCTTGAGCAGATCACCAGAACAGCAGGATTAAGTTTAAATAGCAGATAAAGGCAATGGACAGGGTGTTCTTTTTAATGTACCACACAATTATAGGTGATTATTATTAGTAATATAATTATAATAATATAATTGCCAATAAATATAATTACGTACATTTTTAACATTCTGACGTATCAGAATTGGTGCAGTGTAATGTTTTAAGCAAAATACACGTTGAAAGTACAAAACCAATGCGGTCTCGTAGTTTCAACTCTCAGTGCCACGCCAGACCTACAGCAGGCTATGCAGTTAGCAGACTAGCTGCAGCCACCAACACACCAAGACACCCATAAGCAAACGTGCTGTTTTGAGTGGACACCTCCGAGAAAAGTGAGGAAATCATTAGTTGTGACCGATAGCTTCACATATCTGCTGACAACCATGTTAAATTGAGCCACTTTGCACCAGGACTCACCTTTTAAAAACCATCACGTCCTGGAAATTGGATTTTTTATGATACAACACTTCCTCCACTTGAAGACTCATCGCTTGGCCAGGCCATAATGTGCATGTTTCGGTGAACCACCCGTCTTTAATGTTGTCCATTGCGTGAGATTTAAATCTAAGCAGCGGTGGGTTTAAATAGTCTGATCAAGCCAGTCCACAGTGCAAGGAGTTACTGGAGATCTTGAAAACGCCGACTGACACGTTGGGCGTTCTCTGCAGTGCAACCTAACATAAAAAAAATAAGAGGCGACCAATGTGAGCTGACTGACGTCATAAACAGGTATGAGGGCGGGGCATATCTATGCAAGCATGGTTGGTTTTGTGCCAGTGAGGATGAGCCCACGTGAAAATGGGTGTAATGTTAGCTGTGTGGGTGTGAGAGAGTGGAAACGCCAGGTGTGCTCTGGTTTGCCTATGTATTATTACAAGTTCAATTTGTCTTTTTTTTTTTTGGTATTTATTTATTTATTTTTGTTCCATGTAACATTTAGGCTTACAGTTGTGGCACTTTCCACGAATAGGGTACAAAATAGGCCCTGAAACTAAACATAGAAGCTATTTTACTTTTATTTATTTTTTTATTTTCCGACATATTAAAAAGGCATGCTTTGGTAAAACAGTATGAGATAAAAAGTCGAACTATGGCAACGTCATAATTATGACAATGTATAAATTAGAACAAGCCAAAATTATGAGATAAAGTCGAAAGTGACATACTAAGTCATAATTATGAGATAAAAAGTAGAAATTATTACATACTAAGTGATAATTATGAGACAAGTCATTATTATGATTTTAAAAGTCTTTAAAAGTGGTCATAATTATGACTCATTGAAATAATTTAAGCTTTTTAATTATGATTTACCAAAAGGCTTCCATAGGGAAGAAAGGAGATGCTGTTCAGAAAATGTTGATTATCAACCTCAGATGGTTTATTTTTTTATTTATTTTCTATGGAGCTTAATTTTGGGAATTATTGAAAAAATCATGGGAGTTATGCCTATAATCCTGCAAAAATATAAAAGGAAAAAGGTACCATATTTGTGGAACATGCCATGAGCACATGACACAAGCTCTTATTTTCAGTTTGAATATGGTATACACGTAACATATTTTCCCATGAAGACAAAGAAGAAAAAACATTTCATAAAAACTGGTCATTCCACATTGTACTGAATGAATCATGAATCATCCACAAGGCACACTTGACAATAGGTAGCTAATACGTTCTCTGTTGAGACCTAGTGCAGACAAAACATTAGCCATGTCACTGACTGATCTAGACCGTCCTGTTGACTGAACATGAAAAGCTGTTCATACGCATCGAATATTCACAGAACAACAGAATATTTACACAATTATGCATTCTATATGGAACACAACATAGCAGACAATATAGCACTTATAGCAATATTCTGTATTTAAATCTAAAAAAAAAATCTATGTAAACATCAATGATTACAATAATGTTTTTAAAAGATACTATTGTATCAGTTGTGGCAGTCGTGGCCTAATGGTTAAGAGTAACCCGAAGGTTGCAGGTTCGATTCTCAATTCCATCAGAAATGAATGAGGTGCCCTTGAGCAAGGCACCTAACTCCCAATCGCTCCTCAGGCACCGCAGCAAAAATGCTCAGGGTGTGTGTCCACGGTTTGCAGTGTGTGTGTGTTCACTACTAATGTGTGTGCACTTACTTGGATGGTTTAAATGCAGAGGACAAATTCCGAGTATGGGTTACCATACTTGGCCTTCACCTTCACGTCACTATTGATCAATCTCTCTGCTGTCTACCGACAAATTAAAATCAACACAACCTAATCATTAGGATTGGGATTGGCATCCGGATACTGGGAAAGATCAAAGGTCAGCACCTTACTGATGACACAATCTCCTTGCTGTGAAAAAATTGAAAGGTTAAATGTATTATTTATTTTAAAAAATCAACATAATACTTAAACAGAAAAAAAAAAAAAAGTTAATCAAGTTGCAATCTCTCTAAAGCACGGCGTACAATAACAATATAACAATAGGTCAGGATGGGTTTTATTTCAGTGGAACTCTTGCATGGGTTAACTACTTTTGATATGTTTAGATTTATACATCCCATTGCTGAAATACAAACCTCAGGGTAAACTCCTATTAGAGAGTCGGCTTTTGTGTAGAACTCCTCTTTGAGAGAGATAACAATGGCCTGGAAATTCTGGACTGACTGGTCCTTTATGTAGTTGGCCACCTGCAGAGTAAGAAGTTAAATACAAATTTTAAATCTATGCCATTCAGTTTAGCTGCATCCACACATTTGCATTTGGAAGAGGCCTTCCTACAAGCTAACATACACACACCTTGCCAATGTTGGTATTATCCAAAGCAGCATCAATCTCATCCAGGACAAAGAAAGGTGCAGGCTTGTAGCTATGAGGGAACAGAAATGCATTTTTTTTTTCATCTGAGGGGTGGCCAAAACATACTAGCTTACTTTCAAAGAAGAATTGCATAAATGGAACCTGTGAATGGCAAAAAGCAGAGCTAATGCAGCCACAGTCTTCTCTCCTCCTGACAGGTTGTCCATGGGCCTGAACCTCTTTCCTGGAGCCACACAGTTGTAGTTGATTCCATCTAAGTATGGCTCTTCTGGGTTCTCTGGCCCCAGGAATGCCTGAAAGGATATAGAGTATCCCTTAAATTAAGTTAGAATTCCTACTTGTTTTATTGTAGGATTATCTCTTAAAAAGTGAGATCAGAGTTCAGCGTGTTTTTATGAACCTGTGCACTGCTGTTACGTGACAGCGCTTTGTAGATCTCATCAATGTTGGTGGCAACAGACTCAAAACAGGCATTGAAACGGTCAAACCGCTCCTTCTTGATCTGCTCAAATGCCTGTTTGGCTTTCTTGGCTCTTTTCCGAGCAGCTTCAAACTCTGAAAGGCACATTAAAAGTAGATTGGTTATTATTTAGACCAGTTGTTCTACCTCACATCGATCAAGGGATCAAAGGGCGCTCCCTTTACAATAGCTGGAGCTGTCAATCAAACAGTGCGAGTTTATCAGTGACTGAGTTCTGGACTCTCGCCAAAACTCCCGTTATAATCAAAGAATCTCTTATTTACTTTGTGTTTGCACTGTTAGTTATGATGAAAGCATTTGTTAGTGTGCAGAAATCGAGTTGCAATGACGAGATCGCTGCATTCATGCGCATAACATGTCTGTGATCGGCTACAATGCTCATCATTGCAACCTTCACGATCTAAATATAAAGCCATAGATCTGAATATAATGTAATAATCAACACTTCACGATTAGTTAACCTTGAGAGCTGTAATAGTAAAAACGGGGTACAAGTTTTCGAGAGAGTTCCACATGTAATACTTAGCCAAGCAAAGATGCAAAGATGTTAGCCAATCACAGCAGTGGGCGTTTACACTGAAGTCTCACAGGAGGGCTAAAATCAGGGTAGGAAAATGCCTTTTATTTCTAAATTATGACAATTTTAACATTATAAGTGCACCCCAGGAAACATGATTAAACAATAAAACAATGCAGTTCATGACACCTTTAAAATAAACTAAAATAGCTAAAAATCAAGATGTAAAGTGACATCATATTTCTTATTTTAACTTTTTCCCTCAATTCATTTGAATTATTAACCAGGGTTCCCACTGTCTTAGAAAACATGCATATACAGTATATGAGGGAATTTAAAAGTGTGATTTCTAGATCTGGAAAAGTCATGGAAATTTCTATAACGAATAGATTTTTTGTTTCTAGTTATGTCAAGCGCAAAAATATTTTATCAGGTACAAATTGCAGATGAATTGCTGTTTGTGAGTAAAATCATTTTAAAATATCCCGTAATCATGAATGACTGGAAAAGTCATGTAAATTCATTGGTCATAAAGAGCGTGAATGCTGAAGGACATTCAGTTCTTAAACATGTTGTAAATACGGAATTTAACTATTTTAATTATAAAATTATTTTCTTTATTTTATTTCAATATATTGCCACTCCTAATTTCTGTAAATAAAGAAGGTTAAAAGCACCTTTGTCATTACAGCAGAAGTAACAAATATATCTTAAGCCCGGGATACACTGCACGATTTTCGGCTGTCCCAGAAGAAAAAGATTGCTATCGTGAAACAATCGTGACGATTTCTGTGATTGTGGCTCCTAATCGGTGGTCCTATGTCATACAGTGAGAGAGGTTCAAAGACGGTCGTTGACACAGTCTTGAGACCAAAGATAGCCTGTGATCATTTTCTGACAGTGTCTGAAATTTAGCATGATCATCTCACAGTGTGTTTGCTGCTACGGCCTACGTCTACTGACCAGCCAATAAAAATTCGACATGAAATCAACGGGACATGGCGCTAAAACATAAAACTGCTTACCTCAAGCTCTTTCCCCTTCTCTTTCGCTGCGTCCTCTTTTTTCAGCACACATAAAAACTACAACTGCCAAAGTGTGATTCATCATGGTTTTTTTGTTTACCACTAGCGCATGCTGATGACGTTTTATTCTTCTATAGAAACTTGCATCGTAGCCTATGAGTCAATAGGTGTCATCATCGTACAGTATACATGCATGTCGTACCCAAGTTTAATAGATCCATGTCGCACAGTGTGATTTGTAATGATCTTATAGGATTGCTAAAATCGTGCAGTGTATTCCGGGCTTTAGGGGACCTATAAATATTGTCTTGGCCAATGGGGGTTGAGTACCACTGATTTAGACTCAACAACCTATTGTAAAGGTCACAGATTTCTCAGAGTCAAGATTAGCTACAGAGAGATGAACCTGGAATTTTGGGCTCACCATCACTGGTCTCCTGGAACTTGTCTCTAACGCTCTCAAGTTTCTCCATGGCCTTCATGTTGGGAGCGCTGATTCTCTGCAGGATGCTTTGCTGCTCGTTCAGCCTCTGCTGTAGAGTGTTCATCTCTGCCTTGATCTCTTCTTCAGACAGAGCATCCTATAGAAAGTTTTTACATAGCTTTTGATTGTTCCAGGTTGCTTGTCAAACAACAAATTCATAATATTTCACCAATTTAAATTACCTTGAGGTCCTCATTTAAGTTGCTGTAGTCAATCTCTATGAGAGCCTCTTTGGCATGCACAGAACTTGATGCCTTCGGGCTGCTGATCGAATCCTCAACTTGCGAGCTTCCCTATGTAGACATATCGATGTGTATGTCTGTGCTTGCAAAAGCAGAATGCGTGAGTGTGTGAAAACAGTGTACGTATGTGTTTGTCTGTACCTCTCCCTGGCTGATGTCATCCATTGTCCCTGATTTGAGGGGCAGTTTTATGTCCTGCATCTTGCAGGCTTGCAGTAAGTTGTGTCTGTCACTGCGTTTCTGTTCCAGTTTGGTCTCAATGGCGGTTACTTCCTTCTGCAGCTGCGTCAGCTCTCTAACATATCATACATGTATAACATAACATTACATCAATATTACATGCATGTAACCAGCACTAACTAAATTATTTTACACGCAAAAATATTTTAATGTATAATTATTTAATGTATAATTATAATAAATATAAATGTAATAAATAATAATAAATTATAATGTATTAACTTATATGACTTTATTAATATTGTGTTGGTCCCCCTTTTGCTGCCAAAACAGCCCTGACCCGTCGAGGCATGGACTCCACTAGACTCCTGAAGGTGTGCTGTGGTATCTGGCACCAAGATGTTAGCAGCAGATCCTTTAAGTCCTGTAAGTTGCGAGGTGGGGCCTCCATGGATCAGACTTGTTTGTTCAGCATATCCCACAGATGCTCGATTGGATTGAGATCTGGGAAATTTGGAGGCCAAGTCAACACCTCAAACGCGTTGTTGTGCTCCTCAAACCATTCCTGAACCATTTTTGCTTTGTGGCAGGGCGCATTATCCTTCTGAAAGAGACCACAGCCACCAGGGAATACCGTTTTCATGAAAGGGTGTACATGGTCTGCAACAATGCTTAGGTAGGTGGTACATGTCAAAGTAACATCCAGATGGATGGCAGGACCCAAGGTTTCCCAGCAGAACATTGCCCAAAGCATCACACTGCCTCCGGCTGGCTTGCCTTCTTCCCACAGTGCATCCTAGTGCCATGTGTTCCCCAGGCAAGCGACGCACACGCACCTGGCCTTCCACGTGATGTAAAAGAAAACGTGATTCATCAGACCAGGCCACCTTTTTCCATTGCTCCGTGGTCCAGTTCTGTTGGTGCTTTCGGCAGTGGACAGGGGTCAGCATGGGCAGCCTTACTGGTCTGCGGCTATGCAGCCCCATACGCAACAAACTGCGATGCACTGTGTATTCTGACACACTTCTTGAGCAATTTGAGCTACGGTTGCTCGTCTGTTTGATCGGACCACACGGGACAGCCTTCGCTCCCCACGTGCATCAATGAGCCTTGGCCGCCCATGACCCTGTCGCCGGTCCACCACTGTTGCTTCCTTGAACCACTTTTGATAGATACTGACCACTGCAGACCGGGAACACTCCACAAGAGCTGCAGTTTTGGAGATGCTCTGACCCCGTCATCTAGCCATCACAATTTGGCCCAACCGCTCAAATCCTTACGCTTGCCAATTTTTCCTGCTTCTAACACATCAACTTTAAAAAGTTCACTTGCTGCCTAATATATCCTGCCCACTAACAGGTGTTGTGATGAAGAGATAATCAGTGCTATTCACGTCACCTGTCAGTGGTCATAATGTTATGCCTGATATGTGTATCTGAAAAAATCTAAAGAACTAAGAGAAAAAATATGAATATCTCTCACTTGTTGGCAGAGCCTAGTTTCTTGCGGATCTCCTCCATCTCTCGGTTCTTGTCATTGACCTCTCCCTTCTTAGTGAGATGCTGGTTCTTCAGGTCCTGTAGCTGTGCCATTGTCTCATCAATGATCTTCATGTGTCTGTGTTCCTCCCGAGGTGGTGGGGAATGACATGAGCTACTGTTTAGTTTTTCATGCTAAAAGATTTTACTGCTGTGCTTGTCAAGACTTTTTTTCTCCTCCTCTATTCTCTGTCACCTTTTTAAGTCTTTCGATCTCATTCTCATCCTTCTTTACAGTCTGTTCCCACATCATCACTTTCTCCTGGTCCTCCTTCAACTGGTTCTTCTCATAATCAAGCTGGATGGCCAGACGGGTCTTCTGTGTCTCAAACTCCAGCCTAGAATTGCCATATAAAACAAGTTAGATCACTGAAGTCCACTGAGGAGTTGGTAACCTGTATATCGTCCTTAAGAGGGTTACCGTTTTTTGGCAATCTCATTTTGCCTCTTCACTTTTTCCTCTTCAAACTCTCGGATATTTCGCACACCAATCTCCTCACAGAATTCAACAAAGACCTCATCCTCCACCTATGAATGGCCATAACAATCATTATTAGAGCATTATTACAAATCTGGTTGCAATTCAAGGTAAAATTTTGACAGCATTTCAAACGTCTTCATTTTCTCCAGAGCTCTTACCAAGTTCATGCGATCTCTTAACTCTGTAATGTCCCTCTCTCGTGATTGGATGATTCGTTTTATGTCATTGATTCGTGGGCCAAAATTTGCTAGCTCACTCTCCAACTTTGATTTCTCCTACAAAGACATACACATTTTGAAAAACACATTGTAACACCAATGACTTCATTAGATCTAGAAACCACCTGTATTTTTTATCTTGTAAAAATTTAAGACATAAATCTGAATCTCTATATTTTGATGTCACTTCTTGACTGAGGTGTTGTTTCTCAGGTGTACCTGCATGTTCAGAGAGAGGTGGCGGGTTTTGGTCTGTTCTAGATCACTCTGAGAGTATTTCAGTCTCATCTGCAGCCCGTGAGCCTGAGACTGGACCTGTCTGAGCTCTGCTTCCTTTCTCTTTGCCTTCATTTGTTCCTGAGGAGACAAAAATATAAAACCAGCTTGTTAAAAAAGTAAAAAAAAACTTTACTTCCACACAATACTTATACCTTTATTTCACAAATTAATGAATTATGGTAGGCCTGTCGCAATTATTACTTAGTCACTTGATCAAGATTATTTTATCTAATTGTGATGATTTGCATAAACCGCAATTATTGAATTCACATTAAATTCCAGCCACATGTCTGAGACTACACTGAAAATTTTATTATTAATTTATTATCAAATTTAAATAAAATTCTAAACAGTTGTAGGATTTCAAAATATTCTCAAATTATACAAATTGCATAGATTATTATTATAAATTACTTTATTATTATTATTATATATTGGGAATAGTTGTGTTCAGTAAAACAACGGTCTTAATGGAAATCAAAGTAAAGAGGACTCAAAAAAATATGTTTAAACATTTTTCCCTATTTTTTTTTTTTTTTTACAAATTTGTTTATTTGTAAAATTCTTTATATTTTGAAATGTATAAAACTATTTTGCCATTTTATATTTTTGTCATTTTTTAAATAGTATAATATTTGTATAAAATTTAAAAGATCGTTACAGCCCTAAATGAGGGAAAATCTTCCAGCTGTGTGTGAAGTTTCCCTGTAGTTCTTTTTTATGCCACCTTCAATTCCTCTGTTAGTTTCTCTTTCTTTTCCTTAAGTTTGTCCACAGCTTTCTCGTCCCAACGCCGAGCCTTTGCTTTCAGGTCGCTAGCTCCTCCAGAGATCACACCTGACTTTTGGAAGAGAGTTCCATCCAAGGCCACGGTCTGTAAAGGAGTAAGACAGAATTGAAGATGAATAGTTTGAAATTCTTTGATATATGCTTTATATTTAACTTATACTACATATTTAAACCTTATGACGGTATGGTCCACCGAAGGCAATCCTGCGAGCGTCCTCCACATTCTCACACACTAAAGCATTCCCGCACGCATACTGAAGGGCTTTCTTTATGTGTGGCGGCTCATAGCGGATCACGTCGATCACCAGCTTTGCCCCCCGAAGCTCTCTGAGTTTCTCATCTGTGGGTTTCACCTTGAGGGAGAGAAGCATGTGTCCAGTGAAACACATTCCACTGGCCGCTCAATGCCTTTCAGCCTCCTTGATGGAAAATTTAGACCTCAACTCATGAATTGTTTATTAAAATCTGTCTGTACCTCCAAATAGTCAAGAGGCAGAAAGGTCTCCGGTTCTCCTCTTTGCTCTTTAATGTACTGGATGCAATCTCTGCCGGTTTTCTCAGAATCCACAATGATGGCGTCCATGTTTTTTCCCAGGACTTTGGTCACTGCAATCTGGTATTTCTTCTGAGTGGGCTGGCATAAGTCGATCAGTCTGCCATACTGTTCGGACAAACATTAAAATATGAACCTTTAAATGGGATTTAAGTGCAAATAACGGAAACAATACAGTAAAAGCTCTTTTACAAGCTTCTGCTGCAAGCTTAAACTGAAAATGTGTCTATACACACAGCAACTCACCACTGAGCCGGGGTAAAGCCGTTTAATGCTCTCCATAATTTCAGCTTTGCGCTGCTGACGGCTGTTCTCTTGCCTGTCAATGCGAGCATCTCCAAGTTGCTCCATCACCTGTGACCAGAATCATCACAGCAATGAACGCAAAGTCTTGGTGATATTATGTACCAAAGAGTATGAGTAAATGTGTGTTTTATTACTTGGTTTAACTCCATGTTTATCTCATCAATCCTTCTTTTGGCCAGCTCCACTTCTTCAGTCAGTTCCTCTTCCATACGCTTCTGTTCATCCAGAGACTGCCTGGTGAGAGAAACACAGAGATGGGTCAAAATTCAAGTTTTCCATGACATGAAATTGAAGAAAGAAGCAAAAAAAAGTTAATCAAAGAAACAAGTCACTAGAGAGAGACACTAGATAGCTATATCGTTTTTCAATAAATATGCATCTATAAATCATCTAAATCATCAAGTTACATATAAATAAATATTTATTACCTAAATGTGCATATCATCTAAATATATACAGGTAAACAGTACCGGTCAAAAGTTTGGAAACATTACTATTTTTAATGTTTTTAAAAGAAAGCTCTTTTTAAATGCTCATCAAGCCTGAATTTATTTGATCAATAATACAGACAAAAAAGTAATATTGTGAAATTTTATTACAATTTAAAATAATGTTTTTCTATTTTAATGTATTTTAACATTTTATTTATTCCTGTAATGGCAAAGCTGAATTTTCAGCATCATTACTCCAGTCTTCAGTGTCACATGATCCTTCAGAAATCATTCTAATATGCTGATTTGATAATCCATTATTATCAATGTTGGAAACAGTTGTGCTTCCAGAACAGCATTTATTTAAAATAGAAATCTTTTGTAACAATATACACTACTGTCCAAAAGTTTGGGGTCAGTAAATTCTTTTCTTTCTTTTATTCAGCAAGGATGTGTTAAATGGATAAAAAGTGATAATAAAGATTTATATTTTGAATTAATTCTGTTCTTTTTAACCTTTTATTCATCAAAGAATCTTGAAAAAAGTATCAAAGGTTCCAAAAAACCTTAAAAAAATTAAGAAGCACAACTGTTTCCAATATTGATAATAACGGAGTATCAAATCAGCATATTAGAATGATTTCTGAAGGATCATGTGACACTGAAGACTGGAGTAATGATGCTGAAAATTCAGCTTTACATCACAGGAATAAATACAATTTTAAAATATATTCAAATAGAAAACCATTATTTTAAATTGTAATAATATTTCACAATATTACTGTTTTCTGTATTTTAATCAAATAAATGCAGGCTTGATGAGCATAAGAGACTTATTTCAAAAACATTAAAAATAGTAATGTTTCCAAACTTTTGACCGATACTGTATACAGTGTGTTTATTATATATATATAAACTGAAGGAAGAAGCAAATTATATATACACAGATGGGAGTATTTCACAAATGGGTGTATATCAAATATTAAATAAAAAATCTGATTTTAGAGTAGGAACTATTCATTTTATAATCATCTCTGAAACACCTGCTAGTTGCAATATAGTCCTCCAGCTTTTCAATGCGCTTCTGGTTTTCCTCGATCTCTCGAATCTTCTGCTTTATTTTGGCCTTTAATCCAAAGAAAGAGATTTAAGAAATCTGTCTCACAAAGGCAAAAAAGAAAATAATTTATTATCATTTCTCAATGTACCTCTGTCTCAATTTTCTTCCTCTCCTCTAGGTCCAGTCTGTCCTGGTCGGCCTTTTGGTCCCTGTTAAACTTCTCTAGCTCCTGTGCCAAGGTAGCTGCCCGCTTACTGGCCTCTTCCTTCAGCCTGTGATACTGCTTCACCTGAGGTAACAGAAAAAGTGTAAAATGAAACACTGAAATTTATAAACATAGCTGCATTCTTCATCTTTCCTGAAATCGTCTAACCTGGTTCTCCTCCAGTGTCAGATCTTGGCCTTGACTCTGTGCTTCCTCTTCCATCCGTTCCTCAAACTCCTGCCTTGCCATCTCCACAGCACCCTGCTCACGGTCCAGTTCCTCTATGTCTGCCTTACGCTTCTTGTACATCTTCTGGGCGTTCTGCAAAGACTTTCGAGCCACCTCAAGCTTCTTAATTTTATGAGCAGTGTTCTCCTTGGCCTTGATATACTGTGGCCGTTTCTGATTCAGCTCAGCATCTTTCTCTCTAGAGGAGGTTAGATAAGTACTTCTTTAGCAAACTGTGACCATGAGTTATAGTTAGCCTATCATAACTATAATGCTTTAAGGGCCAGATTTACTAAACAAAGCACATTAGCGTGAGAGCACAATTCCAAAAAATGCTGATGGGAGTGGAAAGTTCTGCGTGTGATCTACTGACGTCAAAGAACACAGACGCGGCCGGATCATTTCCATAATGACCAACACAATCTACCAAGATAAGCGCAAATTAGTGTCTGGTTTAAGACATGCATTTTTTGGGCGGTAAATAATGGTGCAAATACCAGTAAATTGACGAGCGCAAACCTTAATAAATCACCTTGCGTCATTCATTTAAATACTCTCCTCCCATCAATTTTGTGTCTGAAAGAGAAACTCCTACAAATGCATATGCAATAAGGTCAGCCGCAAAAATAACTGTCCACGCCTTTTCAGCGCTAATTTTTCACTGCGTGTCTTTAATAAATCCTGACAGTAGTTTTTTAATGCCTGCGCTGGCGCAATCTGTTAGTAAATCTGGCTCTAAGTTTTCTAATGCAGGGTTATAATAGTTAACTAAAACTTGCAATTACTTGAAATAAATTATATGTTAAATTAAATAATATTTAAAAAATGTAACTTATTTTATTTCAACTATGTATTAAAATAACTAAAACTTAAATTAAAATTAAAAAACAAAACTGAAAAAATAATTAATTAAATTAAATTAAAATAAACAATTAAATATAAAAATATAAATAATAATTTGTTATTTCCTGTTGTAGAATTATTTATATATATTTATATATATATATATATATATATATATATATATATATAAATGCTTTTTTGCATAGTAAATTAAAACCGTGGCTGAAGTTTGCCTTTCTTTTGCCAAATATTTTTGTCAGATGGTGTTTTATTCTTCACAATATAACATACTCCTCATAATTTGATGGTTTAATCGAACTTGTAGGGTCATTAAAAACAAATATCCCCTCCGGACATCCTGTTTGGCCACTACAATATAATATATAATACTATATAAAATATAGTATTATATCAGTGGTGTGCGTTGGTTTTTTAAAATGAGGCAAATTCCTCACATTTTTTATATATGAAATGTAAATTTATGTCCCTGTTACACTTAATTTTTTTGTGGTTAAATAAACATTACATAAAAAAGTATTTTTACACTATGTAATGTAGAATTTATTAAAACCAAGAATAAATGTAATCAAGTTAAGTGTTTTACGCATGTTTACATTTATTCCAAAATAATAAGATAGACATTGCCTCCTCTCACATGACTTTCCCCCATTCATTCTCAATTACCCCCCACTAAACCCACCACACGCTTTAGGGGGTCAGTTTTAAGTCAATGGGGACAGGGGAGGAAATGCCCCTGTATTATATATATTACTGTGTGTGCATATATAAACCTATCACTCACTTTATCTCCTTCTCCACATTCTGCTGATCTCTCATCATTCTTCCCAGCTCTTTCTTTTTTTCTTTGAGCTCTTCCTCCACATGATCCATCTTCTTCCTGTCCTTCTCAATCTCACGGTTGCGCTGGGACAACTCTCGGTTCAGCTTCTCGATCTCCGCCTCATTATGGTAGAGTTTAAAGAGCTGTAGCTGAACATGAGCCCTGACCACCTCATCCTTCAGTCTCTGGTACCTCTCAGCCTGAACAGAGAGCAAAAGTTTAAACAATAATGCATTCATTGCAGAATTGGGGTGCAGTAAGATGTAAGTTTACCTCCTCTTTTTCCTGTTTGGCCTCTTTGCGCTCTGCTGCGATGTTCTTCTTACGGTGATAGTTGAACTGTGTGTCTTCTTCTGCTTTTACCATCTCTTTCTTTCTGCGATCATATTCCTGGGCCAGCTCACCAGAGCGGGAGATCTCCTCAAACAAAGCCGTCCTCTCTTTAGGATTCTTCATAGCTATTGACTCCACTGCGCCCTGCACAACAAAACAAAATCTCTTATATATGAAACAGGATATCTTATATTTTCTATAATACTGAAAAAAGCAGAAGGTCATGTGCATGTATACCTGGAACACAAGAAAATTTCTGGCCTTAATAAGAATACCGAGTTTCTCCAGTTCCTCGCTGTACTCTGAAAGTCCGACCACCTTATTGTTGATTCGGTACTCTGAGGAGGAACCTGTAACATAAAGATAGTTAGTCTCACAGGGTAAAAATGATTCGTAGAACTAGTAATTCATGCAGATTTACTGTAGTTTTTTGGGGTTCACTTACTATTATGAAGTTGTAACAACTTTCAGGACTTTCAGTAATTTAGTAACTTTATTTTTAACATTTACCAATGATGACCCGTGTGAAAGTGCATTCATCTCCATTGTCCTCGCAGTACACCATGCTCACGAAGGCACGGTTGGCTGCTGGTTTTCCCACTGGTGCTCCATGGATGAGATCCTTCAGGGTTTTAACACGCAGGTTACTGGTCTTCTCTGCTAATACAAAACTGATGGCGTCCATCAGGTTTGACTTCCCTAGAGAGCAGTGATTTTAGGTATTGAGTTGGTGGCATGGTTAATTATTTGACATTTTAAACAAGACTCTCATGTCTGGCTAAGGCTAATTTCATAGCTCGTATCCTAAATGTATCCTAAACAGTGCTCGGAGTGGGCTGGTATGCACCAGTATTTTATTCTGTAGCGTACCCTCACTTTTTCTTGCATACCTATGTAGTGCCGAATTATGTGACCCTAAGCGCTGTAGTGACGGTAGGGTTAGGATTAGGATTGGGATTAGGAGTAGGTCAGATTATCTCAATACAGCTCCTACTAGGGTCACATAATTCAGCACTACGCCGGCACTTCTCACATGTTGCTGGTACTCTGACCGCCCCGTCCCCAGAACACAAATACACAAAGCTTTGAAATAAATCGATGGATAGTAATGTTAACTGATAGTAATTTCATCTTTAATTTCATCAAATAAAACATCTTTTTAAACATATATGAATGAATATTATGAATAACTTAAAATATGAATATATAGTATCAAAAATAGAATAGAATATAGTAGCAAAAATAAATAAAGTCGTCTTTGTTTTTGATACCTACTGTACACATTAAATGTTGTATCTTCACTCTTGTCTCTTTGGTAAACAAATAGGCTACACATTTTTTACAATATTTTATTTTTTACTAAAATGTATTAATATTTTATTTTATTTTTATGATTTTAAGTATATAATATGAATGAATATTATGAACAGCTTAATATATGAAAGTTAGTAGCAAAATAAATGATGAATGCTGAAATGATAAATGATGAACGCATGGCTTCCAAAAAGTTTCTAAGACAGTTTTAGTATGACCTATGAAAAGGAAAAAAACTGACTTTTTTATTAGTTAGTTTCATAAAATTAGTTGTCTTCATTTGTTGTCATGTCAATCAGTTGTTGTAAACTCAGTTGGACCTTTGTCAACTAAATATTTTATTCTTTTTTCCATTTATTGTATTAAGATATTAAAACATCAACTTAACTACATGATATTATGGCTGATTTATGTAAGAACATTGGTTATATATGTTTAATATTAAAAAGGAAGGTAGAGAATTAAGACATTTATGAACTGGAATGTTCATAATAACCCTAAAACCCAGGAAAAAAATGTTGAGAATGTATTTTTTTCACTTAGATCCTTTATGATCACCATTATTAGATACCTGAAGACTTTACATCGTTGTTGGACGGATCAGATTAAAATTGCATGCTTTTAATGCGTCTGACAAAGTTGACACAAATGAAGTTATGAAGTGAATAAATGTACATTTTTTAGAAAAAAAAAAAAAAAAAAACTTTTCAAAAAACCTGTTCTCTTACATGGTTCATTAGCTGAGACCTTTGTCTACAAATGATATCAGTTTATAAAAATGTATTATTACATAATGAAAACATAAAATATAACCATAGCGACTACATGTTAATGCAGTGTGCACACTAGACCCTAGTGCAGTTCACTGCGGTGCACCAGCGCCCGAGAAAACACTTACCAGATCCATTTGGACCAATTATTGCTGTAAATTTGTGAAATGGTCCGATTATTTGGCGCCCCTTGTAAGATTTGAAATTTTCGATCTCGATCAGCTTTAAATACCCCATGCTGACTGATTTATCTCAGGAGAGGCGTGTCACACTGATGCTCTGTAGAGTCTCTGTGACGATGCGCTTCTCCTCCGGACGTTGTTTGACTGGAGCCAAACGGATTTAAAACGAGCTGGCAATTAGATATGTTACATATCGTCTGAATTACATGTCTGAAACTGTAATATTCTGATAAAAGAAAATCAACACGCACTGAAATGAAGGTCCAGACGGGTACACGCCCCCTGTCTAGCAGAATGCAGGCAAAATAAAAGTCTTACAGACACTTTTGGTAGATCATGTGAATCGAATCCTACATTCCTGCAGGACATTATGCAATCCTACAGGACAGTATGTGGACAATCCTACAGGACTCCTGCAGGAATGTACCCTGTCCTGTAGGATTTTCATTCTGTCTTGCAGGATTCCTGCATGGTCCCTGCACAGTCCTTCAGGATTCCTGCTGGATATTTTTGTAAGGGTCTGTACAGCCAAATTAACACTGTAAACAAAGAAACATAGTTTTTAATTTCATAAAATAATTAGACTATTTTGCATCGCAGCACGTTTTGTTTAAAAGACCATCATAATTCCAGCCGGTATAAACTCAGCCTGGATTTGTCCTGAATATTAAAAAACTATGACAATACAAACTTACCAATTATTAGCTACTCATAGCTGAGATAAAACTTGCTCCAGCACCAAAAATTTGCCTAGTTACAATATTAAAAAAAAAAAAAAGAGTCAGTGTTATTTTATCAGTGATACTGTTATTTTTATTGATATTTTGAATTTAAATTAGCTTTTTTTTTTTTAGTTTTAGTCATTTTGTTTTTGTCATTTTTATTATTATTATTTTTAAAATATGCATATTTATTATAGGCATTACTTAATTTTTATTTCAGTTTTAAGTTTTAGTTACATAAAGGTAATGGAAATGAGAAATGTTGCCTTGGCAAGTAGTTGAAATAATTTTCTTTAATGTTTTATTTATTTCAGTTAATTCGTTTTTATGGTTTTAATTTAGTTAACTGTAATAACATAAATAATTTGTATGTCCACATAAATTAACATGAATAATACATGTCTGTCAAACATATCCCATAACGTTGTTGTTACTGAAGGCGCGCCACCGACCGTGCAGCAGCAGTTACCATGGCAACGCCAAACTGCGCTTCAAACACAACAGGAGACCTGACACACTGCCGTACGTCGAACCCAACTGATATTCACCAGTAAAGTTTTATTGTTTCATCTCTATCTATTCATTATTTAAAATAATTAAGTTTGATTTTTAATATAAAATTGTGCTTATACATGACAGAACATGTACAAGGTTGATTTGCCGGTGGATGAGTCTGTGCAGCAGGCGATGGAGCGGCGTCGGGCCGCAGAGGCTGAGCGCAAGAGCCGAATATTCAACACCAGAACCCGCGTGATCGGCGTGGACCTGCGCGCGCTCCACAAACAGCAGGAGGAGAAACGGGAACGACTGGAGATGGAGAAGCAGCGAGACATGGCTCATGGTAAGAGAGACAACTTTTCGAGGTTGTTTGTCTCTCAATACTTCTGTACTGCGCCAAAACAGGCTACAAAACTAAAAGTTTAAGTATTAGTATTATTATTATTATTATTATTATTATTATTAAAGGGGTGGTTGATTATGATTTCACTTTTTAAACTTTAGTTAGTGTGTAATGTTGCTGTTTGAGCATAAACAATATCTGCAAAGTTACGACGCTCAAAGTTCAAAGCAAAGGGAGATATTTTCTTTTTAAAAAATTGCTTTTTAAGGACTACAACAAACGGCTGGTAGGGACTACACAAGCTTCCTCCCGGGTTAGTGACATCACTAACCCTGAAATTTATATAAATCCTGCCCCCGGGAGCACACAACAAAGGGGGTGAGGCCATGTTGAGAATTTATAGATTATCATGACAGAATATGCTAATCAATGACTTGAAGATAGTTAACTCCACATCAGCTACATACATTCATCAACTAACCATTCAGGAACATCTTGTTGCATTCTACATGTTGTCAGCTCTTCTTGAGTCTCTCCATCATCGTCCAACTCCAGTTTGAACATAAAATGCTGAACAGTTTCATTGCCTGTCTGCATGAGGTTATCAGAGCTGCTCTTGAAGCTCCGCCCCATGAGCAGCAGCTCATTTGCATTTAAAGGGACACACGGCACGTTTTTGCTCACCCTCAAAAAGTGACAATTTTAACATGCAATAAAAAATGATCTGTGGGGTATTTTGAGCTAAAACTTCACATACACACTCTGGGGACATCAGAGACTTATTTTACATGTTGTAAAAAGGGGCAATCAACCACCCCTTTAAGCAATTATTATTATTTTTTATAACTAACGTTATTCGCCTATATTTGAGAGCTTCTCCTGCTTTCCACAATGGATCAACCACAGTCAGATACAAAAATAATAGTCTGTGATATCCAGAAATGATCTATTCTTTGTTATTCAGATCTCTTGCGCTTATCTCTGGATGAAATGGCACTGCAACAGAAAAAAGAGGAGGAGGACATGCGAAGAGACATGGCGCTGGACTTGGTACAGTATCGAGCGCTACATCAACGTGCTGAGGACAGTCGTGATGCAGATATCAATTATGACCGACAGGAGGTGCCAGATGCCTGTATTTCTGTCTCAGACTCAGCATTGGGACCCGCCAGTATGCAAGTGTTTTTGGTAAGACTGTAACGTTAAAGGGTTAACGTTAGTTCACCCAAAAAAAGAAAATTGTGTCATGGACTATTTTAACAATGTCTTTCCTATCTTTCTGGGCCTTGAAAGTGATAATTAAATAGCTGTCTATGGAGGGGTCAGAGAGCTCTCGGATTTCATCAGAAATAACTTAATTTGTGTTCCGAAGATGAACGAAGGTTTTACGGGTTTGGAACGACATGAAAGTAATTAATGACAGAATTTTCATTTTTGGGTGAACTAACCCTTTAAGTGTTTATAGGATTCTGTTCCAGCAACAAATGACATGGACATTAAATTTTCCATCAGCATTTTAGGTTATAATTTATATTTGATTTTGAATGTGTAAGGAAAATTCTTATTTATTAACTTCTGCATGTATTTTCGGTTTAAATTATTATGCATCTGTTTAAATAGTCCTGCATTGTAACAAAAGAAAGTTCTAATATTCAATGTAGTCTCTCAATTAAAAACCGAATAATAATTCTATAATAGAAAAAAAGATGTTTTATCTGAAATATAGCATGTCACACAGCAGGACACCACTATTCATATTGTATGAATATGTTTATGCACATTCGGTCAGGGAGAAGGAATTAATGAGAATGAAAAGAAGAGAGCTCAGATGGAGATGAACGAGAGAAACCTGAGAGCTCAAAAGGAGGAGAGAGAGAAACAAGAAAGGGAACAGAAAATCAGAGGTAAACAGATAATATTATATATATATATATATATATATATATATATATATATATATATATATCCCCTTTAGCCCTGTAATGTTAATATAGAAAGGATGGTAATGTAAGTATATTTAACCATGGTTAGTAGCGGGTTCTGAGCGTGTGTATTATATATGTGTTTGTGTGTGCAGAGCTGCTAACCGAAAGGGAGTTGGTGGAAAAAGACCTCAGGGCAGTGCAGCTGAATGCCCTGGAGGAGGAGTGCAAAAGAGTGGCCCGCACTGCACTCAGTCATTACAATCAGGCTCAGGTATTAGCTCACCACTAAGCTAATGAAGACAGTCATTTGTGTTTATTTTGATTAGTTTAGTAAAACATTAACCTGTTAACTGTCACCAATTTTGAGCATAGATCTAAACTATAAATGGTTGCAATTCATCAATGCTTTGTAATACAGACCTATATACTCACCCTCAAGTTGGCACCATTGACTTCCATAGTGTGGGAAAAATAATATGGAAGTCAATAGTGTTTGGTTACAAACTGTTCAGCAGAAGAAAGAAATTCATACAGGTTTGGAACAACTTGAGGGTGAGTAAATGATGACAGAATTTTCATTTTTGGGTGAACTATCCCTTTAATTATATAGTAAGTACATGTTGGTAATTAATATCACTCAGTACTTATTTATAATAATAACACTATAACAGGAGCACCTTAAATAAACTGTAACCGTTTAAGCTTACTGTAAAGCAAATATACTGAACTAAACATTTTTTTGATTTTATACAAAATTTATATTTTACTAAATAATTTGGACTCTAACATTGCTAGAAAATCCAAGCCATATGTCAAACCAAGTTGTGCTCCAAATTTGAAGTTAACAAAAATTGCTAAAAGGTTTTAAAGTATCATTTCTGTGGTAACACAAGATGCACAGAATGAATTTGAGTGTTTAATCTTTTAAATGATACCTAATTTATGATGATTACCCAAATATGTGATTGGGAAAAAAGGCAATAAAAAACACTTGCCAAACACGTGACAGTTATCAGGCTAAATTAATATAGTTCACTCAAAAATGAAAATTCAGTCTTTATTTTCTCACCCTGATGACGTTTGAAACCATTGCTGCGTCCAAAATCGAATACCTCCTTATTATATAATAGGCGAAAAACAGTACGCCAACAGAGTAGTATGTCCGAATACATAGTATTCGAAAAACAGTAGGCGAAAAGTCCCAGATGACCTACTACTTCCGACGAAATTCTAAAGTGTGCAATCAATGGACACTTTACTATCCCATGAGGCTATTTTACAAAATACTACAAAAGCATATAGTGAGTGTAAAGCTCTAGAAAGGGGGAAAATAGTTAAAATCACACAGAATCAGTGCCTTAAAAGGATAGTCCAGTGTTATCATTTACTCACCATTATGTTGTTCCAAACCTGTATGAGTTTCTTTCTTCTATTGAACACAAAAGAGGATATTTTAAAGAATGTTGGTAGACAGTAGCCATTGACTTCCATAGTATTTTTTTTTCCTACTATGGAAGTCAATGGCTACCATCAACTGTCTGGTTACCAACATTCTTCAAAATATCTTCTTTTGTGTTCAACAGAAGAAAGAAACTCGTACAGGTTTGGAACAACATAATGGTGAGTAAATCATGACAGAACTTAAATTTTTGGGTGGACTATCCCTTTAAGGCACTGATTCTGTGTTATTGTAACTATTTATTCCCCTTTTTGGAGCTTTACACTCACTATATGCTTTTGTAATATTTTGTAAAATTCCTTTTTGGGTGAACTATCCCTTTAAGGTGTAATTGAGGGCAATATGTGCAAACACAGGTTTGAAATGACATGTGGGTGAGTAAATCATGACAGAATTTTCATTTCGAAAACCCACAAAGGCACCATAGACCTTTGAGGTGAAAGGTCAAGGTAACATCTGACCTCCCCCTGCAGGCAGAGGAGAGGATGGAGAGGGAGCGACAAGAGAGACTGATGAGAGAGGGAGAGGAGCTGGCAGAGGTACAGTACACAGTGACCTCTGACCTCCTCACAGAGCGACCAGAGGCTGCAAAGAGAATAACAGAATCCTCAGCAAAGGGTCCACGAGTCCTGACCGACCGCTGGAAGGGCATGACCCCACAGCAGATCAGTGATATCCACAGAAAGAGAGAGGAACAGTGTTTTGAGAAAGAGGTTAAGATCCTGCACTGACATGTGCCGTTTGAGCATGCATTTATAGTCATCATAAAAGTAATCCGCTTTTCTCTTTTTCCAATTTCAACAGAGACTGAGAGAGATGGAGAGGCAGAGAGATCTGGCCTGGGATTACCATCTGACAGAGCAGGCCAGACAGCAGGAGAGAGAGGAGACAAGAGAGAAGGAGCTGCAGAGAGAGAGGAGAGTTCAGCTCGATAAATACAATCAACAGCTGGCACGAGAGCAGCAAGCGCAGTGAGTGCCACATTCATAAACAACACAGCAGGACACAAGCAGAATGCATACAACTGGAAATTAAACAATCAAGAAAGTAAAGTCAACATAAAATGTTCCAGGTGCACAATTCAACTGTGCACATTATTCCAATGTTTTTGTATTCTTTAATCTAAATGAAACAACTTGCTCCCTTCTCACACCTTTAATTTTTGGCTGACGTCAGCTAGACCACAAATTATTTACAGTAATAGTCAAATAATTATTTTAGGCTACTGTGGTTGGTAATGCAAGCTTTCCTATATATTGTAATGCCAATAACTGGGTCACTTTTCACTATCAAAAGTCTCATCCTTCATTTTTTCTTGTTGAATATTCGGTTACACTTTATTTTTTACAGTACATGCACTTGTGTGTACTTACAGTGTACTTACCTAAGAAAGGACTGGTAATAACTACATGGGTTAAGGTTAGGTTTAGGGGTAGGTTCATGGTTAGTACCTAGTTATTACCCAGTTATTGTAATTGCTATAATAAGTAAATAGTATGTACATGCAGAACAGGACTGTAAAATAAAGTGCTACCGAATATTCTGTTTGACTTAGATATACACTACCGTTCAAAAGTTTGTTGTCAGTAAGATTTTATTAAGTTATTAAGAAGCAGTGTTTTATTAAGTTAAGTTTATTAAGTTAATACTTTATTCAGCTAAAATGCATTAAATTGATCAAAGGTGACAGTAGAGACTTTTACATGGTTATAAAATATTTGTATTATTTCTTTCAATATTATATATTAATTCTAAAGCACTATTACAACAAGGTAATGTTTAAATGTTAATTCAATTCAAATATATTTATTATTCATTATTTCATTGTCATCTCACACATGGATCTGCATTCAATTAATTAGCATCTAACAAACAATATAATCCTTATTCTCAGTGAATAAATATTACTTATTAAACGAAAAGGTTGAAAAAATGATTGCACAACCACCAAATAGGTGGTGATGTGCATTAAGTTATGTAAATTGCCATTAAACAAAAGAAGGAGGAAGTAGATTGGCGCGCTTTTTCTTAGCGTCTGTTTCCATGGTGAATCATCGATTCGTTGCTCTGTTGAGAATGTCTTGAGTGTTAACTGGGAACATACTCTGAGTTGTCTGAACTTACTCCGGGACTCATTTTTGGAACCAGCATAACTCGAGTAAGCAAGGTTTGGGTTAATCAACCGAGAGTTCAAGGTATATGTGATGGTAAGTTAACCTTGCTTTCTGGAATACCCCCCAGACTTTTGAAGTAAAATTTCAAGTTCATTTTGACACTAACACCAAAAGTGAGTTCCTAATAATAAATGCTAAATATAAATTCTAAGTAAATTCTAATTTTAATAATTGCTAGTAGCTATTAGAGAATATAGAAATTCTTGGATGTTTAGAAACAATTTTTTTGTTCTTGTTTTTTCAGCCAACACTACCTGGACAGGCAGCTGTATACAAACCGTCCCACAGGGCAGTACTTCACCCAGTTCAGCACAGGCTCTCGATAAAGCAGCATCCCATCCCATCCTTCTCCTGCAATAAAGTGCTACTGGGCTTCAAAGCATTTTGTATGTTTGACATTCATAAACTGAACTTTTATAGATATCATTCCTGACATAAATTCCTCATAAAATGTTATATAGTGATGTATTTTCACATAAACAAACAACTGTAGATGATTCCATTGATTTTATTTAAGAAGTATTTACTTGCACTGGCTGATTGGTGATGCAGATACAATAGCAAAATCCAGTTCATATCTAGTCAACGTAGCCCACCCTTCCTGACCCCATCAGTTCACAAACACCACAGGGGAATGTGACCAATACAGCCTCATTCATCTGGTCCTTCATTTATTTTCACATCATATGCAGTAACAAACAGAACATACAAGAGGAATAAGAGACTATTATGTCAAGCTTATTTATGCATTAAGCCTACAGTTTAAGATGCATTATGAGCTTGAATGCGTACATTTGACAAGTAACAGAAACGGCAACGTTTGTTCGCTAGTCAAGCTTTAAATGGTGCCCTCCCACCCAGTTTTACTTGCAGTAGCAGAGGGCAGTATAGTGGATATCTGAGAGTTGATCCACCTCCGAGCTCAATACACAGTCAAGACACTGACAAAATACACAAGTCGTCTAGCAGCAGTTTAGTTGAATATTGAGTTGAATATAATTTGCATCACTTCCCCCTCCTGTAAGAAAATAGATCTCTTAGAGACTTTTGTCCTGAGTGTGTCTGTACAGCTTTTGTGAGGGAGGCAAACACAAATGGGGCAGTCTGGCCCCCACAGCTATCCCAGAGTGCTGGGAATCACTGCAAAAACCCGCCGCAAGACAGTGGTCTCAAAGATCTGAGTCAGCATGCTTCTATTGCTCCCTGGAAGTGTATGTGTGTGTGTGTGTGTGTGTGTGCAGTGTGCAAAATAAGATGACTGCGTCCTTCCTCTCGCACCGCCTCTGCAGTGATAGATTCTAATCAGATATGCACAATACTGCCATTCTTCAGCACTCGGGAAACTATAAGCGCAATCATGTTTTGCCGGTTGCTTCAATTAGCTTTTTTTTTTCGTCTCTTTTATCCAATCAGCTTTTTTTTTTCAGAACCTGCAACATTTATTTATTAAAGGACTTTTTCTTAGTTTTTTAAAACTATGCACTACTCATCTACCACACTCAAATCACAACTAACAAGTTACTTTAAAGTTAAAAAAAGTTACAAAACAAATTTCAAAACCTAAAACAATCAACAAGACACAGTTTTCAACGTCATAACAAACAGTCTTTTGGGCTATATTTACATTCATCTGGAAAGTAAGAGTTTTTTTTTTCCCCCTGTGCCCCTCTCTTGAGAAATACCAGATGTACCATAGATTCTCTCAGTGCTATATTCTGCTATATTTGTTTATCAAACATCAAATCAAATGAACCAAAAAGCAAAAAAGGGAACAAATGCTATTTGGTATACTGGTATGGAACAATTCCCACCCAAACAAAGCATACATTCTGTGTAATAAGACACAAGCCAATACATGATTGCATTTTACGTAACCAAACTAAACTGCGTGTGTGACGTACTCTCTCACAACCCTATCTAACTCAATACGACCTCACAACTACGCACCTTACGTGTGTATTCTTATGGCTTTACACCAACAGGACTGCAAGAGAGAATCGATCAATACAGTTTAATACAATGCAGAAAACAAGATATAAAAACACAGACACATACAGAGAGAGAAATAAAGATGAGAGATGGTGGTGAGTATGTTGTTGTAGGCAGGCACAGGAACCGATGGAGATGACAGAGATTATAATACTGTATTTGGCTAAATTGATAGATGCTTATATGTACAGCTTGCTATAAACGATCTTATGTCGTAAAGTCATTGCATCTCATGTATTTACACTACGGAACTCTATAATTTTAACTGCGGTGATTGCGATATGTATCTTCTATCGAATCATGATAATATTACAACAAATCAACGTATGGATGACTTAAAGGTGCCATAAGCAAATTTTATGGAATGAAAAAAAAAAAGGAGGACGGGGAATTGGTTCTATCCATCTGCAGTTGATTGTAAGAAAGGGGTGGGGGTTTAGGCGGACTAAAAGACTGTTGTTTCACCGGAAGATAAAAAAAAGAAAAGACACATATGCATGTATGAATCATTCACAACAAGGATCAGTACGATGCATTATGAAAATAGATGGGTTAATTTCCCTTTCATGCCGAAGAGCCAGAAAGAAATTGGGCACCGTTCAAACATCCACTATAATATAACACATTTTTTGAGAGTTCGCAAAAAATTATTCCGTCAGAATACATTGCGAATTTTGATGGTGAAAGATGTTTTTAGTAGCAGATGGTGTAGTTACGGAATCTACCAGCAGGGGCTAATGGGGCCACGCTAATCTAGGCTGGGGTTTTGGAAAAAGGGACGTGTCTAAGTCAGTGGCTAAGACTGAGAAGTTTGATGATGGCTGATATCGCTTACAGCACCTTTAAAACACGACACAAAAGTGATTCTTGCGTAAAAAAAATAAATAATAAAAAATTAATTATAAAAATGGTTCAGGCAGGTCTTCAAAGAATAAACAAAATGGTAGAGATGCACAAAAAACAATAAGTTGATTAAACTTTGCAACCAGTATAACCAGCTCATGCTGTCTATCTGCTTGCACAACGCACTTAGTCATGATTTTAAGGCCCTCAGCTTCTCTCTTCTCTCTCACACCCTCCTTCCACAACACTTCTTTATTGACTACCAGGTGAATCCGACTCCATGTTTGATTTGGCGTCTGCCACAGGAGCTCGGCGTCTGCTTTATTATTCACCGGATTATCAAAGAAGTCTCTTCTGGAGATGTTCTTGTCACGTCTGTATAACTGTAAACGGCTAGAGCCTATTTTATATCGCAAAATGAGAGATAATATCTGTAAACAACGAGCATGGCAGTTTATTTGTTATATGTCAGTCGAATGATTTCCTCTGGCTGTGTTAAAAGTGTTATGTTGGTCCAATTACATCTGAAGTAAGTTCCAGCAGTGGCTCTGGTAGGTTTTCTTGGCATCTGTTGTGTGTGTAGGTCTTATAATTGTGGGTTTTTGATTATTTGGTTAGTCATGAGCGGTTGCAACAGGTGGGCACATGTGTGAATCCACGTTTGGTCTCGGGCTCGCCCGGCTAGTCAAGGAGGGCGGCAGAGTTGGGCAGGCCGTGGTGGGAGATGGCTGTGGCAGGATTTAGAGGGGAACTTTCCTGAGTCTCAGGGTCAGGAACATCTCGGACTCCGCTGCTCTGACTGGCCAGCGACTCGTCCATGAGGACCTCGGTCTGCACGCTGTTGCTGTTGGCGTAGTCGTCTAGAGCATCGTCGGTACATAGTTTACTGTCCTCGCACAGAGACGGCTGACTGGCCGTCCGCTTCTCCTCGTTGTCACTGCACAAAAGAGAGAAATACAAATAAAGCTACAAAAATACACCAAGTGCGATGTCAAAAAGGTACATCAAAAATGCTACACTGTGCATGCAAGGGAAAGTATTGAGAAAGCCATGCATGCAAAAGAACACAATGCCACCGCAAAGCATACCTCTCCAGAGATCTGTAAATCATTGGGAAGAGCATTTAGGAGAGAAAGAAAGAACATAAGAAACAGGGAAAGGAAGTTTCTGCAATAATCTGTCTAACAAACTTCACCACACCTGTACTCTCCAAAAGCCTCATTATTTATTGGCCGAGCTTCAGAATCTATCTGGCCCTCTTCTTTCTCTTTAACTGTAAGGAGAACAAAATGCAGGGATATTTCCGTATTTGTTAGTACTGACTAAATAGATTAGAATGATGTTGCGAGTGTATTTTACCTGAGTATTTTCCACCTTTGCTTCGTTTTATGAAACACAGAATGAGCAGTACCAGCAGCAACAGCACAAGGGCGCTGATGAGTCCGATGAACCAGATTTCAGTCACAAATCCACCACGTTTTTCCATGACAACTTAAGCAAAAGGGGAAAATGCTGTAATGAATTTCCTGACACTTTGATATTAAAGAGATAGTTCACCCAAAAATAGAAATGCTGTGATCATTTACACTACTGCTTGGGGTCAGTAAGATTTTTTCTTTATTACTTTTAATGAATACTTTTATTCAGCAAGGACACATTAAATGGATCAAATGTGACACTAAAGACATTTATAATGTTACACATTTTTTCTATTTCAAATAAATGCTGTTCTTTTGAACTTTCTATTAATTAAATAATCAAAATGTATTAAAGAAAAATATACATGAAGAAAACAAAATGTAGGGTTTCCATAAAAATATTAAGTGGATAAATATTAAGAAATTGTTTTCAACATTGATGATAATAAGGATAGTAGGTAGGATAGATGATAGTAATGATGTTTAAAATGTAGCTTTGCCATCAGAGGAATAATTAACATTTTAAAATATATTCAAATGGAAAAGAGTTATTTTACAGTTTAATAGCATTTCACAATATTACTGTTTTAATGCATTTTTGTTGAAATAAATGCAGCCCTTTTAAGATGCTTTTTTTCAGAAACATTAAAAAATTATTACAATTATATTCAATTATAAATAACCTACTGACCCCAAACTTTTGAACGGTAGTGTATATGGCTTTAGTTTTTTTCAATGAACAAAAAAAGTGGACAAAATTTTGAAGAATACTCTCCGTAGTGACCGTGACTGTCAAGCTCCAAATCACACTATATTCTGAGCCACATTTATTATACTTTTATGATGTTTAAAGGTTGAAAGATACTATGAAAATCACATTATGGAAAATATTACACACATTTTCTTTTAAATTAAAAAAATAAACAAATAACAGCATACAGGTTTGGAACAAGATGAGGGTAAAGAGAGTAAATGAAGACAGTATTCATTTTTGGAAAACTATTGAACTATCCCATCAAGGTTACAAAAAAACATCCTCTACAGTCCATTTTCCAGCCCAAATATAAAACCAATCTTCAAATGTGGTGTTCATGAAAGCTCTTCTGTGGCCTGCACATAAATAGCACATCAGTGCAATTTATTATAAAAATCTTTAACAAAAATTAGGGGAACAAAATTCAGGGCTGTTTTGTGATTACTTGTTCCAGCTGTTTTGTGATTACTTGTTCCAGCTGTCTGGATCTTATCCTTCCAGATAGTCTTGTTTCCTAAGTCAATCCGTAGGTCATAATGGGATCCGGGCTGGAGCCCCTGCAGCGTGTAGAAAGACTGAGAGCTGTTTACTTTTTCAGAGTGCTTCCATTTGCTTTTGCCTGGACAGAACACAATACAATATAAATCAAAACTCACTCATTTGTATTCTCTCTACTAAATTACTAAAAGGTATAGGCACTAACTAAGTAACTAAGAGAACGGGTAATAAAGCTGCTACTTCCTGATTTTCTATTTGATAAATGAGCTTGTGTTCAATCATTCTCAATCACATCCTGTCTATACGGCACGTACCATCCTTTCTCTGGTAATGAATAAGGAATCCCACGTTCCTCTGTCTTTCTTTCGACGCCCAGGTCAGGTTGACTGATGTCTCTCCAATCGATAAGCTAATGTCGGAGGGTGGACCTGTTCACACACAGAAACAAAACAAGTCACCCTTAAATCTGATGATGGTTTGTTAAATTCATTTGTTCCAATATAAATCAAATATGTTATGATTGGCTGTGATTGAGTCCAGTGTTGGGGGTAACGTATTACAAGTAACAAAATATCTGAATTTTTCAAATAAGTAACGCAAGTTAATGTTTTCCCATTTATTAACTGACACCTATTCTGTCCCCATGTCGAGAGAACATGATGGTTATTGTAGTTCTAGACTAAATATGAGCATGCATTTACTCATCTCACTTGCACAAAAACAGATTCAGTATTCCTCAAAATTAATAAAAACTGTGAAATGCAAACTCAGAATATTATGCAAACCGGCAATAATTAAATATGTTAAATAATACAAATATACTTTAGCCATGAATTTGCATTTCCTTCAGCCTGAGGCTTATTCATTTCACCGTTGCCAAAAATATAACTTTTTTTTGTTATTAAAAGAAAACAAGCAAGCCCGGCCCAGGTGATCAAAAGTAACATAACGCATTACTTTCCATAAAAAGTACATAAAGTAATTCAACTTAAATACATTTAGGAAGTAACGCAATATCGTAATGTATTACTTTTAAAAGTAACTTTCCCCAACACTGACTCTCTCACATTTTCATACATTTTCAGTGTGGACACATAAATAACTTGTCGCTATCATGTCTGGTTAGGACATAGTGTTTGAAATGTGTAAAAACATTCCCCCATCATGTAAAACCCCTCAAAACGCATGTGCAGTTAAATACAACTCCATGTTCAGATAAATCATTCAGTGATGGGTAAAGTATTGGACCTCCATCCAGTGTGGTAGCTCCCTCCCTGATGATTGGCAGTCCTTCTCCAGCAGCCGTGTATCCCCGCAGGTAGAAGCGGTAACGGCTGCGAGGGTCCAGTTTTAACGTTAAGTGATCCTTGCCGTGGTCACTAATCTTTTCTACCTGCATAGGAATGTCTTCATTATCAACTGCAGAGAAATGGGGGAAAAAGAGACAACAAATGTGTAAAAAATATTGTTTTAAATTAGTGATTTTATCCCCTGGTTTCACAGACGAGGCTTAAGCTAGTCCCAGACTAAAACTCACGTTTGAGCTGTTTTAACTGAAAGCAACTTGCACTGAGATGTGTCAAAAAATATGTCAGTGCCATTGTTTTGTCTCTAGATGCACACCAGTAATGTTTTTTCTAAGGCACGTTTATAAAAGTTACTTAAAAAGCCCTAATTAAACTAAGGCATAATCCTAGTTTAGTCTAAGCCCTGTCTGTGAAACCGGGCCTATATTTAGTAGTTGTTTTAAAATTAACCACCTAGCACTTTTAGTGTGTTTTTAGAGTGTTGCTATTAAGTTGCTAAAGGGTTTCTGGACATGTTTGTGCGTTTCTATACAGTTGCTAAGGTATTCTGAGTATTTTTGTGTATTTCTATGCAGTTGCTAAGATATTTTGAATGTTTTTTGTGTTGATATGCAGTTGCTAAGATGATCTGATTTTTTGCATTGTTTCGCAGTTCCAAAGGTGTTCTGAGATTTTTTTTTTTTTAGTTGCTATGCAGTTGATAGGTGGTTTCTAGGGTGTTACTACGGTGTTCTGAATGGTATTTAGTGTGTTGCTATGCAGTTGCTAAGATGTTATGGGTGGTTGTTCAAACAGTATATATAAATATATATATATATATATAAATATATATATAAATATATATATAAATATATAAATATATATATATATATATATATATATATGCAGCTAGGGTGCCCTAGGTGGTTTCCAAGGTGTTGCTATACAGAGGCTAAGGCTAAGATGCTAAGAGTCTAACAGTGCGTCCCAATTCGCATACTATCCATCCTAAATAGTATTCGAAAATAGAATTAGTATGTCCCAAATCGTAGTATGTTGAAATGAGTATTCCAAAGATACCCGGATGGTCTACTATTTCCGGTTAGAATTCGAAGTGCAGATCCGTACACACTGACGGCTAATATTGCCCACAACCCATTGCGAGTTGGACGAGGATTCGATTAGAACTACAAACGTGGATAAAAAAAAGTGTTAAAAAAAACTACAAACATGGCGGATGTGCAAGTTTGACGGTTAAGCAGAGAGGTTTAGATAAAGTGGTTTGAGTGAATAATTATTAGTATCTAACCTGACGAAAAGATATTTATTCAGTGTTATCCACATTATATTTCATCTGCAACAGCATTGAGAACTTCTGTAATGATGCGTTTGGCCATTAGCTTTTAAACACATCATCATATTCAAATTGCAAACACATGAGGGGAGTTTCTGGATGAAATACCCAGGACTGGCAGATCAACGTGCTACTACAATTCTCTCTGATACAGTAGGAAATGAAATGAAATTGAACGTGGAGGGTTTTAACTGTAACAGGGCAGTTTAAATGGTGACAGGATGCACGTAACAAAAGCGAGAGAGCTGTCCGTTAAAGATGACGAAGTAGCTTGCATACTCTTCTGCTACACACTCAAAAGTATGTACTTTTTCTTCGCAAAAAGAGTACATACTTTTAGGACGTAGTATAAGTAGGCGAATTGGGACGCAGCATAAGTGTTTTTGGGTTGCTATGTAGTTGATGTTCTGAGCGTTTCTAGAGTGTTGCTAGGTAGGTTTTCTGAGTATTTTTGGGTTGCTATGTAGTTTCTAAGGTGTTCTGAGTATTTGTTTTGCGCTGCTATTCAGTTGCTATGACGTTCTGAGTGTTTCTAGAGTGTTGCTAGATAGTTGCTAAGGTGTTCTGAGTGTTTTTGGGTTGCTATGCAGTTGCTAAGGTGTTATGAGTGTTTCTGTGTTGCTGTGGAGTTGCTAAGGTATTTTGAGATATTTTGAAGTTGCTATGCAGCTGATAGGATGTTCTAGGTGGTTACTAGGGTGTTGCTAGGGTGTTCTATGTGCTTTCTAGGGTGTTGATAGGATATTCTGAGTGGTTTTTAGTGTGTTGCTATGCAGTTGCCAAGGTGTTTTGAGAGCTTTTATAGAATTGCTTGGGTGGTTACTAGGACGTTGCTAGGTGATATCTAGGGTGTTATAATTAGATGCTTGGTGGTTGTTTACCTGGTCAAGTCAAAAGAGTGTCTAAACACAGATTGTTACCTTCCTTCAATGTAAATCTATGGGATTTGTATTGTATACCAGGCAAAAATCCCTCTCCTCAACAAACTGCTTCCAATACTCCTAATGAGAATGAATCAGGCTGTTAGTTGACACACCTGCTTGATACTGTAATATGTATCCATTCAGGACTCCATTCGGCTGGATGGGCGGAGTCCAACGCAGTGTCATTTCTGTCTCTGATGGGCTTTCCAGCAGTAAAGATGATGGAGGACCAGGTACTGAATGACATAATGGCAGAATTTGAAGCTCTCACCTTTCATCATCTATTTTTACTTTTTGTCTCTCGTTCTTACCTCCTTCTGGAGTGTGGAACATGAGGGCTTCAGACTGGGGTCCTTCTCCTTTATAATTAAAGACACTTACAGCCAGTGCGTAATGGGAGTAGGGCTGCAGATCTCCCAGAATCTTCTTCTCCTCATTACTGTCTGTTGTCACAACTGAGATGTTTGTCGGCTTCCCCTCCCTAACACGCTCCCGTCTGAGGTGTCTGCTCTCTGGGCTAAAGTGCAGCAGATAAATCTATAGGATGGATGATAGACAATCTGTTGAAAAGATTTTACATCTCACATTTTTCAGTTTTTGGCTGAGCTTAATACAGCACAGTATGTTACCTTGTAACCCTGCAGACGGCCCCTCACAGTTTCTCTGTTCACGGCCGCCCATGTCACTTTAATAGCAGTGCTGTTGATCAGAACCACTCCCACATCCAGAGGGGCCTCAAGAGGGTCTGACAGGGAGAAAGAGCACCCACATTTTAATTCCCTTTAAAACGCCCGTCTCAGGATTAACATAAAACTAAAACCATTGTTTAATTGGGGTGACTTGAGATGTATAACCTTACAGGAAGATGTCAGTAAAAACGGCTCACAATAACAGAAAAAATATCAGACATGTCAAACTCACAGTCCTCTCCAGAGTATCCAATGGCGGATTTGGGCTCTGGACCTTCTCCCATCTCATTAACAGCTTGCACTTTAATGTCAAAGGCAGAGAAGTTGCCAACATCTGTGACGGTGAAGGGTGGAGAGGTGATGTATTTGGTGTGCCAGGAAGGACCGCTGCCCAAAACTTTCCTCCACATCACTTTGTAGCGAAAATCTGGGCCGTTGAAACTACGCCTGTCCAACTCCTGCAAGAACACAGACTCAGTCTTGAGATAAAATGTATCTTTCTGTGAACAATGAGATTTTGGCAGAACATTTAGAATGTTGGCAATAAGTACAGGGATTCCTTTTTTTATCCGTTTGTTAACATGAACTGTCCGAACGAACTGATTCACTAGAATGAATCAACGCTACATATGAGAGAGATTGAATCGTTTAGGTTGAACCAATTCACTATAATGAATCAAACTTTCCAACATTACATGAGAGAGAGTGAGATGACTAATTCACTAGAATTCTAACACTATATATACTCTATAGATGAGAGAGAGGACCATTTAAAATTAACCAGTTCACTAGAATGAATTTGAATTTTCACTACATATGAGAGAGAGAGGGGTCCGGTTAAGATGAACCTAATTGCTAAAATGAGTCAGACTTTTCTAATTCTATATATGAGAAAGATGACTGTTTAAGATGAACCGATTCACTAGACTAAATCAGTCTTTCTAACACTATGAGAGAGAGGATTGTTTAAGATTGAACCAACTGACTACAGTGAATTAGAATTTTCTAATGCTACACATAAGAGAGAGAGAGAAAGGGCCGTTTAGGATGAATTGATTCACTTGAATGAATCAGACTTTCCAATGCTACAAACATATGAGAGAGAAAGGGCCATTTGGGATCAACTGATTCGCTAGAATGAATCTGAATTTTCACTACACATGAGAGAGAGGTCCGGTTAAGATGAACCTAATCGCTAGAATGAGTCAGACTTTTCTACCGCTACATATGAGAGAGAGGACTGTTTAAGATTAACCGATTCACTAGAATAAATCAGTCTTTCTAACACTATGAGAGAGAGGATTGTGTAAGATGAACCGGTTCACTACAATGAATTTGAATTTTCTAATGCTACACATAAGAGAGAGAGAGAGAGAGAGAGAGAGAGAGAGGGGGAACCGTTTAGGATGAATTGATTCACTTGAACCAATTCCTTTAAATGAATCAGACTTTCCAGTGCTACATACACTATATTGCCAAAAGTATTGGGACACCCCTCCAAATCATTGAATTCACGTGTTCCAATCACTTCCATGGCCACAGATGTATAAAATCAAGCACCTAGGCATGCAGACTGCTTCTACAAACATTTGTGAAAAAATGGGTCGCTCTCAGGAGCTCAGTGAATTCAAGCATGGTACCGTGATAGGTTGCCACCTGTGCAATAAGTCCATTCGTGAAATTTCCTCACTACTAAATATTCCACGGGCAACTGTTAGTGGTATTATAACAAAGTGGAAGCAATTGGGAAGCAACTCAGCCACGAAGTGGTAGGCCATGTAAAATCACAGAGCGGGGTCAGCGCATTCTGAGGCGCACAGTGCACAGAAGTCGTCAACTTTCTGCAGAGTCAATAGCTACAGACCTCCAAACTTTGTGTGGCCTTCAGATTAGCTCAAGAACAGTGCGTAGAGAGCTTCATGGAATGGGTTTCCATGGCCAAGCAGCTGCATCCAAGCCTTACATCACCAAGTGTCGGATGCAGTGGTGTAAAGCACGCCGCCACTGGACTCTAGAGCAGAATCACGCTTCTCTGTCTGGCAATCCGATGGACGAGTCTGGGTTTGGTGGTTGCCAGGAGAACGGTACTTGCCTGACTGCATTGTGTCAAGTGTAAAGTTTGGTGGAGGGGGGATTATGGTATGGGGTTGTTTTTCAGGGGTTGGGCTTGCCCCCTTAGTTCCAGTGAAAGGAACTCTTAATGCTTCAGCATACCAAGACATTTTGGACAATTTCATGCTCCCAACTTTGTGGGAACAGTTTGGGGATGGCCCCTTCCTGTTCCAACATGACTGCGCACCAGTGCACAAAGCAAGATCCATAAACACACTCCTAAACCTTGTGGAAAGCCTTCCCAGAAGAGTTGAAGCTGTTATAGCTGCAAAGGGTGGGCCAACTCCATTTTAAACCCTATGGATTAAGAATGGGATGTCATTAAAGTTCATGTGCATGTAAAGGCAGGCATCCCAAAACTTTTGGCAATATTGTGTATGAGAGATAGGACCATTTAGAACATTTAGACACACTAGAATAAATCAGACCTGACAACGCTACTTAGGAGAGAGAGACAGCCGTGTGTGTGTGTATACCTAAGTTTTAAAACATTTTAAAAACAGTTGGTTATGTGACACCACTACTTGTACCGTCTAAGTTAGTACCGTCGTAATTTTTTTTGGTTTGCTACTTGCCAACACTGCAATATCACGTGTACATCATATGGACTTTTATAGCTTGACAGTCCAAGCTCCTGTTCACTATCTTTTGTATTCCATGTAAAAAAAAAAATCATACAGGCTTGGAACGACATGAGGGTGAATGCATTAAGACAGAATCATTTTTGGTCTGAACTATGCAGCACACCTTCCATGTGATGACAAGGGTGCCTGGGTCGATGGAATCACTGTGCACTCCTTCAGGGTTGCTGTCTGGAGCTGTAGAGGACAAATCATAATTTAGTGCCAAGATGTTCTAACATGGAAATAAAACTGTCACTTCACATCAGCCACACACTGAGAGAAGATACAAACACAAATTCAAAGTGTCGTACAATGATTCAAGAGACAAAACAAATGCATCACAATGTAGAGGTACAAGCATTATCTTTTTTTAAGGCAATGTAAGCGTTCACACACACGCATACACACATGCGGTGTTACTTACGAGCAGCTGGTGTGGAATAGGCCTCTGTTTCCTTGCTCGGGTCACTTTTGCCGATGTCATTGATGGCGATGATTCGGAAGCGGTAAGAAATGAAGGGCTTCAAGGGAAGGGTAGTTCGCTGAATGCTGCCTGACACGCGGCTTAGCTCCTCCCATTCCTTTCTTTCAGATCCTGTCTCCTCGAACTCAATCAAATACTCTAGATACATAAAATGACACTGATTTTATACAGACTATCCCCCCAAAAGAATTTGGACACTTCAAACACACTTGTATGAATGCCAGCATTAAATTCAAAATATGAATTCAAATAGCATTTTTTTTATATTTTTTTTTTTATACAGAAAACACTTCAAGTACAAGATTTTTTTTAAAAGGCCGTTTAAATGATGGTTTCCCAAAATGGGGTTTATGAGTTGATGAAAAGCTAATAATGAATTAAATCATAATCATACATTAAATTAAGTCTGTAAGAATCGTTTTTACTGCTAAGACAAAAGCTGAAGATCCAACCCCCTGCAATAGAACAATAAAACTCACTAATCTGGAGAGAAGATCTCACAGAAAGAGTGTAGGACATCGGCCTGCCCAAACCTTCTCCCCCTCTCCCTCACCGACTCCCTTCCCTCTGATTCAAGTCACAGAATGCAAATATACCACAGATGATGTATCTTGTTAATCTATTGTTTTTCTCCTTTCATGTTTTTAAAGGTCTCAGTGTGATTGGTAAAATGGTCTCAACTTCACTGCTGTCACTGGTAGGATGAGAAAGATTGAAATTTATGAGAATTCTGTTCTCATTTTGAGTGGTCTCAGAAGATATCTGATCCTCTCCCCCGAAACCAGGTGTTTGTGTTACAAATATTTACAACCCTTTTGTTCTGGTCTGGGTATTTAAGGAAGGGTGGCAAAGCTGCCGTTTGGGAACATTCTGTAGCCAGAGCCCCCATGCCGTGCTGTGTCAGTGTCCGAGAGGCACTCACACACACTGTATGTACAGTGCCAGATATAATGACTCTTTGAAACTATTTTCATATTACTTTGTAATTGTATTTTATATTTTTATGCTGAAAGTTGTGTACCATGGATTCGTGTTTAATTATTTTTATGTAAGTTCTGTCTGGCCAAAATAAATGTTAATCTTGATTTATCTTGTATTGTTCTGAAATCATTATTCTAGTATGGATCAATGTGGAGTCCTTTATTTCCGCAAATCTTTTGCCAGAATAGATCAAACCGAGGACCCCATGACTGAAGCATGGAGCGCAGCATGCGGGATAATCTGATTTCTGACTATTACTGTATTAGCAAGTTGCAGCTCTCGTGTCTATTAATCAAATTACACTTTTTGTTGAGTAAGCAGGTGCGACCACTTCAAGGTAAAATATTCACTCTGTAATCCTCTGACTAATATCAGAACTGGCCAGTTTGTGTTCGTGAACGCGCGACTCGCGACGCGTCTGTTTCTGTGCGATATCGGGTCCCTTGATGAACGAATATTTGAAAATAAGAGATACTAAGAAAAACCAACGATCCAAATTAAATCACAACGAATCATCAGCTGTTTAATTACAAACGTAACAAATTGAACGAAGTCACATAAAATTGGAGTCAGATCACTTTATTCATGGAGTCAGATTTAAAATTAGATGTTAATAAATTAAGTGAATTTAACAGAAATGCTGAAAAGGCTTACACGCAGAATCCTTCAACCAAGCCGTTAGATTCCGTTTTGGGGCTAACAGATGGACCTTACAAGTTAAATTAAAACAATTAACAAAACATCTAAATAAAAACTAATGAAAAGAAAACTATTTTTTTTTAAATATTTATTTAGAATTATGTAGAATAAAATATTTTATTTCTTTACCTGCATGCAAAGTGACTATTTACCAACATCAGAGAAGAAAAATGTGTACCTCAAGTAAATATTTTAAGGAGTTTGGCTGACAAAAAAAAATTGTGAATCCCTGTGCTAACCTGTGCAAACTGAGAAAACTGAGAAAACGTGGTCTGATACTGGTTTGATATTTTGTTATTGAACAAAATGACATATATATTATTTTAAGTGTGGCTTAAGTGTCCAAAAACGTCCAAATCTTTTTAGGGGGTGGCCAAACTGCAATATCACACTTCGTTCAACTATCAATTTATACATTTGACATTTAAAGGGGGAAAAAAAATCAATAAGCATTTCAAATAATGAACATGTATCAAATATTGACTGCATACACTTAAACTGTATGTGTTGCATAAACAGAAAAAAAAAACCATATACTGTAACTACCTAGCACGGGGCTGTTGTGATCATCTCCAGGTGTCCAGCTGAGAGTGACACTGCGTTCTTTAGGTTCGGTCATCTGTATTTGGGTCGGAGCGTCTGGTCGGTCTGGGAAATGAGGGTTGACAAAGAGATCAAGGGGTAAGATGCTAGTAAAAACAAGGCATCTATGATTTTAAAGGTTATTTCTTGAATCTGCCTACAGCAAAACATGTCCTTTTGTCCTTTTTGTAGGTCACATTATCATACAACACACATACAGCTATATAGATCCAGAGTTACCTACCAACAATAGTGATGGAGCCACTCGCTTCTACCATATCCAGAGTGGTAATGACTTCACAGGTGTATATCCCTTCATCCTCTTCTTCAACATCAGGTATTATGAGAGTGGATTCATCTATCATGTACCTAAGATATTTATGGTTAATAATGTTCATGAAATCATGTTATACAGTTCAAACTAAACCATTCTGCAGCATTTTGAGGGACGTGAAGGTATAGTGAAGGTATAAAAGCATACTTGTCTGAATCAGAGGATTCTGTGAGCTTCTGTCGGTTCTTCCTCCACTGGACTTGAGGGGCGTCCTGCCTGGAGTCCACCTGGTACTCGCAGGTGAGGGTAGCTGGCTTCCCCCGCTGAATTCGCAGAGCCAACGGAGGTTTCACAATGACTGTCTTATCTTGATTTTAAGTTAAAAAAAATATTTTATTAACCAGTATTTTTCTTGCGATGTTTCAGTAAAAAAATATTTGTATTACTTAAAAATTGTATCTAAAATTTTTATATATATATATATATATATATATATATATATATCCTGAATTAATTGTATTTTTCTTTACCTATTTTTAACCTATTAGATTTATGCTTATTAGAAAAAAGCCAAACAAAAGAACTCCAATGATAATGATGATGATGATATTATAATACACAATAATTAAAATATGCATACTACCCTGCATGTAATTTTGCTAAGAATATTTTGATATTTTACTGGAAAAAAAGACATTTTTTACAGTTTGTTGGCTGTATGAGAAATTGAGAATATTAGAATACAATAAAAGCATCAACCAAAGAATTAGTGTAATGAAAAGAAATGATCCTAACAGCCTGAAGTGAAAGTATGTGTAAAGGTATGAGCATTCATGCATGCAGAACTCACTGAGTACATCCAGCTCAGCGGTGATAGTGATTTTACTGTTGCTGACAGAGCAGGTGTACTGGCCGCTGTCATTGAGGGAGGCGTTACTGATCTGTAGAGAGCCATCGGATAACTGACTCATTCTTGAGTTGGCTTTAAGTGCGCCCCAGGACTCACCCTCCCTGTGAACACACAAAATATTCATTTTAGCCTGTTGGATGCAATGTGCGATATTCCAAGAACACCAATATTTAGAAATGCTGACTACTGAGTGTGATTCTGCCCATGTGCCCTAATGGACTCCCCACAAAGCAGCTTCCCCCCACCAATAATAGGGACAGCTGGCTGGAGCAGTTCTGGCATGTGAGGAAGGGACACCCCATAGGATCGAGTCTGTCTCACCATGTGACATTGGGCCGAGGAGAGCCAAAGGTCTCGCAAGCCAGATCAATCGTCTGTCCCTCTGCCACAGAGTACATGAGACCATCTTCTGTCAGAATCTGGGGAGGAAGTTCTAGAGAAACAAAAAAACACACAATCTATGATATTCTAGTCCCTGAATGTTGCCTTAGCAATCACCACAACAAAACATTTTGAAAATTAATTTACCTATAACATAGACGTAGGCATTGATGAGGATAGATCCGTGCTTATTGGCAGCTTTGCACTGATACACCGCAGTGTCACTGAGTTCCACATTCTTTAGAGTCAGAACACCATGTTTCACACTGCGTCGGGGGTCTGGGTCAATATCTACGCAAAAAAGACACCTCAGTACATCAATACAAGACCATATACCAATGTTTCTCATGTCTCACATGAACAGATAAAGATTATTCAACATATACAAACAAAATATACATTAAGACAGGGATTCCCAAACTCTTTTTACCTTTATTGTGATAGTATAGAGTGGACAGGAAGCAAGTTGGGAGAGTGTGACGGGTGCGTAGCCCACCTCACATATTTGGCCTCTAACATTGGTTTGTTTTATTTTGAAGCTTAATTTAAAATGTTTTGTTACTTTACTTAAATTCCCTTGTTATAAGAAAAACACAGGACAAGAGAACAAGTTAAAAGTTTATTAAAATCTTGAATATATAGAAGGGTGCACACTTCTTATATTTCTCTTTGCTGTTTAGTCCTAGATTTCTCTGGTCCACGGAGTGACGGCCGCATTCCATGTGGCAGCAGACAAAGGAAGAGGCGGAGCTTCAGCCTCCAAACTTATGCTGTTCCAGGACTGTACCATCATGTTCTGATTTAGAAGGGATCTTTTGTTTTATTTTATTCAGTTATCCCTTTGTTTGGTTTGAGTATTTTCTTTTCATATGTTTTGGTTAGATGATTGTATTATGTTAGGCATGATAATGGATATTGTGTTGTAAATGTTATTTTGTTTGAGTTTATTTGGTAAAGGTATTATTTTGATATTTACCTTTATTTTTGTTTGGCAGAGGCTAAATGGGTATTTATAGCATGGTTGGGAAGAGCAGAGGTTAGTCAGTATTGCCCAGCCACAGTAACATCATGACCTGCTGACCTTAGTGTTTCTATTTTGTTGTTACTTTGTTAACAGGGGAGATTTACTTATTTTTAGGCCTGTTTAATTTTTGTTAGTTTCAGTTAACATCCATCTCAAGTTTTTGATTTTGTATGGACTTTGTTTGGAATCTGCCCCTGTATATTTTTTCTGTCTTTTTGTTGGAAGAAATAAACTCCCTTCTCTTTCCACTACCTATCCTGCCTGTTCTTGGCCTCGACCACCACAGAGAGAGAGGGGGGACGGGATCGGGAAAGGTCCACGAGCCGGGATTCGAACTCGGGTCGCCCACAAGGCTATTGGCACTGGCTCACAAATATATTTTAATGACAACGTTTTAGTTGACAGCCTATTGTAATTTCATCTGACGATTGTGCAAGGCACTATATATTTTATATATCTTATAAGTTAATATTTCAATTCAGCAACACATCTGCATGGTCACGGTTCTCTGTCATGTAACTGGTCACATGACATGCAGGTAAACAAATATTTCATATTCTTCTAGTAACTCTTTTATTTTAATTATTAATATAAATAAATTATTTTAAAATAAATTATTTAAATTTTTATTATTTTATTAATTCGTTTTTCCATCAAATCACGAACCCCCACAGTTTTTCCATAAACCCCAGTTTGAGAAACCCTTCATTAAGACATGGAATGTTTCCTGACGGAATCAGTTACCAGTAAGAAGATTGCCATTGATGCTCCAGGTGACCTCGGGGTTGGGAATGCCGTCAGCCTTACATTCCAGTTTGATCGTCTCTCCTGGGGCGTACAGCTGGCTCTTTGGTTCTTTAGTCCAATATGGGGCAGCTATACCACCACAAAACAAACAGCTAATCATGAAAGGTCTCTGGCAACAATAACACAACTTTCTAGAAGGAATGCAAAGTAGCCAATAAGCTTTTATCAAGCAATAAGCAATTATACATCAATCATGCAAAACTAACAATGTAAATCCTGACTGAGTTTGTTGTTTTCGTCAGCAAAGTCTAATTTAAAGTTGTTTTTTTTTAAGTCATCCTCCCAAATTTCTCAAGTTCATACCCCACATCTAAATCTGCAGAGGAAGTGATCTGGCAGTGTGAAGCATACAGTACCTTCTACAGTGATGCTGTAGGTGTGAGTGACCATGCCTTGCAGATTTGTGGCGGTACACTGGTACTCGCCACCGTCAGACTCTGAGATATTCTTAAAGCGCAGAACTCTG